>PVLC010000622.1:0-192609 GCA_004027655.1 Graphiurus murinus | reverse complement strand
ATAGATTTTTTAATATGTAGATGCTATTTTGATTATATTTATTCTAGGAGGATGGAAGGTCTTTGTCTTTTTTTATGCAGTACAGGGACTGAACCCAGGGTCATTCTACCTTTGAGTTATACCCCCAGGCCTACTTTGTATTCTTTATTTTGAAACAATCTCTTACTGAGTTGCAGAGGGCCTCACTAAGAAGCTGAGGCTAGCCACAAACACGTGATCCTCCTGTCTCAGCCTCACAAGTACTAGGATTAAAGCAAGCAAAATCAGGCCTGGCAGTCTTTGCCTTTTAACTGAGTAGTTGAGACAACTAATGTCGAGTGTTGTTATGGAGAAATATAATTTTTGTTTCTTGTCATTCTTAATAGTTTTTTAAAAATTTTCTTTAGCTTGGTTATTTTCCATGTGGTATTCACTCCTTCTTTGGTTTTTATGTTTTTTTATTTATTGCTTCTTTGAATTTCATTTCTTTGAGTGTTTTCTCAAGTGTCAGTTTGGTCATTGAGAAATTTTGTATTTGATTTGATTTTTTAAATTGGTGCTTTGTAATCATACATCTATGTTAGGTACAAGCTGATAAAGGCATGCATGCACACATTTGTCATTTAACCCTTCCCCAAGTTCCACCCTGCAGTGTTATCTTAACCAGTTAAGGCCTAGAGCAAGGCTCGGCCGGCTAAATAAGGGGCGTGTGACATTTCTCGCTTTACATTATTTTATTCTGGAAATTTGGGCTTTGCTTCCACATTAAAAGATTTTTCTAAGAGGCACAGAATGCTGAACAGATTGAGTCATCAGTGATGGCTGAGGAGAACAATACATCAGCCTATCTCAAGAGATACTCATTAACTCTCTACAAATACTGGCAGCTGAGTCAAGAGAACTTAGGTTTCTTATAAGTAAAGAAAGATTTAAGACAGAGAGCTTGCCAAACTTCCCGCTTACCTAAAGCTTATTAACCAGCTATCTTCTAGCTGCCTGAGCAAATAGGAAAGATTTATCTAATGAATAGTTTCTTCTTCGCTATTAATCTTCACCCCTGCTCCTCTTCACTGTTAAACTCTAACTCTGCTAAAAAATAATTCATTTACACTTTTGTATTTTTGTAAACTTCTGCTGCTCTCCTAATCTTAGCAAACACTGTGGGAAATAGCTTTTCTAGTTAAAAATGTACCCACTTAACTTTAGGGAAAAACAAGACTATAAAAATTCCTGTTTCGTATACCTTGTTGAAAAGAGCATAAAAAAAGCACTCATGAGATGGAATAAACAGATGTGTCTTAACCACATTGTGTGTAAGCATACTCTCACTCGACCTCATCCTCAATCTCCACCTAAGGAGGGACCCCAGACTCTGCTGCTTTGAGGGCTGGCTTCTAGCACCACCCTACTCCTTTGCCCTTACTCCTTCTCAAGTTCAGTTTAGTGATTGACTTTGATATGTTCATGAAAGTACATCCTGTGCTTTAGGGTGTCCCCCTCCTCCATCACCTTCCATTAAGTCAAATTCTTTGCTCACCTAAGGTTTCTCCTTCTTCATCTGGAGCCCCCAAAGTGTTTTTATTTCTCCATCAATTTTGAAGGATATCTTTGCTATATATATTTGTCTTGTTTGGAAGTTGTTTCCTCTCAGGACTTGAAGTTCATCACTACATGCCCTCCTGGTTTTCAGTATGTGGGTTGAGAAATTTGAAATGATTCTTATAGTCATACCTCTGAATGTTAGCTGGATTTTGCTTTGGACTCTTAGGAGTTTCTCTTTAGTCTCAATGTTGCATATTTTGATTATAATGTTGCATGGGGATGTGTTTCTTTGGACTTGTCAGATTGGTGTTCTGAATAATTCTTTTACTTGGATATCCTTCCCTTGAACCACATTTGAGAAATATTCTGATATTATTTCTCTCTAGAGACTTAATTATCATAATTTGCAATTCTGTTCCTTCTCCATTGTCTGTTTATATTAGATTTGGCCTTTTAAAATTATCCAAATGTTCTTGGATTGTCTGATCTTCATTCATGAATATATTTTTCATTTTGAATGTGCAATCTTTTATGGTTCAGACCATTTTTCATGTGGTCTATACTATTGGTGATTGTGTCAATGGAATTTTTTACTGACTCTTTCAATTCACTCAGATTTTCTGTTACTACTTCATGAGCATAGATCTTAATGTCATGGATGCCTTCTCTGATATCCTTTCTAAGATCATTAATCATATTAAATATCAAAATTCTAAATTACTCATTTGGCATCCTCTGCACCTCTGTTTCAGTGGGTTCTGTTCATATTAGATAGTGGGGATTAGTTGTAATTTTGTTATACTTTCCCCCATATTTTAAGGGGTCTCAGTGATGAAGTATGAATTAGTTTCTAATTACCTGCTTTTTCTAGTTCAGTATTTTACCTCAGCCCTCTCTGCCTCCCTACCATTACTTGGTTATTTCAGTGTATAGTGTGGGACTTGTTGGTTCAGTAGTCCTCAGTCTCTTCACAACCCAAGTTGGCACCAATGTGTTATGGTTCAGGTGATCTTGCAGCCCACCTGGTCATGAATTCTTTCCCATGGTGGTTAAAGAGTTAATCACTGGGAAACTCAGTCAAAGCTTAATGTAAGGAAGAACTTATTACAAAAGCAAAAGTAACAAAGAGAGAGACAGGAAAGGAAAGAGACCTTCCCTATCTGAAAAATGTGGTGCTTATATAAGTTACCCTTTCTCCCTTTTTCTCAGCATATTTGTTATCTTCGCTTATACCAGCATAAAATATGGGTGCCTGTCTTACCCCACTTTGTCAGCATTTACATGAAAGGATAATGTTTCTTCACAATTCCAGTTCCCAATCCTATGCCCTTCTAAACTTTAACATTTATTTTTTGTTACCAAATTCATCAACAGGCTAGTTTTGTTCATTATCTTTTTCTTCATTCAAATATTATCTGACTATGCAATGCATAGTTTTCTTTGTTAATTCTTTAGCTTCTCTGTGGGTCTACAATTTTTAGTTTTATCTTACACTGACAGGAAGAATTTTCTGCCTGCCTGTGGAGCAGGGCTTGAAGCAGACATTCTGTTTTAATCCTTTAGAAGTTTGCTCTATATTAGGACAGGAGATGGAATGATATTATTTACCCATTTCTAGATCATGCCCCCCTCTTCTATCAACTTTCTTACACCCCTAAGGCAATTGAGAATTTGGACTTTCAAATCAATCTTGCTACTTCCTTTCTGAGAGGAAATGATGTAGGGGCCTATCCTTAGGGTGTGACCAAGCAATTTGTCCCAGTTGAATTAGATCATCTGATGTTCTAAGTCATTTTGGCCATCAGGGCTGCAAGCATCCATGGGGCTTTGTGTTTCTATCTGAAGTATTGTTTGGAATGTGATATCTTCATCCTTGTTTGAGACAAAACTTGAATATATAATCTAGTAACCAAGGTAACCATTATAGTAACCATATAATTTAGTATGAACAGAATGGCAACTAAAGGTCTTAAAAAGGGTAAGCTTAATAGAACCTCCCTGGAAATCTTGTAACTAATTTTCAAATATAAATATCTTTATCACATATGCAATATTTCTTTCATAAGTTTTGTCCTTTACAAAATATTTGTGACATACTCAAACCTTCTGTGACTTGCTCTTAAACTTTTGTCCCTTTCTGTTTGGGACAATCTTGAGATAAACTTTCCTTTAACATTCAAGTTTCTTTTTTATTCTCAAAATATTTCTTTTTGAGAGAAGAAGATGGTGACATAGAGGTAGTGAGCAGGGTTGAGGCACTAAGACTCAGAACTTAATCACCAGGAAGACTGCTTTGTGATAAAGTAAGAAAAGCAAAGAAAAACTCAACAAAAAATGAAAGTTGAAAAGCAGTGGAAACAGAACTAGAGAAAGGAGTAGAGAACTATAAAGAGCCCCACTTGTCTCACCTAATGAACAGAAACCAGTGGCAGAGGCAGTGGCACTATCTTGGCCAGACCTCCAGGTGTGCAACTAAGCAAAGGAGAAATAGCACTACCCCAAACAGAAAATAGAAGAAAAAGATGACAGGAAACAAAAACTATATTTCAATAATAACATTGAAAATGAAAAGTCTTCCCAATTAAAAGATAAAAACTGGAAATGTGGATTAAAAAAGATAATCCAACTATATGTCACTAGCAAGAAATTCACCTTACAGCTAAAGATATGCTAAAGATGAAAGAATGGAAGAAGATATACTATGCAAATGGAGACTGAGAATAAGCAGGGGTGGCAACACTCGTATCTGACAAAACAGACTTTAATCTTAATCTAAAACACATTAGAAGATAAAAAGTGGGGCACTTCTTATTAATAAAAGGAATAATCCAACAAGAAGACATAAGGATAGTAAATGGTTATTTCCCAAATGTGGATGTACCCACGTTTGTAATACTAACTTTTAAGGACATCAGGTCTCAAATAGACCCATACGATAATGTTGGGAGATTTAAACACACAAGTCATGCTATTAGATCAATAAGTAAAGTCTCTTCAGACTTAAAAAACTCTATAAACCAAATGAACATAATAGACATAAGCATAGTGAAGCCATGTCCCAATTACAGACATGGAAAACAAAACTACACAGGTTTTTTTCTGCACACTTGGTAATGCTCAATAAGCCTACCATGGGTGACACTGAATCAAATTTATTCTGGTGGCCAATTTACCCTCCTATGACAGGCAAACACTCCATGACCACTGTTTATCTCCTCTTTCCTAGGATACCAGAGAATTAACCCTTAAATATCTGCTGAGTAAATATAGGAGGGAGAAAAACTCACAAAGATTGGAACTTAGAAAAACTTTAGTTAAAACAACAAAAAAATAATAAATCATTACAAAAATATATGTGTGTAGACCCAGATAAAAATTCATGAGCTCAGGGGAAAGAAAAGAAAGGCCTTAGTTCCAGCAGTTAAACAAACAAACAATATTTTGCCTTACATTTGTCTTGTCTTTTTCTTTTTGTCAAGGCGGGACGGGGGGGGGGGGGGGGGGGGGGTGGACCATTGTTTCCTAGAATCCTAGAATTAGCCATTAGCGTGTAAGAGAACAAGCCACATTAGTACAAGGTTTTCTTTTTTCCTTTTTTTTTGGTGCATTGTAATCATACATCATAATGAGGTTCAAGATGTTAGAGACATACATGAATACATGACTCATTTAGCCCTTCCCCAATTCCCCATCCCTCCTTCTAATGTTCAGCTTAGCGATTGCCTGATATATTTTTATTGTACATCATGTACCTTCAAGAGTTTCCCTCTTCCCTCCTCCCATCACCTTCAGTTAGATCAATTTTTTTGCCCAGCTAAAGGTTTCTACTTCTTAATCTAGAGTCCTTCCTATAACCCACTATCTCCCTAGCTTCTACATATTAGAGAGAGCATCTGATTTTTTTTTGTGACTGACTAATCTTACTTAGCTTAATGTTCTACAGTTCCATCCATTTCCCTGCAAATGACATGATTTTGTTCTTCCTTATCAGTGAGTAAAATTTCATTGTGCACATATCTTATAGTTTTGTAATTCATTCATCTGTTGATGAACATCTTGGCTGTTTCCATAGTTTGGCAATTGTGAGTTGTGTGGCTTTTTTAAAAAAAATTCAAACTTTAAGCATCTATTGAAATGTTGTCAGCCATTCCACTGAAGAGGCACTCTCCAATCTTTGGGGAACCAAACAACTTAGTTCTGACTTGCTGTCTACGCTTCTAGACCCTATTAAACCTGTTGCTGCAGTCTATTTGGTATGTAAATTTAGCTGTTAGAAATGGATATCTATTGAAACTATTTATTCTTATGCAATGTTAGCTAGTGACCATTTTATTGCAGCCTGAATTGCTTGGGACTGGGATCTCTGCTCTGTGGTCTCAGCCCAGGGACTGGATCAATCCAGATGCCTCCTCTAATCACATAACTACATCTGCACAGCCACAGAGAATTAAGTAATCCCAGCACCATGCTTGAACTTTTTGCCAGATGAATTCTTAAGGTTAGCCACTACATTAACCCTCCAGTGTGTACACAGGTCTCATTCATGTGTCCACAGGTCTAATGCTCTCAGCTGCACCTATGACTGCACAGCATGATTCAATTCCCTGCAGTCCTCTTCCCTCTCACCCTGCTATCAGCAGTTAACTGTTTTGGCAGACTAGCTAAAGGAGAGAAAGGTTAGAATGGTTGGTTTTAAAAGCAACATTGTTATGCCTCTTACATAGTTTATACAATAGAAATGGAGAAGAGGAACAGAAGGGAAAAGAATAGGGATTGTTGAGATCCTGTACTGCATTTGGTTTCACAGACCCTCACCAGTTCTCCAAGGACAGTGTCAACTGCCACCCTTTTGCCATTTGAATCTTCATGGCTTAGGAATTCTTCCCCTTAGCAGCTAAAGAATTAATCACCAAGAGACTCAGCCAGAGCTTAGTTCAAGGAAGGATTTATTGAAAATAACAGAGATAGAGAGACAGGGAAAGTAAGAGACCACCCTCCCCCCAAAATGCAGTTACCCTTACCCCCTTTTCCCAGGCCATTTGTTATCTGTGCTTATACCAACATAAAATATGGTTTACTATCTCAGCCCACTTTGTCAGCATTCACATGAAAGGATAGTGTTCCTTCACAAGTCTGGTTCCCAAGCCTGCAGCCTTCTAAATTTTAACATTTTACTTTTGTTACCAAATTCATCAATAGGCTAGTTTTGTTCATTAGTTTGTTATTTGTTTGGATATCACCTATGTGAGGAGTTGTGTAATGTTAATGCTTTATCTTCTCTGTGGGTCTGTTACTTTTGGTCTTATCTTACACTGATAGGCAGCTTTTCTGCCTGGCTGTGGTGCAGGGCAGTGAAGTAGACATTCTGTTTTAACCCTTCAGATATTTCTTCTGCTTTATAACAAGGAAAGGAATGAAATTATTTACCCATCCTGGATCGCTTGTACTTTGGGCTCATGCTGTTGGCACTGGGTCAATATCAGAAGCTGTATAGTTTTTCAAGGAGAACCTGCTACCAGTTCCTATTGAAGGCACCCCTTAGTCTGGGATCCTGCTGGTGGTTCTCCTTATGCTACCTTTGTGGGGCTTTCTGGCCTAAGACAGACATTTGATGCTGACTTAGCCACTGTGACTAGGCCATGGCAGTGATGCTGTTTCTTAGTATTGGCTCCTATGATGGTTTGAGATCTGATATGTATGGGTTATTTTTCAGTACCATGCAGTTGGGGTGGGTAGGTCTTTTCTATTCACTACTCAAAGCAGATAAATGCTGGTACTGGGTTAGGGGGAAGTATGAGTCTTTGATTTGGCTGTAGAACACACCTGGAGGTAAGGAAGCTCTTTAATCCTTTTTTTTCGGTACTGGGGATTGAACTCAGGGGCATTCTACCTCCGAGCTATACCCCCAGCCCTATTTTTTATTCTTTATTTTGAAACCGAGTCTCACTAAGTTGCGGAGTGCCTCACTAGGTAGCTGAGGCTGGTCGAGAACCCAGATCCTCCTGTCTCAGCCTCCCGAATGCTGGGATTACAAGTGTGCACCACCATGTCTGGTTTCTTTAATCCTCCTTTTAGCCCTACTTCTACTGAGACCTGGTTGGTGGGAGGGGGCAATGGACCCAGGAACTGGGCTGGCCCAAGCCATTTTAGCAGGAACATGGGCATAGGAGGGGGAAGGATCCCTGGGGATGTTGGCACCAGGAAGCCTGCTTCTACAGAACCACCGGAGTGAGATAGGGAGCATGCAGCACTTACTAGGTCACCCAGGTGCCGATGCCAGTCAGTTAAGTCGGACAAGCCTGGAGGGAGAAAGTGTGGCTTGAGAAAAACAAAGATAAAAGTTGCTTAAGAAAGAGAAAGACAAGGAATAGATTCAGGAGGGCTAACAGTTAATACTGCCACCCCGAGTTTATTTTTCAGGGTGTTTTTATACAATCATACAAAGAAGATCATCTGAGAAAAACATCAGAAGAAAAACATCAGGCAATTTTGATTCATACTACAGAAAAACATCACATGTAAAGATTAAAAACATACTCTTACAGAAAATCTCATTGTTTTAGGAAAACACATTATTCCTAAAACCCTTTAGCCAGATGTTAATATTTCACCTAACCTATTATCTAAAAGTATATTGCATACTTCTGTCCAAGTTTACCATTCAATTGACTTGACTATTTTCATTAACCCTTAAGAAAACCTATTAACCTTATGAAATCCTACTAACTTTGTGGCCAGCACTTGCGCACACACCTGACATCCATGGTTAGCACATAGTTCTTTTATGCACTCTTGGCATCAGCATAGAATGTACTTCAGATAGACATGAACTGTAAACAGCCTTTAGACCCTGAGGTCTTAACTCTTTCATACATCACGGTCTCCAACATCCAGGGATAAAGTGCTGAGAGTGTGCTGCCTTTACCAGCTGGAATGATTTAGACCCACTCAGCCCATGGATGCCAGAACAAGACTAAAGCTACTTCTACAGATGCTGGAGTGAGGGATGGGGCTCACTTTACACCAGTTCACTCAGGCAATGGATCCAGGCATGCCTGAAGCTTCTGGGAAGGAATGATGCTAGGCTAAAGAGTTGAGCTCTGCCATCTTTATATGTGCCTGTTGGCTACTCTCTATATCCAAACACACTTTCTCTATAGATTAGAGACTGTTAGTTGTGTTATAGATGATAACTGGTTACTTGTTCATGCCTTGCTAGCATGCATCAGAAAAGCTAAGGGAGAATTACTTTGGTCAATTTTTGACAGAGACCCAGGCTTTGCATCTAACCCATCTGCCATATTGATCCATTCCTCTCATTGTCTTTTCTATACTGTTATGAGGAGACCAGGGGAGACCTCTCAGACCCAAAAATATAGCCAAAATAAAGTCTTTATTTACCAGCTGGGACTACACTGGGCATTGAACCTGAGTGAGATCCTGAATGGCCATTTTGGCCTACTTTTATACAGACAAACCACAAGATCAGGGTGAAAAGATTAGGTTCCAGAGCAGGGTGGCACAGTAGTGGTGATAGCCAAGCCTAATGTTCAGAAACCACAAAACAGTATTGTGCAGGGGCTCAACAAACCACGTCAATACCTTCTATTACATACATATACTGGTGGTGACAAAGGTGGATCCTTCTATTATATACATCCTGGTTGTGACAAGGATGGAAAGTTTCTAACGGGCTGTTCCTGTAGGTATGAGTCAAGCAGAAATTACAGAAACCTAACAAGCAGTTATGCCTGACTAGCTGGGTCACCTAGGGTAGTAATATGGCATTACTTATGCTAAGGCTAAGGCCTCAGGTTAGCCCATAACAATGTATTGAAAATGTGTTCAAGTTTAAATGCACTATTTTCTAAGACTGGTACTGTTTTCCATGTTGTCTAGCTTGATCCTGATACAACCTATTCAACTTTTAATTTTGTTCGTCTTGTCATTCATTTTCTTTAGGTTTGCTGTTTGCTTCTTTTATAGAGTTTCAATTTCTTCATTGGCATGTTCTTTCACATTCTGTATGATCTCTATACATTTACTCTTAAGCTCTTTGTATTTGCAATAAAAATTCTGACTTCTCTTTCTGGTATTTTCTACACCTATATATCAGTGACTTCCTTTGTTATGGTGTTGTGACAATTTATTGTTGTCTTATTTGCATTTTTCTCATGTATTCAGAATTGTTATATTTACACCTTTGTCTTGGCATTTTCTGCTTCCTCTGTAAGTGTAACCTGCGCAGTAGTTACATCCTCTTAGATAGTCCTGATATGCAGTATGAATTCATCTTTATTCCAGTCAGCATTCTCACTGATGTGACCTAAAGGACATGTCAACATAATTTAGAGGAAGGAAAATTTATTTCCTCACAACTCTGGTGTTTTCAGGTATTTGTTCCATGTAAGGCCTGGTTACACTTATGGAGCTCATGGCAATGTATTGGAAAACAAAAAGAATGAGAAAGCAAGAGCTCTGTTCCCAGAAGCAAAACAGAGAGTAAGAAAGGAAAAAAAACATATAATCCTCAAGGTTACACCCACATGGATTCCTCTCCAGTATGCAAGCCCTGCCTCAAATATGACTTCATTGTTTCCATTAGGTCTAATGGGATATTGTAATCCTAAGTCATAACACTCCACCTCTGACCCCCAAGACCTCATGGCCATTTCACAATTTAATATATGTGGTTCCTCTCCAATAATTCCCATGATATTAACAATTTCAGCATCATTCTAAAGTCCAAATTCTCCTCTGAGACTCAAGGCAAACCATTGGCTGTAAGCCCCTGTAAATATGAAAAGCAAGTAACAAGTATTCAATGTATAATAACACAGAATAAGAATGTACACTCCAAAAGGCAGAAACAGGGTGATACAAAGAAGGAATGGGATTTAAACAAGTTAATCCCCAGCAGGGCAATCATTTAATTCCAAAGTTCCACTTCTGACATCCAGAGTACATGGTGGTGAAATATGATCTCCAATTGGCCTATGTAATGCACTCCTTAGGGCCTGGTTGATTGCAGTGAGCAGAGCAGTCTTTCCTGGCAGTTCCATGTTTTTGGTATTTCTTAATCTCAGCAGTTTTTCTTGCACTCTTTGGACCTACTTGCAGGGTTTCCAACCCTGCCACATGCTTCTTGGATTCTTGGGAAAGCCACCATGATCTCTTTATTCCCACCAAATGTACATTATGACACAGAGATCAACTTCCAGGAGAAAGGTAGTTAGGCAAGGTAAAATCATGGTCATTGGACCTACCTCAATCATGGCCACCATCATTCCCTTTGTAGTCACAACCAAAAGGCCCTTATTTCTGTGGTTACCAATTGCTCTGATCATATTCTTTTGTTTTTATACAAATCTCGAACTGCCCCAATCCTAATACTTTCTTTGCTTCAATGCAAAGCAATCAATGTCCCTTCAGCCAATTTACTTACATTACAATTCTACTCCTTTGCAGCCCAACTCCAAATATATAAAATCTTTCCACTCCCAAGATTCACCATAAAATTTCCTCTACACCATCATTAGTATCCACAGTGCAGTCTGGGAGCTTTGTTGTTTGAGACTTCCCTCACCAGCTTAATCAAGAAATCATCTTTGAATTTGGATTGAAACAAATTTCAGGACATGGGCAAAATGCTGATAATTTCTTTGCCAGAATGTAACATATGTGGGCTCTTTTCCATTTTCCTATCAAGTCCTCTTTAACCCTGGGAACTCTCTGGATTACAATCTTTAATTTTCACCTTTCTATCAGCATTCTGGATCTTCCACCTCCTCATAGGTCAGTTCCAAAGAATCAAAACCCACAAAATCAGGATTAAATACATTGACCACATTTATTTATGTTGTTGGATGAAATAATCTGCAATGGCCTACCAGGAACATTTATTTTCTAGTGTTTCTTAGGTATGAAAGACTTCCTTTGGTCTGGAAGACTGATCTAATGATTTCAGAGTTGTGTTGAAGTGTCCCATTATTATTGTATTAGTATTTGAGTTTTTAAAAGTCAAGAAGTGTCAGTTATACGTAAGTGTAGGCACCCATATTTGTGGCAAAAATATTTGCTATCACTATATCTTCTTATTGTATTATCTCTTTTGTCAGTAAACAATGACTCTGTCTCTTCATTAAATTTTGGCTTGAAGTCTCCTTTGTCAGATTTGAGAGTAGTTTCCCTGCTTGCTTTCAATGTCCTTTTGAATTGAATATATTTTTCCATCCTTTCCCCTGTAGCCTGTAAATATCTTTGCTTATAAGAAGAATTTCCCACAAGCAACAAAAATGTGGATTTTATAAACATGCTAAGGAAAGTGATTAAAAAGAAAGGTAGGAAAACAAAATGTTCAATATTCCAATTCATTTTTAAACTACCATTTCAAAAAATGTGTCCTCACTTGTATCAAGATAGATTCCTTTGTGTGATAAGTATTTTTCAATTGGAAGCTGCTTTTATTCTTTATAATATTTTCTTCCTAAAACAGAGTATATAATAATAGTTATTACGATTTTAGCCATAAGAACAAAAAGAAAAGCCTACATA
This sequence comes from Graphiurus murinus, assembly GCA_004027655.1. Lineage (NCBI taxonomy): Eukaryota > Metazoa > Chordata > Mammalia > Rodentia > Gliridae > Graphiurus > Graphiurus murinus. Next base: position 180,534 of record PVLC010000622.1, on the reverse strand, counting down.
AGAATAAAATGTCAAGCTTACATCTCTAATTCCACATTTACCTAAAATAATTTTTGTAAAATATTTTGGGATTTATTACATTTAAAACAATTTTTTTAGGTTTAGGGTGTAGCTTAGCATGTGGAAGTCACTGGATTCAATGTCCAGTGCCAATAAATAACAAAAATGCTGTGAGGAGGGTGATGTGGCTCAGTGGCAGAGTATATGCCTAGCACAAGCAAGGCCCTGGGTTCGATCCCTAGCACCAAATAAAATTTTTATTCTTGTGTGATTACATTTTAGTGTTGATGATATTTTCAGGATTTAAAGAATGATATTTTTCTGAAATTTGAAGATGATTATAAAGTAGGTTTAATGGATAAATATGAAAATTTACATAATCTTTTAAAAGTGATTTTTCTGACTATACTAATTGAAATATCTATTTAGTAGAATAAATATCTGTTTCCTTGGGGATAATATTTAGAGAAATAGGAGTGACAATAGTAATGGAGTTATTTTATAATCTATTATTTTTGCTCTACCCTATCAGTATGTTTTGCTTTATTTCTTTTTGTTTGTTTAATTTTTATTGGTTTTGTTTTGATTTGGTTTGGTACTGAATTTAATCTAGGAACATTCTGCCTCTTAGCCACACCCCTAACCCTTTTCACATCTTGTTTGAAATGAGGTTTCACTAGGTTGCTGATAGTGTAAGTTTGTAGGGTGGTCTCCAACCTGTGATCCTCCTATCCCAGCACCCAAAGTACTGGGATTACAGAGATGTTCCATCACAACCAGCTAGTTCTTATTTTGAATCAGGATCTTTTTAAACTGCTAAGGATTTTGTTAATTGCTGAGGCTTGCCTCAAACCTCTGAAAATCCTGTCTCAGCTACTCAAGAACTATATTTTCAGGCATGCATCACAATGCCCACCTTTCATTTTCTTTTTGAGACAGAGTCTCCCTATATTTTCCAGCTAAATCTCTAGGACTTAGCCATCCTACTGCCTCTGGCCCCAGAGAATGGAACTATAAGTAATCCATCTTCATATCAGTATATATTTGATATTTTTCTAATAATGGGAATTAAAGACAGAGGTGCTCTGCCATTGATCTACATCCCAGCCCCCTCCTTTTTTGTGCTATTGGGGATTGAACCCAGAGTTTTCTACCTCTGAGATACACCCCTAATCCTATTGTATTTATTAGTATGAATTATGTTCTCACTGAATTCTCTAAGCTGGCTGTTTCAGACTGACAGTGCTCAAGGTCTTCCTTTGCATAGAAGCCTGTTGCTATGGAGATAAAGATTACCATAACATGCGCTGACTACTGACTCAGGATGAAAGTCCTGCTTTGCTTCAAATTACAGGGATCAAGAGGTTTATTCAGACTTTATCAGGCTGTTATAGTAATGAATTGCATGAATATTTGTTCCTTGAACTTTGTACCCTCAGATGATTAATTTTCACAGATGTAACCATTGTGAGAAAGCATTAACTTTGACATATACTATGGTGCTCAAAGAAGTATATAAGAACTGAGCTGAATAAACTCTGGCATGGCAGTATTCACTGTCAGCCCTCCTGAATCTATCTCTTGTCTTTTTTTTTTTTTTTTGTGGTATTGGGGATTGAACTCAGGGGCATTCTACCTCCGAGCTATACCCCCAGCCCTATTTTTTATTCTTTATTTTGAAACCGAGTCTCACTAAGTTGCGGGGTGCCTCACTAGGTAGCTGAGGCTGGCCGTGAACCCGGATCCTCCGGTCTCAGCCTCCCGAATGCTGGGATTACAAGCGTGCGCCACCACGCCCGGCTCTCTTGTCTTTTTCTTTCTTAAGCAACTTTCATCTTTGTTTTTCTCAAACCACACTTTCTCCCTCCAAGCTTGTCTGACTTAGCCGGCAGGATCTTGCAGGTGACCTGCAACCTGGGATCATCCTGTCTCAGCCTCCCAAGTACTGGTATTACAGGAATGTACCACCATTCTTTGTCCAGGCTTCTTTAAATTCTATTTTTATACAGGTTCCTGTGACGTTTCTCAGGCTGGCCTAAAAAGTGTGATGCTCTTATCTCATGCCTCTCAAATAGTTGGAATTATAGGCATGTATCACTACATGCAGCAAAAAGTGTTTTTATAAAAATATTTGTGCTAGAATGGTCCTGGGCTCAAATATATGTTTGTTTGAAATATTTTCATACAATATTGTATGTATAACATCAAACTCAGTTATTAGGAAATTTATTTGCTAAATATCCATATTATCTTTAACATTTATATTTTTTACTTCTGGTGTATTATGCTTTTTATCTGTCTTTCCAAAAATTACTATATCTTCCTCCATATAAACCATATGTTTAAGTTGGGCATGGTGGTGCACGCTTGTAATCCCAGTATTTAGGAGGTGGAGACAGGAGGATTGCAGGTTTGTGGCCAGCCTCGGCTACTTAGTGAAGCCCTCTGCAACTTAGTGCAACACCGTTTCAAAATAAAAAAAAAAAAATTAAATAGGTCTGGGGGTGTAGCGCAGAAGTAGAATGCCCCTATGTTCAATCCTCACTACCACGAAAAATAAAATAAAATAAATAAACCATATGTAGTCAATCACTGTTATTCATGCATAAATTATCACTGTTATTAGAACCACTTCATGCATCCTTAATCTCAGAAAGTTTAAATAAATTGCTTCCTTCCAAAATCATTATTTAAGACTCTAACCCACAGGTAGTCCCTGTGACTCAGGTACTGAAGTGAGGCTCAAATAGAGTGAAAAATTACTCTTGAAATTTACCAGGAGGACTGGGTCATAAGTGAACTGCAAGAAGTGCTTGTGACCTCCACAAGCAAAAGGAGGCACTGAGGAGAAGGATGTTAAGAACAGTACTGTTTGCTGATGGATTGAATAAACATGTAGTTGTTTTCCTCCTGGTTCTAGTCTTTGCTCAGAACATAGGGTCCTGGCAAGGGAGTCGGGTTCTGTATCCTGGTTCTGAAACCCACAAAATAGGAAAACTCAAACAAGCTAATATGACCTATCTGCCCCTCAAGTTTTCTCACTACTGAGACTCCACTGATTCTAAAATACTTAAACTCCAGGATAGATATGAGTCATTATAGGTGAACCTCAAGGGGAGAAATGGTCTGGAATAAGGATGCTTCTAGAGAACAATTTATGACTCAGAAAATTGAGACATCTGTGCCATAGTACAGAGAAAAGGAAGTTCATCATCTGAGTACCCAACTGCTCCAACACTGGCTATGGATTACCTTGATGTCTATGGGAACACAAATGTCCTGGCTTGAAGATATTCAGTATATGTGGTGAGTCTCATATTTCACATTATTGTTATGAGATTGGACTACCTTAGATACATAACTCAGCTAAAAGAAAGAACTATAAAGATTTTACATAATTTTTTTAGTACTGGAGATTGAATTTAGAGACATTCCACCTCTGAGATACACCCCCCAGCCCTATTTTTTATTTTTGTTTTGAAACTGTCTTGCTACTCATTGAAGATGTCCTCAAACCTCCAGTTCTTCTGTCTCAGTCTCCCAAGAACTGAGATTACAAGCATGAGCCACCATGCCTGGGTGATTTTGCATAGTTTAAGTATATCTCTACACTGTCAAACCTTATACAATTTATTCTTAGATAATCCCCATCATAGAAATAATCACTAAAAATGGTATTTCATAATAAGACTGGAAGCATAATTGGAAGAGACAGAATGAATAAGAGTATACATGCAACATTTACCTTCAGAGGTTCTATCTATAAGCTTGCCTTCCTCTGGGCTCTTGGAAGCTTGTATCACACACTGTTTTCTCACTGATACTAGAGAAATATGCAGTCATAGAAATCCAGACATCCCTGAAAGCTTACCACCATGGAAGCTTATAAAATCCATCAATTTCTTCCCAAGTCCAGTTTAGGCCTGAGATAAATCATGAGCAATCTTTCTATAAATTACTATATCTTCCTGCATATAAGCCATATATGCCCTGTCACTGTTATTCATGGATAAATTATCACTGTTATTATACACCATTTACTAGTTGAGCAACCTGAATCTCATAAAGTTTTAATAACGTGTTTCTTCCAAAAGCAGTATTTGAGATTAATTCTCATGTAGTCCTTGTGACTCAGGTACTGAAGTGAGGCTCAAAGAGGGTGCAAAATGACCCTTGAAATTTACCAGGAAGACTGTGTCATAAGTGAACTCCAAGAAGCGCTTGTGACCTCCACAAGCAAAATGAGACAGATAATGATGGTAATAACCATGCTGTTTGCTAATTAATAGAATAAACATGTAGGTTTTTTTTCTCCTGTTTCTGATCTTTGTTCAGAGCACAGAGTTCTGTCAAGGGAGTCTGGTTCTGTTTCCTGGTTCTGATACCAGCAAAATAGAAGAACTCAAACAAACCAATCTGACATTTCTGAAACTCCATTTTCTCACTCTTAAGATGGTGATATTTGAATTTCTCTAAGGCTATCTTGGTTCTAAAATGGTTAAACTCAAGGATAGGTATGAGCCGGGGTAGATGCAGCATCAAGGGAGAGAATGGTCTGGAAGAAGGATGCTTATAGAGAGCAATATATGACCCAGAGCATTTGAATCATCTGTGCTCCCGTGAAGAGAAAAGGCAGTTCACAAGTACCCAACTGCTCCAACACTAGCTATGGATTGCCTTGATTTCCATGGAAGCACAGAAGTGGTCTGGCTTGCAAATATTCAATATATGTGATGAGCTTTACACCACACACTAGTATTATGAAAGTAGACTACCTGAGATATAAAACTTAGCTAAAAGAAAAATAGCTTTAAAGATTTTGCATAGTTTAAGTAATATCTCTACACTGAAAAATCTTCTCCAATTTTTCCTCATACAAGCACCACCACAAACACAATCCCTGAAAAATGGCATTTCATAATAAGCACGGGAAACATAATTGGAAGAGACACGATGAAAGGAATATAGATGCAGTATTTACCTTCAGAGGTCCATCTGTAAGCTTTCCCTCCTCTGGTCTCTTGGAGTCTTTTATTAGACACGATATTTTCACTGACATTAGAGAAACACGCAGATAAAGAAATCTAGAAATCCCTGAAAGCTTATCACCATGGAAACTTATAAAATCCATAGATTTCATTTAGACCTGAGGTATATTACTAGCAATTCAGCCCTGACTTCACTTTTTCCCAGTTAGTGAGAAAAGCGCACACCATGGTATCGAAGGCAGAGGCCATGGACATACATCATGTTGGCCTGACTGCAGACACCGTCCTTATGCTTGGGCACACAGTGCAACTCCCAACATTGCCTTTCTCGCATGCCCATCTTATTTTCTCCACAATCCATTTTTGTTTCCTACCTGGATGCAACCACTTTTATAAGACAAACTCTCTGTGATATTAAGCTTCAGATAGACCCTAATAAAATAATATTGGGAAACTTTAACACACCTGTCACACCACTGGATTGACATTCTAGACAAAAGATCAATAAAGATGCTTCCGTCCTAAGGGGAAAAAAAAAATAAAGAAAATGGGCCTATTAAACCTATACGGGAAGCCGGGCGTGGTGGCGCACGCTTGTAATCCCAGCATTCAGGAGGCTGAGACCGGAGGATCTGTGTTCGAGGCTAGCCTCAGCTATCTAGTGAGGCACCCTGCAACTTAGTGAGACCTGGTTTCAAAATAAAGAATAAAAAATAGGGTTGGAGGTATAGCTCGGAGGTAGAATGCCTCTGGGTTCAATCCCCAGTACCGCAAAAAAAAAAAAAAAAAAAAAAAAAAAAAAAAAAACTATACGGAATTTCACCTGAAAACACATTCTTTTCAGCTGCCCATGAAAACTTATCCTCATGGATACTACTTCCTGTCAACTTCAGAGGCAGGGGTCTTATTTTCAGTGACCTGACGTTTGACAAATGGTCTCTGAACATTGGCAACAAACTCCAAAAAGGCAGAAGACACGCCTGACTACAAGCTTTCCTTCTTCTGGACTTTGGATGCAATGATATGCTACCTCTGGCTTATTGGGCCACACAGATAACCTGCCATGAGGTTCTTCATATATGAGAGCATTGAGGGCATATGCTCTCTCTTCTCCCATAAGTGAATTCAGGGTGGCAGTCACTGTGGCCTCCCCCTCCTACAATCAGATACTGTGGAATTGTGGGCCTCTCATGTTCTTCATGAGCTGTGCTTGTGTGCAAGGCCAGGCAAAATGAAGAAGAGTCAGAGAAAGAAGTTGATATTGGTGGAGCAAAGGGAAAGCACGGGTACAGGAAAAAAGAGGTCATGGTGAATTTACATTTTGTAGTACCTGTGAGAAACATGTCAACATACTTTGCTTTATTTTGTTTCAACAGAATAGAGAATTCATTATTTTCATGTAACTTTCTAGGTACTCCAGAGACTGTCATTAATTCTATACATTGAAAAATCCATCTATAAGCTGCTTGCAAGAAACATAATTTTCATGCAAAGATATTCACAGCATAAAGGTGAAATATTAGAATAAGGTATTCCATGTAAATACAGCCTCAAAACAAGCAACTATCATATCAAACAAAGTAGACTTCAAGCCAAAACTTATCAGAAGATACAAACTGAGTCATTTCTTACTGATAAAAAGAGCAAGTAAGATAAACTGTCTTCTACAAGTGAAACTGTTTTGCATGTGGTCTATTCTGCCAGTGATGGTTTCTGCTAAGTTTTTATTTCATTTATTGTACCCTCATTTCTTTCTGAGACTTTTTAAAAATTTCTGTTCATGATACTATTCTCTTTATTGATATGCTTCTTCATATCCGGTAGACTTTCTCTAATTTCATTTCGAAGATCTTAGATCATTTATAAAAATCAATGCTCTGAATTCTCCTTCTGGCATTCTTTCCACTTATGAATCGGTGATTTCTACTGTTGTGGAGTTGTAGGAGCTCTTTGTTTTCTTGCTAATGTTGATCCTGATGTTTTTGTGTTCTTAGATATTCATTCCATTTGACAATTCTCTCTCTCTCTCTCTCTCTCTCTCTCTCTCTCTCTCTCTCTCTCTCTCTCTCTCTCTCTCTCTCTTTCCTGTATCAATTTTTTTCTTTATGATGTGTCCTGTTCTGGAGGTATGTCTGAAGGGGTAATTGTGTAGGTAGCTTCTGACTGGCCACCACCATGTATCCCCTGTCATCACTGAATCCAGACAGAGTTGGTTAGTGGATGTAGCATTTTGAGCTTACTGGCATGCCTGCCTAGATTGTGTTACCCCAGAAAGACCCCTGTTGTTATGGTTACCATTGTCAACTTATACATTGTGCTCTGCTGAGACCAAGTGATCCCCTCAGTCCACAGAGTTCTATGGTCTGCCTAGGTTTCATTGTCATAATGAGACCCCCTGCTATCCTTCTAGCAGTAATTAATTAAGATCCTTCAGGCCAGCTAGAGACTGCAGTGTGTGCCTGCCTAAGCTGTATTGTTCTTATATCATCCCTCACCGTTGTTGTTCTGTCGGCACTTCACTCAGGGCGTGGCTTTGCAACATCTCTAGACCTCTGTGATGGAAACTGCCTGATGCATTCATGATAGTCTCCAAAGACCATCTGCTGCCACACCAAAGGGTCAAAGCTCAGAATTGTGGGTGATCCACACATTCAGTTGTGCTTTCTCATCCTGAGAGACCACAGCCGCTGTCTGTGTACTGTGTCACCCCCTCCCTGGCAGTCTGCCAGCATCGCACAAGCACTGTGTCACAGTGTCTCTAGCCCTCAGTGGGAAGAGCCGTTTCTGCCGGCCAGCTGCGGTCATGCTATTGTTCAAATATCTGCCTGTCACCATGACAATAGGGCCCAGGCTCAGCAGTATGAGTAATTGTGGCATCTGGTCGAGTGCTTATCGCCCTCACAAACTGAGATCGCAGCTTCAGTTTGTGTTCTGTGTTAACCCTCACGGATGTGCCGTCACTCCAGGGACTCTTTGTTGCAGCTTCTCCCGCCTTCTGTGAGGTGGGCCAGCTCCACCTGCCAGCCAAGATTGTGTTAGTGTCTAAACACCCACCTGCCATCAAGCCAAGTGGGCCAAAGCTCAGTGGTAAGAGTGTTATTAAAATTCTCATGTAAAGCCGGGCGTGGTGGCACACACTTGTAATCCCAGCATTAGGGAGGCTGAGACTGGAGGATCTGGGTGCGCGGCCAGCCTCAGCTACCTAGTGAGTCACTCCGCAACTTAGTGAGACTCGGTTTCAAAATAAAGAATAAAAAATAGGGCTGGGGGTGTTGCTCGGAGGTAGAATGCCCCTGAGTTCAATCTTCAGTACCGAAAAAAAAATTCTCATGTATTTTATCCCCCTGGGATTTCACAGATGATTCTACAACCTCCAGTTTCTGGGTGGCCCAGGCGTGGAGGGTAGACTGCTACCTCTACATTCAGACCCTGGTAACTCTATGGACTAGCAGCAAATTCATGCTTCCAATGTATCAGGATCTGCAGGAATCTGTTGTACGCTCACAAACCACGCAGATCTGGCAGTTTCCATGGAAACTTTACACACAGACATTCAGGCTCCTGCTGCAACTGAGTGCAAACTCATGGTTGCCATGCGGTATATCAGAACCTCTGATGATTATGTAGGAAAAGACTGTGTCCTCTCTATTCCAGTTCTGTTGAGTTCTGCCACACTCACAGTAATATTCAGTGGGCAGTCTGTCTGGGCAATATGTTGATTTTGGGTTTGAAGAGCAGATTGCACTTGTCCTTTCGGTTGATACTCTATACTCACTGGGTCAACAGAATTTGTTTTCTTCCTTATTATTTTGCTGGAAATCTTCTCCTGGGATTAGGGAAGCCCCTGCTCTAGCCTGCAGTGCTTGGAGTTAGTGAGGGACGCTCCCTACCTATGCCCCTCCATCTCTCTTTCCTTTTCAAAATTTTAAAAACCAAAGCCTGTTTAATCAAATTTACTCTGTGGGTTATATATCAAGAATCTTACTCCTTTCCACTCTTGTGGGACTTTTTCATTTTGGTTAAGGAAATTTATCTTCTTCACCAAGAACCAGTCCTTTTGGTGAGGTCCAAAGGTTCACCACATAAAAACATATGGGCAACTTGTTGATATTAGAGGTGCAGTAGCAATGCCTGCCAAAAGTAACTTTATGATGTCTTCCACACTGACACCATGACTCTCCCTTCGTCAGCAGGATATATACCAAGTGGAGTGCATAACCACCAACCTACAGTAGGTTACTAAAGTGAATGAAGAGTTTTGTTTCCACAGAAGGTACCTATGTCATACCAGGCTATCTTGAGACACTAGGGAAGCAGGAGCACATTATACCAAGCCCTCTTAGCTTTCGTGATTTGGGGTGAGAAGTTTGAAGTGATTCTGATTGCTTTGCCCCAGAATGCCACCTGTCCTTTTCCCCGTGATACATTTAATGTTCTCTCCTTAACCTCTATCTTCGTCACTTTCATTAGTATGTGGAATGGTGATGTTATGTTCTTCCTTGATTTTTGTCTTAGTCCCTTGTTATACTCTTCTAGACCTTCTTCAATTACTATTATCCTTAAGTTTGGTCAGTTCATATTATCCCAGATTTCTTGAATATTCTGGACATGATGTCATTGTTTTCTCATATTTTTAATTCTGCAATTAGTTTTGCATGAGCTCTGTTCTAAGAGTGAGACTCTATTTTGTTCATCAGTGATTGTTTTAATTGAGAACTTTACTTATTTTCTCTTTCATTTTGCTCAAGGCCTCTCTATGATTTTTAATGAGAGCTTGTTTCTTTACTGATATGTTTTCATATCCTTTTTACCTCTCACATTTCATTTCTAATTTCATTAATCACATTAATAATCTCAATACTGAATTATCCTTCTGGCATTTTTGGCAGCTCTTTATTGGTGTTCCCCACTGTTGTCTATTTGTGGGAGTCTATTGTTTTCTTTTTTTGTCTTCATTCTCATGTTTTTAGGATCCTTAGGTTCATATCTATATTTGTTGTGTATGTATCCTCTTCCTCTTTCTGTAAGAATCCTATGTCTATTGTTTGTCCTTTTATTGTAAGTCTTGTGTTAAGGGTAGATAAGACTTGCCTTAAGGTATCTGTCTCACATAATCTGAGTTTTGAATTAGTCCCCCAGAACCTCTTTAACAGGGAATATTACTTGGCCAGTGAATGTGAGCAGCAGTCTCTAGTTGACTGCTGTGCTCTCGGTTCCCTGTGCCCAAACTCACAGTACCAGAGACTCTATTGTTCCAAGCCTGTGGTCCAGTTTGTCGAGCTTTAACAAACCAGGGATGCTATACTGCTGCTCTGCCAGCTATAATCAGTAAAACCCTGCAGGCATCTCGCCTCCCTCTTTATGGGGTCCAAAGTTGGCCATGAGAGAGTTTGCATCATTCTGAACCTGGGACCTGGCTGGCTGAGTTATGTAGCTCAGAAACATCAATGCTGTTCTGGCAACCATGATCCCGTGAGAGCTTTTCAGTCACAGCCCTTGGTACTCATGTTACCCAAACTATGCTAGGCAAGAGATTATAGACTTCCAAAATTGTGATATGTTTGGTTGAGAAATTTTGCCTCACTGATGATCTTGCAGTGATCCCTGGAGGTTCCAAAGTTGCATGGCAGATTGCTGACTCTAAGTTTTGCTCCAGTGTCCTAGGGATTGCCTACTGATTTACTTTTCTGATGAGTTTAACTGTCACAGCATCCCTACCTCTACTGGGTTGGTCTTGAGTTACTTTTGTTGTTGTTTGTTTGCTTCTTTATTTGCTTGTTTATTTGTGTCCATGATAGTCACTGCAGCCTTTCAGGGGCTACCATGTGGACCATTTGTAATTCAAGGTCACAATGAGGCAAGTGATTGCCATTTGGTTCTCCAAAGGAAGGGTTTGTAGTTTCTTGATCCTGAGGAATTCACCTGCAGCCACAGGAGTTTGCTGGGTGATTTGATTGGGTGGTCAGGTGAAGGTCTTGAGATATTCAAGCATGGAGGGAAGAAAGTGGTTGGTTTTTCATGTTGGGTCTCTGCAACGGTTGGATCAACAGGATTTAGATTCTCCTTTACTGTAGTTCATCACTGAGAGACACTGGAATCCTGAAGACATCAGGTCCTGCCCGTGCAGGCTTGCTGAGACAGATCCAACATCAGCTCTCCAATTCTAGAGGGAACACATAGAGGGCATTCTTCATTCTTCTGCTCCTTGTGCAGTTTCCAGCTCAACTGTTTGTCAGCAGTCTTTCTTCTTTTTAGTTTTGACTTTATTTCTGCTCTTCCCAAGAAACAGTCTTCTGAGTGATTGAATTCGGAGTCTTGGAGCAACCAAACCCCACTGCCTTCCTTTATTCTGCCATCTTTAGAAATTTCATTATTCATAATTTTAAAATTAGTCTTAATTATAGTTTGCCTTATTATTAATTCTTAAGATATGGTCAGTCAGATTGTATCCTGGCATCCTTTGTGGGCACTAATATTGAAATCCCACAGTTTCATAGTACTATTCATAAAGAAACTTCATGGAAAAGAGACCATACTGCTTTTATATTTTGTTTTGTTTTGGCACAGGGAAGTGAACCCAGAGATATCCTACCTCCAAGCTATACTCCCATTCCTTTTTTTAATTATTTTGAAAAGGATTCTTGCTATGTTTCTAAGGGTCTAATTTAGTGACTGAGAAGGACTGGTATCATGTACAATCCTCCTGTCTCAGCTTACCCAGTAACTGGTATGAAACGCAGACACAAACATGCCCAGCTAGACCTTCTATTTTTTCAAAGTTATCTTGATATTTCATTTCATTTTGCTAAAAAAAAAATTGACATTTCCAAAATTTCAATAACTATAAGAGAATCTTGCCCTTTTCCCCGTGCAGCCATTATTTCTGAGGATGTCCCTCAGGACCTATTCCGGAAGAATTTTTCAGTCTGTATTTGACGGGTACAGTGTATTTGTATACATTAGTTATGTCAACACCATTGATAACGTCTTTATAACTTTACTGAGGTTTTTTCCCTCTGATCTTCAGTGAATGACATTGGCTCCATCTAGTGGCCATTAATATCAACGTACTGTTATTTTTGTTGAGCGAGGAGCTGCTTTCTACAAAGATAATGGAGTATGATTGATCACAATTTTCTTTAATAACTGCCTAAATGTTTAGAGGAGGGGAGAAACATGAAAAATGGCAAGAGTAGTTTTATTTTAAGAAATCAGAAGCGCTCTCACTTTCTCGCCCTAAAAATCCAGAATCAGATTAATTTTTCCTTTTTCTTGTGCAGCCTCTATTTCTGAGGGTCCCTCAGGACCCATTTCAGAAGACGTAGAAGAAATATGACTTAACATACTTGTTTGACATTCTACCCTGCTCTTTTTGTCATTTTTAAAATCTAGTTTATGGGTATGAATCTGTTTTTTTTTTTTTTTTTTTTTTTGTGAATGAATTTAAGTCCGTACATTTTGCTCTATAATAGCTTTGCCCACTGTTATGTAATTGAATACATTTTAAAATTTAATTGGTGATTTCTTCTTATTAATCAAATTAATGTGGGTATTTTAGAAATATGCTTAATAATATTCCGATGTAGGAATTAACTTACGTTTAAATTTTGTTATTGATTTCTGGTTCACTCTCGGTCTGGAGTCAGAATATACTCTGAATCATTTCTATCATTTGAAATTATTAAGACAATTATAATATGTTTTAGGGCCAGTATGTTGTAAAATTGTCATAACTTTTCCTTGTAAAATTTTTTTCAGTCTTCCTTTGATGGGTATTTTTATGCATTAATTATGTCAATACTGTTAATATCTTTGTAACTTTACGGAGGTTTTTCCCTCTGCTCTTCAATGAATGACATCAGCTCCATCTAGTGGCCATTAATATTAATGCACTTTCTTTTATTTTTGGCGGGAGAGGAGGGAACATGAAAAATGACAAGAGTAGTTTTATTTTAAGAAATCAGAAGCTCCCTCACTCTTTCTCACCCTAACGACCCAGAAATAGATTAATTTGTTCCTTTCTCCCTATGCAGCCTCAGTTTCTGAGGATTCCTCCAGAATCTTTTCCTGAAGGGACAAAAGAAATAGGACTTCAACATTATTGTTTGGCACTCTCTTCTCCCTGTCTTTTTGTCATTTGGGTTTTGTTTTTCTATTTTCTGGAGATAGCTCTTCCTTTCTTCTTATGAGTCTATTTAAGCCTGTATATTTAGCCTCTATCATAACCTTAGGTCCATCCTAAGTGTTTAAATATGTGATATTCTCAGTCTTATGCAATTGAAAAATACTTTCCAACTTTCTTTGTGATTTCTTCTCTTTACCCGTACTGTTAGATCCTTTTATACACAGTATCAGGTTACTATTATGCTGAGAGAGACTGGTCTCATCTTGCAATCCTCCTATCTTAGCTTATATGAGAGAAAAATATGTCGGTTATAAGATCAAGAAAATCCTATTCCCTTGCTAGTACCCTAAGAATTTTATCATGAAGAAATATTATTTTAACAAAATTTTAGAGCTTTCCCCTTTTAAATCTATTATCCTGATACATTTATACCAATGATTTTAACATTTTTATATCATCATAAACCACTAGGGGAAAAGCTTCTTTTTCATGTTGTATTATCCTTTTAGATAAGATTACACTTTATTTTTTTTCAGGGAGGGGTTATAGGTCAATTAGACATTGACATGTTTTCTCTCAGCCAAAGAGAGAAAAAGACCTAAACATACGTTCTTATGTCCTATGTGTTCTTGGAAAAGTGAATATGCATTTATCATTAATATTTACAATATTTACAAATGCTTTATTCCCCCCCACCCTCTCTGAGTGGGGACTGGTGCAGAACTGAGGGCATCGTAGAAACTGCAAGCACCACTCTCCTACAAATGACTGCTGCTGGATTCAAAGCTATGAAGGAAGGAAGTGCTGCTCGACAAAGAAGAATGAGGAGCACAGGTGCTACTGACTCAGCCTGCCACCGATACCTTATGATCGTTCCCCAATAAACCGTAGGTCTTGCATGCTTCCTCTGTGCGTTTTATTTGGTCTGTGCACAACCTACCCCACTGCTCTGGCACAACCAGACTGTAGATGTAAAAACACTTCAATCCATGTGTTGTTGATTCACATCAGCTTATCATCGTGGGTCTGTAATTTTGTTTTCTTAAAAATGTTATAGAATTGATTTTGAAGTTCTCTGGTCCTGGAGTTTACTTTTTTTTTTTTCAGTACTGGGAGTTGAACTCAGGGGCATTCTACCTCTGAGCTATACCCCCAGCCCTATTTTTTAGTCTTTATTTTTGAAACCGAGTCTCACTAAGTTGCAGAGTGTCTCACTAGGTAGCTGAGGCTGGCCGCGAACCCAGATCCTTTGGTCTCAGCCTCCCGAATGCTGGGATTACAAGCGTGCGCCACCACGCCTGGCTGGAGTTTACTTTTTATAAAAGTTTTATAATTATTTCCTCTACGTCCTAGAAAGATATTGAAATATACTTTAGCGTGTGTGTGTGTGTGTGTGTGTGTGTGTGTGTGTACGCACACATTTGGGTTTGTGGTACTTGTTTGAATCCAGAGGCATACTGTCTCTGAATTGCACTCCTAGGCCTATTTTTAGATTTTTGAAAGAGTCTAAGATGCAGGTGTTGTTGTGAAGTTCCTGAAGATGGCTTTGAACCTGTGATCTTCTTGTCTCAGCCCTACAAACACTGGGATTCAAGGTATGCACTACCACTCCTGGCTCTCCTATTTACTTTACATTGATAATTTTGGATTCTTATTACAATCACATTTACATATTATATAGCCTAAGTTATTCATGGCATGTTCCTATGGTAGCTTTAATTTCTGTAGGAACAGTAAGAATATCATCATTTTTATTCTTGATATTGGTTATTTGAGTGGACTTTTTAAAATGAATTTCACTAGAGTTTATTCACTTTTACTAAACCCAATAAGAAACCAGTCTCTTAATATTCTGCTTTTCATATGTTATAGGTGAAAAAGATATCAACTTGAAAATGACCAAATTAAAAATCTCTTTGCTGGATTTAGCAGTCTTAGTTAGAATTTTTTTTTTCTTTCAGAGTTTATAGTACAGTCTACCAGGTCCTTGTAGCTTTCCTGATTTGGATTGAGAGGTTTGCAGTAATTATGACTGATTTGCCCTGCTCTTTTGCTCTTGACAAATTAAGATTCTCTCCTTGACCTCTATCTTAGTCATTTTGATTAACATGTGGCACAGAGTTCTTCTTTGGTATTTCCTCATTTTATTCTTCTAGACCTACTTCAGTGCATATTATCCATACGTTTAGTCATTTGATATTATTGTATATAGCTTGAATATTCTGGACAAGTTGCCGTATTGTCTTCTCTAATGCTCTGTGGTTAGTTTTGATTGACCTGTGTTCTAAGATTGAGACTCTATTTTCCATGTGGTCTGGTCTGCCAGGGATGGTTTCTAGTAAATACTTGATTTAATTTATTGTCTCCTTCATTTTGCTCAGGATCTCCTTTTAATTCCCATCTAGAGCCTCTGATTCTTTAATGATATGTTCTTTCATATCCTTTGTACTTTATCCTCATTCCATTTCTGATCATACCGATAATCAAAATTCTGAATACTCCTGGCATTTTCTGCAGCTCTGTACTGGTGATCTCCATTGTGGGGTTGTCAGAGTTTATCATTTCCTCTTGTTCTTCACTCTCATGTTTTCAGGATTCTTAGTTGGTATCTCTGTTGTGTTGACATCCTCTTCCTGTTTCTGTTGGAGACCTTTGTATATTTATTGTCCTGTCATAATTAATTCAGTACTGGGGTTACATATTTGCCTCAACACATCTCTCACATATAATCAGAGTTTTGAATTAGTCCCCCAGAACCTCTTTAGTAGAGTATTACGTTCCATCCAGCATATATATTTATTTTGTTAATATACTGGTTGTTTTTGTTTACTCCTATTGGTGCAGTGAGAATCAAAGTGATACGTTCATATATGTGCAAACTGTGTGGTGGACGTCGTGCCATATCATCCCCCATCCCCCATCTAAACATACACATTCTGATGTACACACCTTATTAATTATTATAAATGCTTATTAATCAAATCACGCTTTCTGATTTAATTTGTGAATTATTAGACGTGCGGGTCTTTTAGAAATATGCTTATTAATACTCCAATGTTGGAATTAATTTATTTTTACATGTTGTTATTGATTTCTGATTCAATTTCAGTCTGGAGTCAGAATATATTTAGAATCATTTCTATCATATGAAATTATTAAGACAATTATAAGATGTTCTAGGGCCTATATGTCTTAAATTGTCATAACTCTTCCTTGTAAGTTTTTTCAGTCTGTATTTGATGGGTACAGTGTATTTGTATGCACTAATTATTTCAATATTATTAATAGTGTCTTTATAACTTTACGGAGGTTTTTCCCTCTGCTCTTCAATGAATGACATCAGCTCCATCTAGTGGCCATTAATATTAATGCACTCTCTTTTATTTTTAGCGGGAGAGGAGGGAACATGAAAAATGACAAGAGTAGTTTTATTTTAAGAAATCAGAAGCGCCCTCACTCTTTCTCCCCCTAATGAGCCAGAATCGGATTAATTTTGCCCTTTTCCTTTGCAGCCTCTATTTCTGAGGGTGTCCCTCAGGACCTATTCCAGAAGAGGAAGAAAGAATTATGACTTGACATTCTACCCTGCTCTTTTTGTCATTTCTTTTTATCTAGTTTCTGGGTATGAATCTGATTTATTTTGAATGAAATTAACTCTACACATTTTTCTTCTATTATAGCTTTGAGTACATGCAAGTGTTTTGATATTTTTATTCCCACTGTTATGTAATTGAATACATTTTCTAATTTAATTCGTGATTTCTTCTTATTACTCAAATTAATGTGGTCATTTTAGAAAAATGCTTAATAATATTCCAATGTAGGACTTAATTTACTTTTATATTTTGCTATTGATTTCTGGTTCAATTTCAGTCTGGAGTTAGAGTATATTCTGAATCATTTCTTTTTTTTTTTTTTTTTTTTTTGGTACTGGGGGTTGAACTCAGGGGCATTCTACCTCTGAGCTATACCCCCAGCCCTATTTTTTTTATTCTTTATTTTGAAATCGAGTCTCACTAAGTTGCGGAGTACCTCACTAGGTAGCTGAGGCTGGCCGCGAACCTGGATCCTCCGGTCTCAGCCTCCCGAATGCTGGGATTACAAGCGTGCGCCACCACGCCCGGCTTTCTGAATCATTTCTATCATTTGAGATTATTAAGACATATATAACATGTTTTAGGGACAGTATGTTGTAAATTGTCGTAACTTTTCCTTGTAAAATTTTTTCAGTCCTCATTTGATGGGTACAATGTATTTTTATGCATTAATTTTGTCAATACCATTGATAATGTCTTTATAACTTTGTGGAGTCTTTTCCTTCTGCTCTTCAATGGAGCATTGGCTCCATCTAGTGGTCATTAACATTAATGCACTGTCTTATTTTTGGCGGGAGAGGAGCTGCTTTCTACATAGATGAGGAAGTATGATTGATCACAGTGCTCCTTAATAACTGCCTAGATGTTTGGGGGAGGGAAAGAACATGAAAAATGGAAAAAAGTCGTTTTATTTTAAGAAATCAGAAGCGCCCTCGCTCTTTCTCGCCCTAATGACCCAGGACCCCATTAATTTGGTCTTTGTTTCCTGCGCAGCCTCTGTTTCTGAGGATTTCCCTCAGGACCACTTCCTGAAGGGGAAGGAAAGAAATAATGTTGAAGTCTTTCAATATTATTTTTTGACATTATCCCCCACCCGTCTTTTAGTCACTCGATTTTTTTCTTCTTTCTGGAGATGAATCTTCCTTTCTTATGAATTCATTTAAGTCTGCATAGTTTGCCTCTATCATAGATTTAGGTCTATCCTAAGTCTTTTTAATACGTGATATCATCAGTGTTATGCAGTTGAAAAATACTTTCTAACTTTATTTGTGATTTTTTTTCTCATTACCCAAATTATTAGATCCTTTTACCCCTAGTATTAGGTTAATGCTATGCTGAAATAGGCTGGTCTCATATGCAAATCCTCCTGTCTCAGCTTCTTCAGTACTGAAATGACACCATGCTCAGCTAGACCTATTTTTTTTCCAAAATTATCTTAATACTTCATTTGGTTTTGCAGAAAACAATATTGAAGTTCCAAAATTTTCAGTAAACATGAGAGAGAAGTGTCTTTTATAAGATCAAGAAAACCTTATTCCATGGCTAGTATCCTAAGAATTTTATCATAAAGAGATATTATGTTAACAAAATTATGCAAGTTTTGAGAGTGTACTTTTACATTCCTTTTTAAGTATATTAACCTGGTCAATTTATTCTAGTGATTTTCACAACTTTATATAATCCTAAACCACTAGAAAAAAGGCTTCTTTTCCATGTTGTATAACCCTCTTGTATAGCATTACACTTTTTTCTGGGAGGGATTATAGCTTAATTAGTCATGGACTTGTTTTCTCTCAGCCGAAGAGAGAAAAATATCTAGACATAAATACCTGTGTGTTCTTGGATAAACGAATACCCATTTTATCATTAACATGTGTTACATTTGTGTTATTCCTGAAGAAAAGCAAGACAGTAAAACACGATGCTCCGTAATGTCCCCTATTTGTTGGCAAAAATCCTGGCTGAACTAAAAGAAATCGAGAACAAGTCTGAGCTGGAAAGTTCAGATGCATATTATCCCAAAGAGTGCTGGCTTTATCTCATGCACACTGGAGCTTGGTCAACGTAGGGTTATCTGTAGAGAGCTGCTTTCCTGCATCTGAACCATGAAAATTGCTCCCTGAAATGTTAGTCATATATGAAAACAAAGTGAGGTGATGCCGATGAAGTTACTGCTTCTGAAGACTGGCATGCAAAACCCCTCTCTGTGTGGGGACTCGTTCAGAACTGAGGGCACTGTGGTAACTGAATACATCACTGCTGGATTAATAGCCATGAAGCACACAGGTGCTGATCAGCAAAGAGTGAGGAGCACAGGTGCTCCTGATTCAGCCTGCCCCTCTTACCTTATGATCTTTCCCCAGTAAATCTTGGATCTTGCATGCTTATTCTGTGCATTTTATTTGGTCTGTGCACAACCCACCCCACTGCTCTGGCCCAACTGGATTAGTAGGTGTGACAACACTACAATAAATATTTTGTTGATTCACATCAGCTTATCACCAGAGGTCTGTAATTTTGTTTTCTTAAAAATGTTATAAAATTGATTTTGAAGCTATTTGGTCCTGGAGGGTTTTTTTAAGTTTTTATTATTATAATTATATTCCTCCAAGTCCTAGAAAGATATTCATATATACTTTATGGTGTGTGTGTGTGTGTGTGTGTGTGTGTGTGTGTGTGTGTGTGTTAGTTACAGAGGATTGAACCCAGGGGCATTCTACCTCTGAGCTACACCTCAACCCTATCTTTTAGAATTTTGAAACAGGGTCTCACTAAGTTTCAGGTGATGTCACTAAGATGCTGAAGATGACTGTGGACCTGTGATCCTCTTGTTTCAGACTTCCAAATGCTGGGGTTCCATGCATGTGTCACCACACCTGGCTCTCTCATTTACTTCACACTGGCAATTTTGGGTTCTTATTTCAATCATATTTACATATTCAATAGCCTAGGTTTTCATGGTAGGTTCTTTAGATAGCTTTAATTTTTGTATGATCAGTAGGACTAACATCACTTTTATTCTTGATATTGGTTATTCGAGTGGATTTTATTTTTTAAGTGAATCTCACCAGAGTTTAATCAGTTTTACTAAACCCAGTGAGAAACCCATCTCTGGCTACTCCCCTTTTTTATTTTAGTTTTCTTTTATTAATTTCAGCTCTCATTTTAATTAACATTTTCATATATTTTATTTCGGCTACATTTGATATCTTTTAAAAGCTACCTGAATTTATTGATTGTACCAGAAATAAGAATTTTTCCTTTTGTTATGCTCTATATATTATCAATACACATTTTGTGTTCTAAGCTATATACTTTCCTAACCAAATATTTGATTACCAGCTAGCATTTATTTTTTGTGTTAATATGATGATTGCTTCATACTTTTATTGATGCACTGCACTTATACATTGGAGTGAGAGTCTAAGTGATAATACATTCATAAGTGCACACATAACCTGGTAAATTCCTTCCATATACTACCCTGTATCCCCTTCACAGTACACACTTTTGAAATATAAGACC
Organism: Graphiurus murinus; assembly: GCA_004027655.1. NCBI lineage: Eukaryota > Metazoa > Chordata > Mammalia > Rodentia > Gliridae > Graphiurus > Graphiurus murinus. The sequence continues at coordinate 160,300 of PVLC010000622.1, read as the reverse complement.
TTCATTATTAGTCAAATCATATTTCAGATTTAATTTGTGAATTTTTCTTAGACTTGTGGGTCATTTAGAAATCTACTTAATATCCTTCTGGTTCAATTTCAGTGTGGAGTCGAAAAACCTTCTGAAAGATTTCAAACCTGATCATGCCTAGGCGTGGTCTGCTGGTTTATGTTTTTGATGAATCCAGCTGTCACCCCCGCCCCCACCTCTCCAGCATTGATTTGCAGAATCACAGACCCCAAAAGGTGAATTGTTTTCCTGAGAGTCACTGTATCCTTCCAGGCTTCTACTGGGTCAGTTTATAAACTTATGGTCAGTCACCGTACGGCTGTTTGTACCCACTCGAGTCCCTGCAGGGAGGGTCTGAAGTTGCTCAGTCCTGAGGAGTTCAGCTGCATCCATGGGAGTTTGCTGTTTTTTGGGGGGTGACCTGGAGTGTTGAGGTCTTGAGAAATTTGGGTGTGGAGGAAAGAATGCTTTTGCTTTTTCTTGTTAGTTCTTTATAATGGTTAGGTCAATAAGCTTTAGCTTCTTCCGGAGTTCCCCTCTGAGAGGCGCTAGATACCAACAGATACCAGCTCCAGGGCAGGTTCACCAGACTGGCTCCCACCTCAGCTCTCCACTCTCTGTCCTTCCTGCAGTTTCTAACTCAACTACATTTCAACTGTCTTTCTTCTGGTGGCTTCTGTTTCTCTCCTCTTGCCAAGAAGTGGGCTTCATTTGGTCTGTGGACAACCTACCTCACTACTCAGGACCAACTGGCTGGTAGCTGTGATGACACTTCATCTTTTGTTGATTTCCATCAGCTTATGAACACGAGTTTGCAATATTTTTTTTCTTAAAAAATAATAGAATTGAGTGCAAATCTTTCTGGCCTTGAATTTTTCTTTCAAAGAAAATTTTACTTATAATAAATTTTCTCTAATAGAAAGGTATTCATATCGTGTGTGTGTGTGTGTGTGTGTGTGTGTGTGTGTGTGTGTGTGTGTGTATGCACATGCATGCATGTTTCTGGGGAATTGAAATTGGGGCATTCTACCTCTGAGTTAAACCCACAACCCTATCTTATCATTACTTTTTATTTTGAAACAGGACCCCCCTAAATTGCAGAAGCCCTCCTGAAGTTGCTGAAGCTGGATGTGAATCTGTGATCCTCTTGTCTCATTTCCCTAGCACTAGGATTACATGCATCCACCACCATGCCTGGCTTTCCCATTTTCTTTACTTTTGATAATTTTGGGTTCTCATTTCAATCACATTTTCACAAACAATAGCCTATCATATTTATGGTATGTTTCTACGATATCTTTAATTTCTGTGTGAACAGTTGGAATTTCATTGTGTTTATTCTTGATATTGGTTAGTGGAGTGGACACTCTTTAGAAAATGAATCCTACCAGAGTTTATCCAGTTTTACTAGAGCCACTAAGGAACCCATTTCTGGCTATCCCCCTTTTTCTATATTTGCTTTCTTTCATTAATTTCACTTTTAATTTTTTTATTTCCTTCATATATTTCCTTTTGGTTAAATTTGTTATCTTTTAAAAGTCACCTGAATTTTGTGATTACATTATAAATAAGAATTTCTCCTGTTGTCAGGCGTTATATATCAGCAATATGCATTGTGTGTTCCCAGCTATGTAACTTCTTATGAGAAGTATTGTGTTTCATCCAGCATAGATTTTTATTGTGTTAATGTTGTGATCATGTTTGTATACTTTTGTTGGCGCAGTGCAATGCTACATCATGGTGAGACTCAAAGTGAGACATTCACAGATGCACACAGTACGTGGCGGGTGCCTGGCATATCCTACGCCATTATTCCATCTCAGCATATGCATTCTGATGCACTACACCTTCATAATTAATCAAATTATGATTTGTGATCTATTTTGTGAATTGGTGTTAATCTTGTGGGCCATTTAAAAATATCAAATTGCAGGGGTGAGCTTCTCTTTACATTTTGTTATTGATTTCTTGCTTGATTTCAGTCTGGAGTCAATACATTCGGAATGACTTCAATTTTTTTTGTAATTATTAAGACAATTAAAACATGTTTTAGGGCCAATAAATTGTCATAACATTCCTGTTGTTATTTTTTACATTATGTATTTTGTGGTTGCGGTGTTTTATGCACATTAATTATATCAATAGTATCAGTAATGTCTTTATAACTTAGTAGAGGTTTTGTGGTTTGCTATTTAATGAATGACACTTTCGCACTCTAGTGGCCATTAGCATTAATGTACCTTTTTATATTTTAGGCGGGAGAGGAACTGAATTATACATAGATGTGCAAGTATGATCACACTTCTCTTTAATAACTACCTAAATGTTTGGAGGAGGGAAAGAACACGAAAAATTGCAGGAGTAGCTTGTATTTTAAAAATACGCTCTCTTTCTCTCTCTTTCCGTCTCCAGAATCAGATTAATTTTGTCCTTTTTCCTCCTGCAGTCTCTATTTCTGAGGATGCCCCCCCCCCAGGACCTCTTGACAAATGGGAAAAGAGAAATTAGAACTTCAGCTTTATTGTTTGCCATTCTCCCCCACCTTGTTTTTCTGAAGTTTGACTTTTTCTACTTTCTGGAGATGGATTCCCCCCCTCCCCCCCGGTACTGGGGATTGAACTCAGGGGCATTCTACCTCCGAGCTATACCCCCAGCCCTATTTTTTATTCTTTATTTTGAAACCGGGTCTCACTAAGTTGCGGAGTGCCTCACTAGGTAGCTGAGGCTGGCTGCGAACCCAGATCCTCTGGTCTCCACCTCCCAAATGCTGGGATTACAAGTGTGCATCACCACGCCTGGCTTAGAGATGGATCTTTTCTTATGAATGCTTTTAAGAGTGTACATTTTGCTTCTATCATAGCTTTAGGTACATCCTACATATTTTAATGCGTAATATATTCACTTTTGTGCTGCTGAAAATATTCTCAAATTTTCTGTGATTTCTTCTTATTACCCATAATATTAGATCCAATTACCCAAAAACATTAACTTCTTACTCCCTTGGGATTTGCCTGGGTATTTACCACACTATTGGTATTCAAAATATCACTTATGTATTTATCCTGTATTTCTATCATTGCTATACATGGGAATATTAGCATGGTAGAAGCTATTCATTTTTTACAGAAATTGAAGTGTGTTTTATATGTTGTAAAAGATGTCGGTGTGAATATGACAAAGTTGAAAGATCTTTGCTGTACTCAGCAGTCTTGGTTGGAAGTTGTTTTCTTTCCGGGTTTGAAGTACATCATACCAAGCTCTGTTAGCTTTCGTGATTTGGGATGAGAAGTTCAGAGTGATTCTGGTTGTTTTGCCTCTGGATGTCACCTGTCCTTTTCTTCTTGATGCAGTAATTCTCTCTTTTACCTCTACTTAATCATTTCGATTAATATGCAGTATGGAGTTGATCTTCTTTCATGTTGCCTTATTCCCTTGTTTTATTCTTCTAGCCCTTCTTCAGTACCTATTATTCATAACTTTGGTCACTTTATATTATCCTATATCTCTTGAAAATTCTGGACATGCTATCCTATAATCTTCTCATATCTTATTAACACTGTGGTCACCTTTGAGTGAGCTGGATTCTAAGATTGAGATTCTATGTTCCATGTGGTCTAGTCTGCCAGTGATAGTTTCTATTGAAGATTTTATTTCATTTATTGTCTCCTTCATTTTTCTCAGGGCCTCTTTTCCATTCTTTGTGGAGCCTCAGCTTCTTTAGTGAAAGGATTCTTTCATATCCTTTGTACTTTCATTTCATTCCTGAAATTTTTTATCATATTGTTGCAGGAGAGTGCTCCCTACAAGGCTAGTCTCAGAGACAAAAGAAACCTCCGGAGACCAAAAGTAAGATAAGCAGATTTTCCTTTAATCAGAGGCTGATGACCCACGTCAGGCAATTTCCCACTCTCTGGACCCTGAACAAAGACATTCCAACCTTCTTATACAGTTGGTCACTTAACTTCGAGATGAGGGGAAAAGGGAAAATGTGAGATTTGTTCCACTTTCCCCTAGCAGGAGCATGGTATAGAAAGTAGAAAGAGTGCAGTAACTCAAGGCCTTGTCTCACTCTTATCTCGAAAATGTTCCCTGGCTGGGCTGGTACCACCTTGTTTAGGTTTAGAGATGACCCCTGCCACATCTGTGTCTGGCTTCCATAAAGGAGGGGCTGGCCTCATTGATTTGCAAGCCCTCTCTGTTTACCTTCTCTGCTAATTGTCAGCACACTGGCTGCTAGGGGAGGGAGTGGGGATTTTCTATCTTTTCTATCCTAAGTCTAAATTCTTAACTAATAATATTTCCATGGCTCTGACTATTCTTTCCCATATTAATATCAGTAATTGAGATCATATCAGGATTTAGCTTCTCTGTTACTGGAGTTCATCTCTGAGAGCCGCTGGAATCCTGCCTCCTGTGTGGGCTGCCCAAGATGGTTCCCATCCTGGCTTTCTAAACATTAGTGATACATAGAGTTCTCTTCACTCCTCTGCTTGGTGGTGCAGAGGTGCTACTGCCTCAGCCGGTCACCACTCAACTCTGCTGGGAGCGGGCACTGAGCTCTTGTAGTCACTGGACAATAAATCGCATGTCTTGCATGCTTACCCTGTGCAGTTCATTTGGATTTGGCCTCTACATAACCTACTCCACTGCTCTGGCCCAACTGGCTTGCAGATATGACAACACTTCAATATAAGCTTATGAACGTGGGTCTATAATTTTTTTCTTTATAATTGTAATAGAATTGATCGTGAAGCTTTCTGGTCTTGGAGTTTTCTTTTTAAGAAAGATTTAATTAATTGTATCTATTTGCTAGAAAGATATTCATATAGACTGTGTGTTTGTGTGTTTGTGGTACCAAGGATTGAAACCAGGGGCATTCTACTCTGAGGTACACCCCAAGTCCATATTTTTTAATTTTGAAAAAGAGACTCTCAGCCGGGCATGGTGGCGCACACTTGTAATCCCAGCATTTGGGAGGCTGAGACAGGAAGATCTGGGTTTGAGGCCAGCCTCAGCTGCCTAGTGAGGCACTCTGCAACTTAGTGAGACCTTGTTTCAAAATAAAGAATTAAAAAATAGGACTGGGGGTGTAGCTCGGAGGTAGAATGCTCCTGAGTTCAATCCCCAGTACCAAGAGAAAGAGAGAGAGAGAGAGAGAGAGAGAGAGAGAGAGAGAGAGAGACTATGTTGCAGAAAACTTTGAAAACTTTGGTAAGTTACTAAGGCTGGCTGTGAAACTGTGATCCTCTTGCGTCAGCCTCCCAAATGCAAGAATTACAGGAGTGTGCCACCATGCTTGGCTCTGCCATTTACTTTTACTTTTGTGATCACTTTGGGCTCTCAATTCAATTGCATTTCCATCTTAAATTGCCTAATTTATTCATGGCATATTACTATGATGTCTTTAATTTCTGTATCAACAGTAGCAATATACACATTTTTTCTTCATATTGGCTAGCTGAGTGGACACCTTTTTAAAAAGAATCCCAGCAAAGCTTAATCAGCTTTTATTAAACTGAGTAAAAAATAAATCTCTGGCATTCCTTTTTATATGTTTGTTTTCTGTTATTAATTTCAGTTCTCATTTTAATTTTTTCATCCCATCTTTTGTTTATATTTGCTATCTCTTAAAATAACCTGAATTTAGTGATTCTATCAGCAATAATGAGAATTTTCCTTTTGTAGTGAATTATATTTTAGCAATACACATTATGTGTTCCAAGCTACATCATTTCTTATGAGAAGTATTTTTTCACACAGAATGTATTTTATCATTAGCAATGTGATTTTTATGTTTGTATTGCTGTATTGTAATTATACTTCACAGTATGAGTCAAACTGGTATATTCACACATCCACAAATCACACAGTATATTTCCCTCCATACACTCCCTTTCCTCCTGCTCAACACATACATTTTGATTTATAACACTGTTATCAGTCAAATCATGATTTCTGATTTACTTTGTGAATTTTCCTTACTCTTCCAGGTCAATTAAAAATATACTTATTTTATACCACTATACAAGTGACTTACTATTTACATTTTTGTTATTGATTTCTGGCTCAATTTCAGCCTGAGGTCAGAATATATTCGGAATGGTTTCAAACCTTTGAACATATTAATACAGGGTTTAGGGCCAATAGATTGTAAACGGTCATAATTTTCCTGTGTAAATTTCTCTGCAACCTGTATTTGGTGGGTGCTGTGTTTTATGCACATTAATTATGTCAATAATATTAATAATGTCTTTATTACTCGGTGGAGGTTTTTTCCCTCCACTCTTCAATGAATGACATCGCCTCCCTCTTGTGGCCTTAAGTACTAATGTGCTTTCTCGTATTTTAAATGCGAGATGAATTGCATTCTACGTAGTTGTTCAAGTATGATTGATTACAATTCTCTTTAATAACTGCCAAAATGTTTTGGAAGAGGAGGCGGGAACATGAAAAATGACAAGAGTAGTTTGAATTTTAAGAAATGAGATCTCTCTCTCTCTCTCTCTCTCTCTCTCTCTCTCTCTCTCTCTGTCTCCCCCACACCCCCATCTCAGAATTCAGATTATCTTTGTCCTCCTGCAGTCTCTATTTTAAGCATGTCCCAGGACCTCTTCCTGAAGGGGAAGGGAGACATTGGACCTCAACACTATTGTTTGACACTCTCCTCCTCTCTTTTTGTCTTTTGATTTTTTCCCCTACTTTCTGTAGATGGATCTTCCTTTCTTGTGCCTTGAAGTCCATACATGTTGCCTCTATGTTACCTTTAGGCACGCCCTAGGTGTTTAAATATGTGATATACCCTTTCTTAAGCACTTGAAAATATTTTCAATTTTTTCTGTGTAATTTCTTCCTATTATCCATACTATTAGAGGCTATTACGAATAGTATTAGGTTAATATTCTCTTAATACTCTCTGAATATTACTAATTCTTACCTTAAGATAAGGTCAGTAGGGTTATGTCCTTGCATCCTGTAAGAATACTAATAGGGAAAGGGCTACCGTTTCATAATAATGTTCATAAAGAATCTTATTGAAAAAAAGAGATCATACAGTTGATTTTTTGTTTTGTTTTGGTAGTGAATTTTGAACCCAGGGCCATTCTACCTGCAAGCTATACCCCCATTCCTTTTTTTTTTTTTTTTTTGAAAGAGGGCCACACTAAAGTTCTCCCACCGCCGCCTCGGTGGAATCCAGCAGCTCGGGCGGCACAGCACAGCTTCAGAAGGCCCGGCGAGGGGATCCGCTGCACCTGCACCAGCCCCCTGCGCCGCCGGGATGCCCAAGAGGAAGGTCAGTTGTGCCCCAGGGCCGGCCAAGGAGGAGCCCAAGAGGAGGTCTGTGTGGTTGTCAGCTAAAACTGCTCGGGTAAAAGTGGGAGCGGCAGCACAGCGCAGCTTCAGAAGGTCCGGCGCACGGAATCCGGAGCCCACTGCACCTGCACCGGCCCCCTGCGCCGCCGGGATGCCCTAGAGGAAGGTCAGTTGTGCCCCAGGGACCCCCAAGGAGGAGCCCAAGAGGAGGTCTGCGCGGTTGTCAGCTAAAACTGCTCAGGTAAAAGTGAGAGCGGCAGCGCAGCGCAGCTTCAGAAGGCCCAGCGCGTGGAATCCTGAATCCGCTGCACCTGCACCGGCCCCCTGCGCCGCCGGGATGCCCAAGAGGAAGGTCAGCTGTGCCCCAGGGACCCCCAAGGAGGAGCCCAAGAGGCGGTCCGCGCGGTTGTCAGCTAAGCCTGCTCTGGCAAAAGTGGGAGCGGCAGCGCAGCGCTGCGCAGCTTCAGAAGACCAGGCGAACAGAATCCGGAATCCGCTGCACCTGCACCGGCCCCCTGCGCCGCCGGGACGCCCAAGCGGAAGGTCAGCTGTGCCCCAGGGACCCCCAAGGAGGAGCCCAAGAGGAGGTCGGCGCGGTTGTCAGCTAAACCTGCTGGGGGAAAAGTGGGAGCGGCAGCGCTGCGCAGCGCAGCTTCAGAAGGTCCAGCACCCGGAATCCGGACCCACTGCACCTGCACCGGCCCCCTGCGCCGCCGGGATGCCCAAGGGGAAGGTCAGCTGTGCCCCAGGGACCCCCAAGAAGGAGCCCAAGAGGAGATCGGCGCGGTTGTCAGCTAAAACTGCTCGAGAGTAGTGGGAGCGGCAGCGCAGCGCTGCGCAGCTTCAGAAGGTCCGGCGCACAGAATCCGGAATCCGCTGCACCTGCACCGGCCCCCTGCGCCGCCGGGATGCCCAAGGGGAAGGTCAGCTGTGCCCCAGGGACCCCCAAGGAGGAGCCCAAGAGGAGATCGGCGAGGTTGTCAGCTAAAACTGCTCGGGTAAAAGTGGGAGCGGCAGCGCAGCGCAGCGCAGCTTCAGAAGGTCGGGCGCACAGAATCCGGAGCCCACTGCACCTGCACCAGCCCCCTGCGCCGCCGGGATGCCCAAGTGGAAGGTCAGCTGTGCCCCAGGGACCCCCAAGGAGGAGCCCAAGAGGAGATACGCGCGGTTGTCAGCTAAGCCTGCTCTGACAAAAGTGGGAGCGGCGGCACAGCACAGCTTCAGAAGGCCCAGCGCACGGAATCCGGAATCCGCTGCACCTGCACCGGCCCCCTGCGCCGCCGGGATGCCCAAGAGGAAGGTCAGCTGTGCCCCAGGGTCGGCCAAGGAGGAGCCCAAGAGGAGATCCGCGCGGTTATCAGCTAAACCTGCTCCGGTAAAAGTAAAAACGAAGCCCAAGAAGGCGGCGGGAAAGGATAAATCCTCGGACAAAAAAAAAAGTTCAAACAAAAGAGAACGGGGGTGGGGGGGAGGTGCAGCGAAGGGAAAACGAGCTGAAATGGTCAATCAGGAAAACAAAGAAGACTTGCCTGGAGAAAACGGAGAAAATAAAAAGGAGAGAAAGAAGCCCAGTCTGATTAATTACACATCGTATCTTATCAGGGGTCTCTGTCTCTCTTTTTGTACAATCCAGAGGAATATTTTTATAAACTATTTTGTACATGCAAGTTTTTAGTAGCTCTAGAAATATTTTTTTTAAGAAGGAAGGAATCCCACGTCATCCCATTTTTTAAGTGTAAATGAATTTTTTTTTTTTTAGAAGTGTAAACCATTTGCTGGTTGTTTATTTTTTTTGGTACAACCAGAAAATAATGGCATATTGGATTATGGGAGTCTTCGACTGTCTTTGGTGTCAGCTTAACATTCCATAGGTGGGGGGGTGAGTTTTATATCCTACAACACAAAGCATACTAAATGGAAATTTGGTGTTTCAGTCATGCATTTAATGTCTCGAATATTTTAAATTCTATCCCATTGTTACTTTTTAGTAGAATTGCTTCTCCTTGGTCATTACCCTGTCAACGTTTTGTTTACTCTGTGACATCTTTGGTCGTGGTAGTCCAGTTTTCTTAATAATTTTGTTTAATGTGCTGTGAAAGATGGGAAATTTGCATATGTCGTGTATATGATATAAAATTTTGAGTTGGTGAGACTTAAGTAGTAGCTTGTCAGCATTTTAAGATATGGTACTTGATTCCTCTTGTGGGAAAATTTGCCTCCAAATTTGAAGCTGGAAAATCACTGGAATAACTTTGAAAAAGAATCACAGTTTAAGGCTTTTTAGATTTTCTGTACGTGAGTTAAATCTGTGCACAAAGAGAAATGTCTGTGAATTGAACCTCAACACAACCAATAAAATCTCAATAATGAAAGGAAAAAAAGAGAGGGCCATACTAAGTTGCTGAGGGTCTCATTAAGTTGCTAAGACTGGTCTTGTGCAATTTTCTTGTTTCAGCTTCCCTAGTACTGAGATGAGGGACATGTACCACCATGCTCAGTTAGACATTCTTTTTTTTCCTTCAAAATTATATTGGTTTATTATATTCATTTGGTCTTGCTGAAAACAATATTAAAGTTCCCAAAATTTCAGTAACTATGAGGGAAAAATATCTCTCTTATATGATCAAGAAAATCCTATTCTCTTCATTGTATCCTGAGAACTTTATCATAAAGAAAAATTATTTTAACGAGTTTCTGGAAAATTTGACAGCTTATTTTTACTTTCCCTTTAAAATATATTAAGCTGATAAAATGATGTCAATGATTTTCAATTTTTTATATTATAAAAAATCTAGAAAAAAGCTTCTTTTAAATTTTATGTTATCCTTTTAGATGCCATTAAATTTTATTTTCATTTTGTTCTGGGAGGGGTGACAGCTTAGTTAGACTTTGACTTGTTTTCTCTCAACCAAAAAGAGAAAAAAGGCCTAAACAAAGGTTCCTATATGTTATTGTATAAATTAAATGCCTTTTAACATTAATATGTGTTTGCACTTGCATTATTCCTAAAGGAGGGACAGTAAAACAGCATTCTCCTTAATGTCCCGTATTTGTTTCCAATATGTTGGCTAAGTTAAGGGAAATTGAGAGCAAACCTGAGCTGGGGAATTCAGATACCTATTATCTTGAAGGACTCTGGCTTTATCTTATGCACGCTGGAGATTGGGCAGATTAGGGTTATCTGCAGAAAGCGACTTTCTTGCATGCACACCAGGACACTTGCTCCGGGAGACACTGGTCAGGCAAGCAAAGGGAACACGCCGATGCTGATGACGTCACTGCTCCCGAAGTCTAACTCACAAAACCCCTCTCTGAGTGGGGACTGGGGCAGAACTGAGGGCGCTCTGGAAAGTGCCTATGTCTCTCCTCCAGCTGGTTACTACTGGTTTAAGAGCTATGGAGTACGGAGGTGGAGGTGCTGCTTAGCAAACAAGTGTGCCGAGCAGAGGTGCTACTGATTCAGCCCATAGCCGCTGAACTCTGCACAGCCCACCCCCTGCTCTGGGCCAACCCGGTTGTAGATGTGACAGCACTTCAAGCTTTGTTGACACACATAAGCTTATGAACATGGGTCTGTATCATTTTAAAAAATGTTATAGAATAGATTGTGAAGTTTTCTGGCCCTGGAGATTTGTTTTGTTTTGTTTTTCTTTCTTTCTTTCTTGAGTGTGTGTGTGTGTGTGTGTGTGTGTGTGTGTGTGTGTTTTACTGGGGTTTGAACCCAGGAGCATCCTCACCCTGAGCTACCCTCCTAGCCCTATTTTATTTTTATCTTAAGTTGTGGACTGCCTCACTATGTTGCTTAGCCTGGCCATGAACCTTTGCTCCTCAGGGTCCCAAGTATTAGAATTACAAGGGTCTGCCACCATGCCCAGCCTGGACTTTTCTGTTTTAAGAAAGTTTTAATTATAATTTTTTCTACTTGCTAGAAAGGTTTTCATATCTCCCATTTACTTTTACTCTTGATGATTTGGGATCCTCATTTAAATCACATTTCTATAATAAGTGGCCTAAATTACTTGTCCCTATGATATCTTTAAGTTCTATATATATAACAGTAGGAATAGTGTCATTTTTATTCTTAATATTGGTTAGTTGAGTGGATACTGCTTTTTTTCTTTTTAAATGAATCTCACTGGAGTTTGATCAGTTTTATTAAACCCAGCAAGGAGCCAATCTCTGGCTATTCATTCCTCCTTTTTTGTGATACTGAGAATAGAACTCAAGGGAATTCTACCTCTGAGACACACTCTCAGCCCTATTATTATTATTATTATTATTATTATTATTATTAATTATTTTATCTTGAAAAAGGGTCTCACTAAGTTGCTGAGGCTGTCCTGGAACCCCTATTCCTCCTGTCTCAGCCTGCCAAGTACTGGGATAATAAGTGTACCCCAACATGCCCAGCCTTCTATTCCCCTTTTAATATGTTTGTTTTATTTTATTCATTTCATTTCTCATTTTTATTATTTTCTTTTGGTTAAATTTGCCATCTTCTAAAAGTTTCCTGAATTTAGTGGTTGTATCAGAAATAATTTCTTCCTTTGTGTAATATAGTATATGTTAGCCATACACATTATGCATTTCTCATTTCCTGTGAGAACTATTGCTTTCCACCCAGCATATATTTTTACTGTGTTAATGTGGTGGCTGTTTTTATAGTTTTATAGGTGTACTGTAATTATACATCATAGTGAGATTCAAAGTGATACCTTCAAACATACACACATCATGTGGTGTATTTCCTGCCATATCCTACCCATCCCCCCAACCCAGCACATGCATTTTAATGTATAGCACCATTATTAATCAAATAATGATTTGTGATTTAATTTGTAGATTTTTTTTCTTAGACCTGTGACACATTTAGAAATATACTAACATCCCAATATAGAAGTGATTTTCTGCTTACATTCTGCTATTGATCTTTGGTTCAACTATAGTCTGGAGTCAGAATATATTCTCAGTGATTTCAAACATTTGAAATTAAGACAATTGAAACATGTTTCAAGGATAGTGTGTCCTAAATTTTCATAACTTTGCCGTGCACAATATTTTTTCAGTCTATATTTGATGGGTGCAGTGTTCTACATTCATTAGTCATGTCAATAGCATAATAATGTCTTTATAACTTTGTGGAGGGTCTTTGTTTTCCCTCTGCTGTTCAGTGAATGCCACCTCCATCCAGTGGTCATTAATATTAATGCACGTGTACTTCAGGCGTGAAAGGAACCGAATTCTACATAGCTGCTCAAGCCAGATTGATCAGAATTCTCTTTAATAATTGCCTAAATGTTTTGGAGGAATATGAAAAAATGACAAGAGTAGTTTTCATACTAAGAAATGAGAAGCACTCTCTAAGGACTTAGAATTCGTATTAAATTTCTCCCTTTTCCCCTTGCAGCTTCTGTTTCTGAGGATACCCCTAGGACCATGTCTTTGTGAAGAAGGGAGAAAAAGGAATTAGCATTACTGCTTGACATCCTCCCCCACCCCGTCTTTTTGTCTTTTGATTTTTTCTACTTTCAGAAGATGGAGCTTCTTTTCTTCTGAATGCTTTCAAGTCTGTACATTTTGTTTCTATCACAGCTTTAGGTCCATCCTAAGCGTTTTAACATGTGATACACTCACTGTTATGCAGTTGAAAATATTCTCTAGTTTTCTTTGTGATTTCTTATTACCCATGGTGTTTTAAATCCTATTACCCATGATGTTATGTTAACATTCCCTTGAGATTTGCCTAAGCATTCACCACATTAGTGGTTTCCTAAGTCCTTCAGAAAGTGATTTCATGTGTTTATCCATTTGCTACAATTGTTTTATATGGAAATATTACCATGCTAGAAGCTATTTCATTTGGCTAGAAATTAAAGTGTGTTTTATATGTGTAAAAGATATCAACTTGAATATAAAAAATTCTGCTAACCACAATATATAAATGTAGCTGAATTCTTGACACTTATAAAAATGCATCCAGTATATTATATGAAATTTTCAGCCTTTGATTACAATATAGATATATCAGTGTAATTTTTGTCAGTGCTATTTTATAATCTTAAAATTGAGTGGCTATGGGATTATTTTTATTTGTATTTTTGTATGCATGCTGAAATAAAAAGACAATGCAAGTAAGTTTTTTGTCTGTGTGTTTGTGAATCCGTGGGAAGCGTGGTATACAAGCCTAAGCAAGATCTATGCTCCAAGTCATTCCTGTAAAAATCACTAGGGCTGTTAAAAGAGTCCTCATTAACCAGAACATTTAGAGGGGGGAAGAAAAAAGTTTATTCCAGAAAGTTCAAATGTGTCAGGCTTCGGAAAAGCAGGCATTCAAATTACAAACTCAATAACTCTGCAAAGGAGAAAATGGTAAAATAACCAAGATCTCCTAGATTTATGACAGAAAAGCAGCAAGTGATTATCAAATTAGGAAAATTTTGCCTTTTAACAACAGTGTGCTGTCTGCTGCCCGAGTGTGGAGTATCCCTTAATTTATTTAGGCTTGCCTCTAAAAGAAACACTCTGAATTTTGTGGTATAATCGATATTACTTTAATTCCTAAAACAGTCAGCCTTTAATGTTGTTATAAATGCTTTAAAAATGTCTAGATGTAATTTATAATTGTGATTTTATTTTTCTCTTGCAATATACATATATATATGCACACTATTATATATAGTCTATAAAATGTATTATATACATTACAGAAAACAAGAAAAAGAAAACTTATTTTCCCTGCATTCTTGCCCAGTTCCCTTGCCAAATATGTTTATTATATACACTGGTTTTTCTGTAAATTAGTTTCTATTTTCTGCTGCCCTTTCATTAACAATTTCTTCCCAATTCGAGTAGCTTTTACTTCTTTGTTCATCCTGTTTTACCAGGGAGGACTTGCAATAATAAATACAGGCTTTTTGCCTTGCCATTTATCTCAGGGAGAAAGCTTTAAAAGGTTTTACTTGAGGAATTATTTTAATTATATGTGTAACTTACTTAGTTGATTCATATATTATTTCTGCCCCCAGCATTGTTATTAATAAATGTGTTTCTAGGTGTGTGGCTATTTCATATAGGATTTCAAGGTTAATGGTCAAACCTCGTTCCCATATTATATAGTGACTGTTCCCATATTATTTAGTGTCTGTTATTAATTAGTGACATCACTTTTATAATTTCTGATCTTGGTTATTTGTGCCTTATTTTTTTCTTGATAAACTTCACTAGCAATTTACCAGTTTCAATAATCCATTCAAAGGATTTTGCTTGACACCCCCCCCCCCCCGTATTATTTCCTTCAATCTGCTTTCTTTGGTTAGGATTTTTTCAATGGGCTTTGTTTAATGAGGATTTAATATATTTGCCCCGGCTTTCTTCCACTTTAAAACACATCTAGGCTATAAAACTCTTTTAAAGAAACAATTTGTTGTGACAAACAAAACCTAGTTATATATAAAATGGTGATGCACCACTATGCAGAAGGGTTTATTCTTAGGGGGAAATACTGCTAAGTTAAATATCTGAAACTTTACGCATGCATGTTAAGAAAACGGAGGGAGACAACACAATTGCTCTCAAAGCGCATTGAAAACCACCAGATAAAATTAATTACGCCACCCTGAGCACTCCTATCAAGATAGACAAGCACATTAGAATGATGAGTCTAATAAAATGCGTTCGCAAAACAAAGTGAAGTATTTGCGCGCGTGGAAATTTAAATGCCCGCGCTTGCGCTTGCGCTCGCAGGAGCCAGCGGAGACAGCACTTTGCGAGGCTGTCAGCCGGCACAGCGAGGAGCGGGGAGAGAAAGCAAGGGAAACAAAGGACCCCCGTTAATTAAAGCAGCAGGGACAAAGGAGTGTCTGGGTCAAGCAGAGCACCCGGGATTATTAAGTCGGGACAGTCTGGGCTTCTCCACACTAGCAAAGGCAACAAAGGAATCCTCTGAAAGGGGCAGGCGGGTCCCGCGTTAAGAAGGGAGGGCGGCTAAAGCCTTGGCGGTGAAAAGCATTTCCCACGCAAGCCCCCGACCCTCCCCAGAAAAAGAAAAAAAGGGCCGAAGAAAAGGAAAGGGGGCCTCGCCACCCCGACGCGGCGAGAAAAGCCGGCGGCCAGCGCCGAGCGCCACGGGGCGGGGGGAGCGCTTTGAAAGCATGTAGACCCCTACGCGGGCTCATTAAAATGTGCACACACACAAATGAGGGGGCCGTGGTGAAGGGGACCCTCCGGAAGCGGCAGATGGGTTTCTACACAGCGGGAAACGGCGGGGATGTCGCGCCGCCGACACCGAAGACAAACACTCAAATGAGACGCGCGCGGCGAGAACAAGAAGCGATTCGAACTAAAACCCCATCCTTCTGAGAAGACAAAGGGGCAAGGGGGCGCCTAGGGAGGGCTGGAATGCCGCCTGAGCCGCGGCAGAGGCCGTTGAACGGCAAACGCAGCCACCGCGGCTCCGCTTGAGCGAGCAGAAAAAGATGGCGGCTTACAGCTCCATAGAGCAGACTTTCCGCGCATGCGCGGTGCCACCACCGGAAGTGTCCGCACTGCCGGCTTCCGGAACAGCCAGGCGGAACCAAAATTCACAGGGAAAACCGGAAGTGGGGTGGGGGAACGAAAAAAATGTAACACACTGCACCAAACGACGCCAAAGTGCTCCAGACGACCTCAGGGACCCAAAAATCAAACTTTAAAGCCCCAGAGGGGCTCCTGGGGCCCCAATTTGTCATGCAAGGACCTGCAGCTCCCACAGGGGCCCCTGGGGCCCCAGGGGCCCATGCCGGTGCGGATGAGGTGGGGGAGGGGGAGTCCGGCCGGGGCCCACCCAGGCCTGAGGCTCCGGGACAGTTTGCTGCAGCAGGAATGGTGCCTCAGTACGCCCTTGGAGGCCTGCCGGGCTTCCCTGGGGCTCCCGGCCCTGTTTACTATGCTGGAGTGGATCCGAGGTTCGTCCAGGCCGCAGGGGGCGTGGCCAACCCCAACTTCCTTCCGGACCAGAATTGCCGCTTCTGGACACAGCAACCCTTATGCAGGTACTATCTGCATGGCCAGTGCAATGCGGGGGACCGCTGTCGCTTCTCCCACGACCTCTCTAGGTGGCAGATGGCTGGGGAAGGCCACGGTTTTCTGCCTTGGGCCTCTGCATATGGCGGGCCTGCTGCGGCTGCGCAGAGCGTGCCTCTGACAAGCGTGCCCCTACAGAGCGTGCCCCTACAGAGCGTGCCTCTGCCGAGCGTTCCCCTACAGAGCGTGCCCCTGCCGAGCGTGCCCCTACAGAGCATGCCCCTGCCGAGCGTGCCTCTGCCGAGCGTGCCCCCATCTCAGCAAGTGTTTGCAGCCCCCCTTGTTACACCCGCAATCTTCTGGCCTCTGATTGGCTCAGCTCCTGTATGGGGTGTCTATCACGCCGCGACACCTCCTGAATGGGGTATCGCTGACTTCGCGACAGCTCCTGAATGGGGTGTCTATCACCCCGCGATACCTCCTGAATGGGGTGTCTCTCACGTCACGACAGCTCCTGAACGGGGTGTCTATCACGCGGCGACACCTCCTGAATGGGGTGTCTCTCACGTCGCGACAGCTCCTGAATGGGGTGTCTATCGCCCCGCGACAGCTCCTGAATGGGGTGTCTCTCAGGTCGCGACAGCTCCTGAACGGGGTGTCTATCACGCCGCGACAGCTCCTGAATGGGGTGTCTCTCAGGTCGCGACAGCTCCTGAACGGGGTGTCTATCACGCCGCGACAGCTCCTGAACAGGGTGTCTATCACGCCGCGACAGCTCCTGAATGGGGTGTCTCTCAGGTCGCGACACCTGAATGGGGTGTCTCTCATGCCGCGACACCTGAATGGGGTGTCTCTCACGCCGCGACACCTGAATGGGGTGTCTCTCACGTCGCGACAGCTCCTGAACGGGGTGTTTCTCACGCCGCGACACCTCCTGAATGGGGTGTCTCTCACGTCGCGACAGCTGAACAGGGTGTCTCTCACGTCGCGTCAGCTCCTGAATGGGGTTTCTCTCACACCACGACACCTCCTGAACGGGGTGTCTCTCACGTCGCGACAGCTCCTGAACGGGGTATCTCTCACGTCGCGACAGCTCCTGAACGGGGTGTCTCTCATGTCGAGACAGACAATGCAGGCTATGAAGCTGCCGGAGGTGCGGAAGGCGGCTGGGCGGGTGCCTCTGAGTTTGTTCCTGGGCAGCCCTACAGAGGCCGCATGGTCCCTCCGCATGGTCCCGAGGCTCCTCTACCGAGGTCGGTGACTGAGAGAGCGCAAATGGCCGGGGGCAGGGGGACGCAGCTTTGCCGCTATGCTGCCAGGGGACATTGCATTAATGGGGAGAGCTGTTCGTATCTCCATGGAGATATATGTGACATGTGTGGGATGCAGGCCTTACACCCCACGGATGCTGCCCAGCGGGAAGCCCACATAAGGGTCTGCCTTGACGCTCACGAGAGAGATATGGAACTCTCGTTTGCTGTGCAGCGCAGCAAGGACAAGGTGTGTGGCATCTGCATGGAGGTTGTCTTTGAGAAAACCAGCCGTAGCTATCGCCGCTTTGGGATCCTTCCCAACTGCAGCCACATCTTCTGTCTTTCGTGTATCCGTAGGTGGAGAAGTGGCAGACAGTTTGAGAACACAGTCAGTAAGTCCTGCCCGCAGTGCAGGGTGTGCTCCAACTTTGTCATTCCCAGCGAGTTCTGGGTGGATAAGGGGGAAAAGGAGCGGCTTATTCAGGAATACAAGGAGGGAATGAGAAAAAAAAAATGTAAACATGTACTTGAAGGCAGGTGTTACTGCCCATTTGGAGACTCCTGCTTTTACAATCATGGCCATCATGGGGGTCGTGATCGCAGGCCAAGTGGCGATGGTGGATCAGCCGGCGTATACTGGTATCAGCTTGTGCAGCCTGTGTCAGTGGCCCTGGGTAACCTGCTCTCTAGAAGCAGTAAGAAGCGGCTTGCCATTCATCGGCTGGCCAATCAGTTGTTGAAGCGGTTTCTTGCGCTGAAGTATGATTTGCCCATCTCTCTGTGGGATTTGCTTTATTCTCTGCTGGAAGAATATTATGATCTGAATCTGTAGCATCATGGTCTGGCATATGGTCTAGCCTGCTGAGGCGCTGTCATCTACTGTTGCCTGATTTCCGTGATTGACTGACATACTGCTTTCAGGGGCTGCTGAGGCAATCTTTATGCAGTGTTTCTCTGTTTTCCTGTCTATTACTCATTCCTTTAGGATTATGATGTTTCCTGTGTTAAAAAAAAGTAACTAAAATTTCTTAAAGTTACTGTTTTGGTGAAATGAATATTTGTCAGTTAATGGTTTGTGTTGTCATGTCTGTTTTCAACAGTATTCACTCAGTGCTAGTCCAGTGTTTACAGAATTTCCATGCTCATTATAAGACTCCTCAAGAATAAATGTGACTGGATGAAAGAAGTCTTAATTGAATAGGAGCTTTTTGCTGCATTAGCCTTAAAAAATAGACCCTTGCAGGGCCTTGCTGCTGCTTTCTCTGTGTGTTTACATGTCTGCTTCCTCTCAAGTGCACTTGTAACTTGTGGATACTTTGTGATTTCGTGTTTTACTTGACCAAAACCAAGTGCATATGTTTACATGCTTTTAATCCTGTTTAGCTTGACCTGAAATTATTTATATTTGGAAGCATATATTTAAGAATGATCTATATATGATATATATGAAATTTATGCATGCAAGTGGATAAAAGTTATGTATTTGAAAACTATGAAAGAGTATACAACATAATATATGTTTGTGTAATAAAATAAATACAGAGCTGAAAGTTAAAGGTCAAAGGCTAGCAGTATGGGCTTGTTGTGTGAGTTGTGTGAATAATTTCTTTGCCCCTGTCAGTGATTAGCATCAAATGGAAATGACTCTATCTTCAGCAGAATGTAACAGACACAAACCTTAAAAGACTTAAAACATGTAATAGTAATTCCCATGATGGCATTAATATCTTATTCTGCTATTACAAATACAGAAATGTGTGTGCCTATGCAGTTTAGCCAATATATCATTATTCTTAATTATAAAAAAACCTGCACTCATATACAGAATCCTCTGCATTAAATATTTTAGGAATATTACATAGTCCTAGAATTTCAAAGCAAGTGGCTTTTGACAGAAGTTTACAACATAAAAGTAACAAGATTTTATAAAAGGAAAGTCAGAATAAAACTACTGAAACCATTAAGAGTGTAAAAATGGAAAAGTAAAAATATAAAGGAATGAAATATCAAAAGCATCAAGAACTAAATATAATAGGAGCATAGACTATTTATAGTGCCAAATATACCATAATCAGATTAAACAAAAGTAGTTTAAAATTAAAGTCAAAGGTTATAAGAAATGCTTAAAATTAAAATGAGACTATATGCTGCTTAAAATGCATACCTATAGCATAAAAATACAAAGACATTAAAATATAATTGAAAAATTAGCCAAACAGATGCTGTGACTTTCATAGACCAGTTTATATTAAGGATACATTTCTGGAGATAAAGAGAAATGATACTAAATATTAAATTATAATTTGCCAAGAATATTAAGCATTCAGGTGTTGTTCTCCTACAGAAACATTGCACAGGATGTTGAAAGAAATTTGCAAAATAGAAAATGCAAAATTCAAGTGCTTAGTGGGTAGTTTAAATATATCACTTAGTAACTGAACAGCAAAGAAAGGAAGAGTTTGTGGGATTTGGTTAGCACCATTATAACCACTTGCCTGTTTGATTAGTATAGAATGCTAGGTGCATCACCTGCAGAGTGTAATTCCCTTGTCTGAGAGAGCTGAAATACAGACTAGGGACCCGAGTTCTATGATATTCAGACTCCCCTGCCTACCCACCAAAGTCAGCATATTTTTGGAATTTATACCATGCACTAAGCATACATCAGAGATATAAATACCCATAGATATAAATAAGCAGAACAAGGAGTGGAGCTCAGATAGTGTATTTTCAGAGGACTTGAACTTACTGTGTGGCATCTATACCCACACATATGATCAGAGGCAGGTGAACCAGCTGAGTATGACTGCCAGAGTATTTGCAGGTGTTAAGTATGGGTGACTGAGTCAGAGGGGGAAGAAGCAGGATATGAGCAATCTCCCACAGGATAGGAAAGCCTTGAAACTTTTACCTATAACTGCCAAACTTGCCATTTTTTATTCACTTTTGAGAATGTACCTCACTTTCCCAAATTTTTATGGTGCTTCTTCTTATATGATTTCTGGTTTTCTGTGAAATTACATCAGTCTATTTCACTGGGATTTTTTGCCACATTTCTTTCCTCTTGATTTCTCTTTTCCAAATAATTCACCAGCCAGGGGCCCCTGGATACATGCCTATTTTCCCATCCATGCAGGTAAAGGAGATCTCTAATGAAACAAACAACCAAAAGGATGGGACCATATGGGGCATTTCCAAAGACTGCTAGCCGGGCACAGCAGTGCATACCTGCACTCCAGTACTTGGGTGTCTGAGACAGGATTGCAGGTGTGAGGCCATCAAACTGTAACTTGGTGAGACCCTCTTAGAATAGAAAGGTTTGGGGATGTAGCTCAATGGTAGAACACCCCTGGTTTCAATCTCTACTAACACACACACACACACACACACACACACACACACATGTGCACACACAAAAAAAGAAAACTGCTAACAGTAAAATCTCAAAGCAGCTTTGATAGTGGCTCAGCTGTTATGTTAGAGAGGGGCTTTTAAACTTAGCCTAGGAAAATTTCTCCTAATCTGCACTGCCCAGCCTTATGAAATACCATGTTTTATTTAGATACCTTGAATCACACAGTTATAAACAATTTCCAGGGATATAGTGGGATGATTGATATTAGAAAAAGTGGCTTTGGAAATAGATAAAAATAATTAAAACTCTAGCTTGATGTGGTGACCCACACCTGTAATTCCAGTACTTGGGAGGCGAGACAAGAGAATGGCAGGTTCCAGCCTCAGCAACCTAGGGAGATTTTCAGCAAATTGGTAAGACCCTGTTTCAGAACACAAAAATTAAAAAGGGTTGGGATATAGCTTGGAGGTTTAATCCCCACGAACATATACACACATGCACACATAAACACACGATAATTAAAATCCTGAACATGCAGTCAAGTAAGTTACTAAAGTTATCTATCCCTCAGTTCCTTCATCTGAGCAATGGGTACAATACCACCTATTTGCATGATTGTTGTGAGGGCAAAATGTAGACCACACAAAAAGCCTGAAGCATAGGTGGTGTTTTTAAAGTGACATGTATTAAAGTGGAATTTGTGCATGTTTATGGACCTAATAAGTGATTACACAAGAATGAATACTAAGTTTTTCTTTGGGGGAGTCTTTGGAACTTGTGCTAAGGACACATTATTTTCTGATTATTGTTGTAGGCACAGGATATATAGTACTTAGTTCTTAATTTTAAAAAGACCATCTTTTTTTAAAGCAAATATCATACAGTTAAAACTACGCAAGTGCTACTCAGCTATTTACAATATAGTGAACAGCAAAACAAGTATGCTTTGTTTCTGGCATATGCCTATATGAGATAAGTAATAAAATGATATTCTAAAAAATAGCATTCCTTCTTCCCTCATGAGTTCATTCAGAAAGAGGCCAAGCGATAGATGCTTTGAAGGCAGCTGACCATGTCTGCTGCAGTCAGGAACAAAGGATCCCTTGCCACACAAAGGTTCCTCTGTGAGTGAATGCAGGCCCCACATCTGTCTTCACAGACTCACAGACTCATGGACTCTGCCAGCTGGCGTCCATCAGAAGGTGTCCTTACAGCGACAACAGAGAAGGCCAGAAGAAGCAAGTTGGATTGGCTTATGTCTCATGTATCTAAATTTTGTGGTTGCACATGCATCCAAATATAGTAAAATAAATTTACCAGAAATCACTCCTCATGAAGATAAAGAAACTACTCTGTGTCAGGCCTCACATGTCACTGAAATCGCTCACCTAATTTCAGTGACTTAAAAGGAAACATTTCAAGTTGACAGCCAGTGCCTGTGTACCTTCCCTTTTGGACTTTTGTAAAAACTTGAGAGTGTAATTTCTCTGACTCTGCTTCTTAGCAGCCATGCAGTCTAAGCAAGTTACTTATATACATTAAACCTCAGTTTCTTCATATGAGAAATGGGTATAATGCTGCCTTTTTTTTTTTTGCAAGACTGTTGTGAGGATCATATGTAGCCTGAAGGAAACGCTGGGGCATAGGTGCTGTTTTTAAAGTGGTACGTGGTGGCCCAGCTGCTTTCATGGATTCCTGTTGTTAGCACTTCACCCAGCCTTGGTGGCTGTGACATCTCTTTCTTGACCTTTTCTTTGTTTTGGATTTTTTTTGCGGTACTGAGGATTGAACTCAGGGGCATTCTACCTCCGAGCTATACCCCCAGCCCTATTTTTTATTCTTTATTTTGAAACCGAGTCTCACTAAGTTGCGGAGTGCCTCACTAGGTAGCTGAGGCTGACCATGAACCCGGATCCTCTGGTTTCAGCCTCCCGAATGCTGGGATTACAAGCGTGCGCCACCACGCCCGGCTTTGACCTTTTCTTAATTTTTATTTTTGTGCTGAGGATTGAACCTCGTGGCATTTCACCTCTGAGCTACACCCCCTAGCCATGTTTTTTTAAATTTATTTTTAATCTTGAAACAGTGTCTCACTAAGTTGCTGAGGGCCTTTCAGAGTTGCAGAAGCTGACCTTGAAACTTAAGTCCTCCCGACTTCGTCTTCCAAATACTGGGGTTACAGGCATGTGCCACCATACCCAGCTTTTAACCTCTTATTGAATGAACTGATGAGGGGACAAAAAAAAGTTAAAAAAATCTCCTCATTCCCCAAAAAAGTGTGCAGATTTATCTCAGCAAATGATATATGTTGAAAATTTAAATCTATTTGGATAACTTAAAAAATAATCAGGTGCTAGAAAAAATTACACCTCAATTTTAATAAAAACCATATAGAAAATGTAATGGAAGATTTACTTTTGTTGTGGCAACAATAACATACACAGGAATAAGATTCAGTATTAATATATAAAAGCTACAAAAAGAAACACACCTCAAAGGAATTTTTTTTTTTTGCAGTACTGGGGATTGAACTCAGGGGCATTCTACCTCCGAGCTATACCCTCAGCCCTATTTTTTGTTCTTTATTTTGAAACCGAGTCTCACTAAGTTGCGGAGTGCCTAACTAGGTAGCTGAGGCTGGCCGCGAACCCGGATCCTCAGGTCTCAGCCTCCCGAATGCTGGGATTACAAGCGTGCGCCACCATGCCCGGCTCTCAAAGGAATTTTAAACAATGCTTGAGAAGATGAAAATATATGACACTAAATTTGATGGGGAAATTCAGCAACACCAGTGTGTCAATTATTTGTGTATTTGAAAAAATCCTAATAGAGTCTAAGTAGGTCATTCATAACTTAAAAAAAAGAATAGGAATGTGTGAAAGCTCATGCATGTGGGACAAAGGCTGGTAGAACCTGACCATTAAGAATTAAATCATAGCTAGTCACCTTAGATCCAGCTATTGAGGAAGCTGAGGTTGGAAGACCTCTTGAACCCAGGAGTTGGAGACCAGCCTAGGAAACAATTACAAGAGCCTGACTCAAAGCACAAAAATAGACAGTCAATGAACCTTTCTCAATCATAAAACAGTACTCTATGCCAACAGTATGAAGAGGGGAATAGTGACATTTTAATTGATAGATCAAGGATATATGTTTTAAAAGGTTCACAATGGACATATATTTATATTTGAATTTAATTTATGATAAAGATGAGAAAATCATTGAGAATTGCTCAAGAGTTGAGACTCAAGGAGTTTCATTCATATGCCACATGGTTAATGTCAGGCCAGCAGACACCAGGGTCTGACTTCTCAACCAGCCACTATACAACCTTGCAGAGGTACCCATCTTAAAATGAGCCTAAGAGATTTTACATAAGCAAGTTCAGAAGAAAAACATCAAGCTAGGAAAAATCTAAAATAGTTTGTAAAATGGAGCGAGAGATTATTTCCAAACTATAAAAGGTATTGCAATAAAAAACCCACTAAGTAAAGACATTAACAAAATATTGATAGGTCTTTCAAAGAAGATGAAATGTAAATGCTTCCACAGATAGGCAAGGTTTTCAAGCATCAATAATAATAATAATGCTTACTAAAACTCCATGGCATGATTTTCAACTTTCTCCTTTCAGTTTATCAAAAACTCAAACATTTAAAAACATACTCTGTCACTGAAGGCTGGGGAAATAAATACTCTCATATATTGCTTAGAAGAGTATAATTGGTATGTTCTGTATGGAAAAAATTTACAATAATCAAATCATAAATTCAGATATACCTCTTGACCAGCTGCTCTATTTATATAAGTATGAATTACAGGTTTATTCTCCATGTAGTAAGTCATTCAAGTACAAGAATATTAATTGCAGTTCCTGTTATAACTGTAAAAGATTAGAAATGACAAAATCCAACAACAGAGAGATGGTTATAAGAAGGCATAGCTATGCAGTGAAATATTATTACATAAAGTGTTGCAATAAAACAAAACAACCCCCCCCAAAAAAACCCAGTAAGTTTTGACAGCTAGCTTAAAAGCAAACAAAAATACCTATGCAGATGGACTGCCTGGAAACATGTTGTGGTAAACAGGACCTAAATATGCTGAAGCTCATAGAATTATATTGCTTACAATAATACTTATATGTAGTATACATGCTTAATGTGCATAGAAGTCTCCCGATGAATACTTGCAAGTGGAATAATATGTATTTGAATATATATGTGTATATCTATGTATATTCATACATATATATGAATACACATACATAAGAGTATAAGTACATATGTATGTAAAAATGCAAAGCTGAAGACAATCAGTTTTTATTAATATTATTTGATTCCTTTGTGAATGTGGGTTTTGTGAAGGTGGAAAAATGTGGCTGAATAGACTCCAGTGAGACGTTGTATAAACTGTTTAATCCAAGTATCCTTGTGAAGACATGGCAATGATTCACTGCTGCTGAACACTGTGAAAACAAAGCTGGCTCTTAGGTGTACACATGGTTTTACTGATAAGGTCTGGGGCTATGTGGTATTGTTATGACATAATACAATATAGTACAAAGATGCATAGGTTTTTGTACTTAATATTCTGTATTTACATAATCCTCTCTAAACAAATTTCTTTTAAATATTGAACTAATAAGTTAAAACCTGGAAAAAAGGAGAATTCAGAAGAAAAAATTGGACAGAAAAAGCAAGACAAGTAGAAAGTAAACAGCAATATTGGAAACTTCACACAAATAATCCAATACATGAGGATTTGCTTATATGACAAAGTTTTAAGGCAAAAGCATTAGAGAAAATGAGAAGACTTCAGTGTTCTAGGAATTTAAAAGCATTTCAAGTTTATATTCACATATTTGTATAGCTTTGAAATATACAAAGAAAAATAACATAATTGGGGAAATCTTTGAATCTACAGACTTAGAAGATATTTTTAACCCATCTTATTTAGTCAATGAATAACACATTGACTATGAACTTAACTTTCATGTTTAAAATCCTACATTCCTGGAGTGGAAAAAGTCTTTTCTCAATGGTATAGATAGCAGGAAATAAATGAATGAATCCTCTGCCCAGATCTCTGAATCCCAGATGACCTATTCATTTGAAAAAAAAAATAGAAACCATCAAATAAGTTTACCATGTAATATGGACTGTGCAGAGAACTCTATAGTATGTTCTTATTTAATTCTTATGATATTCAGAGCAATTTGCTATTATTTTTCTCATTATCCAGATCAGAAAATGATTCAGAGAGAAGCCATTTGTCCAAGGTCAGGCTCATCCAGAAAGTGGAATAGCCAGAATTTGAACCTGGATTAATTCCAAAGCACTTAAATTGACCTCCTCCTCCCATCCTACCTACCCTTTTCATCTGGAGTATGGGAGGAGTTGGGGGTGAGGTCCTCTATCAAAAACTGCTTGAAGAAAAGTACATAGTCTTTCATTATAGACAGGCTCACCACAAGGATAAGGACTGAGCATCCTTGAACTTCTCAGAAGAAAAGATTGCAGGATCCTTTGGGTTTTATCTGTCTACAGGAGTCATTTGTTCTACTCTCTGAACTGATCCTAAATCCTCAGATTTATACAACAGTGCTCTTCTTGCTACACCTCCTATTTTCCTGGTTGAGTGGGTCAGCCTCTTTAACTGTGGCTTTGCTTCTTCCTACTACCATAGTATCTTTCAACATAACATCACCCAAATGTTTAACAAGGAGTAGTAGTCTGGTTTTCTGCACAGCAGACACCAAGACATGATAACTACTCTAAAATTGCAGATTTTGAAAGTCAGAGTCCTCCCTTCCCCAGAGTCCATTTACCCATCCCAATAAAGATTTCGTGCAAAGGGATGGTACAAACACAGTGCATTTTTATGGTTTCACATTGTCTTGGCATCCATTTCAGATATAAGTTTAACTTTCTCATTCACTATAAGGGCCTCAGCCATTCCGGACAATTTCCAGTTCCTTACCTCCTCCCAGTTCCACAGTGTGATATACTCCAGTATCTACTGTGTACTTCCGGTGGGACAGCTAGACACTTCCTACTTGATTTCCCCATTCCCCAGGTGGACTGTCAGGTATGGCACAGTGACCCCCTTCAGTTCTTGCGTGACCTTGTGGAATTTGTGCTTGCTTGCTGTCAATCCCACCAACTAACACTCCCCACAGAAAACCTGCTTGGGTAACACCCTGGAAGCCTTGACTCTCAGACCCTCCCTGCCCCTCTCTTGTTCCCCATCCACTGAGTGAACGTGCCTGGATGGCTCCACCTTTCCGTTGGCCCCGCTGGGCATGCTGCCCTCTTCTCTCTGGGATCCGTAAGTAAGAAATGCTGCTTCTGTTACTTCATGTATTTTGTCGTGCCGCCTCTTCTCTGTCTTACTTCACCAACATACTCAACCTTAACTTTCCTGCTCGTCAGGGCTCTCTTGGGGAGTGGCTGTCTTGGTAGGAGTAAAGTGGACACAGGTCAGACAAGAGCTACAAGTGGGTCTGCTAATGAGTTTCTTGTGGGAAGGACATCTGGTCACTGGTCAGACACCTGGGCATTACACTGTCTGTGAGGATGAGGATGGATCCCGTGGCAGGCACACTATAAATATCCACAGCTGAATTCCCTAGAGCCCTGTGAATATGAGACTAGAATTTATAGCCATTCTCAAGAGAAAACTAAGATAAAATTAGAGGACAACTGCAACAGAGAAGGGGGTTTTATATGTATTTAACACAGAGTCATAGTTATTGCTAACCATCACTAAGATGAGGCCAGCAGCAGACATAACCAACGACCCCCAAATCTGTATTTTATTAAAGAACTTCCAAACTTCATGGGCTAAATTCTTACATGATCTTTAGAGCTCTGATCCACCCCCTCTGAGCAACCAAATTAAATAGAGAGAAGCCAAGGAGGATATAGAGTTCTTAGATTAAGCAAATAGTCCCACAAACCCAAAGGGAGAAGTGGAGAACAAGTTTAACCCTTGCTTGTGCTTCATGGTGTGGAAGTGCCAGGCAGTGGAAACAGGCAGTCGTTTGCACATTAGACCATCATTCCTGCAATAAGAAAAGAGAGGCAGGCGGGCTCTGGGAGGCATTTAATTAAGGCATAGCCAGTGATTACATGTAACTTCACTTGTTTACCAGGAATGTCCACCTCCCAGGCACAGTAGACCCTTCCTGACTCTAGGGACTCATTGGGACAGGAAAAAAATGTACAGGCATTTTTGACATTTCTGGCATTACTAGACATAGGTGCCCAAGTCACCATCCTTCAGGAAAAGCCCAATATGCCAAAGGAATACCCTGTCACAGGGAATTGCCACTAATATTTTCCCTGGCAAGCAAGTGGCCTTCTTTTCCTTTGGCTGTGTTTTTGTTAAATGGCTCCCACTGGTGGTAGCCCTGCTGCCTCTCTCTTTCCCCATTGTTGGAGTGATTCTCTGATGTGCATACACATACACATTGGAGTAAAGCTGGATCCTTGGTGCTTCTGGTGAGGGAGGCCCAAATGGGAACCAGTGCCCTTCCCTGCACCAGTAAAGGCAGAAAATACCCACAGTATCAGCTTAAGCAGGGTGCTAATGGCCTGCATCCTGTCGTTTCTGACTCCCCAAGACCTCTACAAATAAGTGGAGTCTAACCATAGACCGCCACAATTTAAATGCTCAGTTCAATAAAGGGTCCTAACCTAAGTATTGTACTTGATGATAATCCAAAAGCACCGGATGCTTATTGCACAGACACTGCCTCAGCCAACATGTTTTATTCAATCTTATCCACATGGATTCTCAAAGCCAATTTAGTGTTCAAAGAAGCCCAATATACATGCATGCAACTGTTCATGGGATACTTAAACAGTGATGCTACTGACCTAGTCTACATCAGCAAGATTTACAGTTTTGCACTCACTCGCTGCAGCTTCTGGCATTGCATTGATAATATATTACTGAAGGTGCCCTCAAGGAGACTGAGCCATCAGAACTTATTTCTCTTACAAGATAGCTCCGAAGAGACTGTACATCCCTGCAAAAAACAGTGCCTGCCTCTGTTAAATATCCTGGAACCCTGTGGTCTCCATGGGCTGACACATTCCCACACAGTGAAGAACCACCTCACAGTGTATGACCCAAGGCATTCCAAGAAGCTCAACATCCCCTGGGGCTCCTCATGTCCCAGAGGGAACACACTACTCTCTCTCTTTTCCTTAAGCACATTTATACCGTTGTGTGAAAGCCCGCTCCCTTCCACTGAGAAGAACCCCAACACAAAGTCTCACAAGTAGCACACAAGCTTCACCTTCAGTTCCCCCAGGCTCGGCCCTTCCCATGCAGTCCCTGGCCATGCCAGAGTATGCATGCATTCTGGGGTCTCTGCACTCAACAGTCGTAACTGGTTCCCCATGGCCTTTGGACCCTCCCCGTTTTTTTTTCCAGCCTGCTTACCATCACACTTGAATGGCACCCTAGAGGAAACTGCCCTGTATAACAAGGTGGCAACTATGCAGGATTCTGTTCCATCACTTAACTTTCCAGTCATTCTCCTACAACGGAAATGTCCTGAATGTATCCAAATTAAACCCTCATGGATAGATACCCTTTGATTAAAGACTCCTACCATGAAATTATGGAAAAACCCCGGCTTCCCAAAAGAGACTCCATAAAGTAACCTTTCCATTGGCATACATCATAGCCACAATGTTTGTCAGCCGAAAATGGAGACCATAGGCTCATCTAGACTGGAGGCATTAGAAGGCCTTTGCATGCTTGTGAAGACATGCTGAACCAAAGAGAGAACTGTACTCTCAGTAGCCGCCAGCACCCTAGTCGTAGAGTCCTTGATGGAGGTGACTTTGTGCCTGACAGTCGTGCCCTGACAACAGCCCTGGGCATATAAACTCATACCACCCCGAGGACCCAGGCAGGCACCTTACACCTCTCTACGTGGGAAGCCTCACATGCCAGGGTTAATTTAGGAACCACGTCAATGCTTGGGACTCATTGGAGAAGGAACCCTTGAATTACTACTTGGCTGAAATCACCAATTGCTTGAATTTAGTGCCAACTACCCTTTAAAATTCTTGCCACACCACGAATAATGAACCTTCGAAAAGTCACATCAGAGAGAGAGAGACAGAGACAGAGACAGAGACAGAGACAGAGAGAGAGAGAGAGAGAGAGAGAGAGAGAGAGAGAGAGAGAGAGAGAACAGTGTAGCCAGAGAAATCATGAGTACAATTAATAAAGCTGGAAGCATTGTACTAACCTGATTTCATACCATACTACAAAGCAGTAGTAATTAAAATAGCATGTTATAGGCATAAAAATGTACTCATCAACTAACAGAATAGACAACTCAGAAATGACCTTATATATACATGATCAACTGATTTTTGACAAAGGTGCCAAGGATATTCTTTTGGGAAGAGCATAGCCCCTTCGAAAAATGATGTTGGGAAGACGGGATATGCACATGCAGAAGAATGAAATTGGACCTTTATATCATATCACATTAAAAATCAATTCAAAATGGACTGAAGATTTAAACATAAGACATGGAACTATAAAAAACAACATGATATTGGCTTAATCCATGATTTTTCTTTTTAGATTTGACCCCCAAAATACAGGCAAGATAAATATAGACAAATTGAATTACATCAAAATAAACAGTTTATGTACATAAAGGTAACAGTTTACAGAATAAAGGATGACCTATAAATTGGAGGGAAAAAATTATAAGCCATACATATGTTAAGGGGGTAAGATCCAAAATATGCAACAAATTCAAACAACTCTATAAATGAAGAAAATGAATACATATTTTTCCATTGGGCCCATTTTTAAATCGGATTACTTGGATTTTTGCTGTTGAGTTCCTTGTTTATTCTAGATGCTGAGAGATGCATATCTTGAGAATATTTTCTCCCATTACGTAGGTAGCCTTTTCACACTGTTTAATCCAATTTGCCTGCTTTTCTTTTGTTGCCTGTGCTTTTGTCCAAAGAATCATCACTGAGGTCAGTATCACAGTGTTTCTCCTATGTTTTTGTCTAATAGTTTTATAATTTGGGGATTTATATTTAAGTCCTTAATCCATTTAATTTTTGTATATGGTGAAGGATATATTCCAACTGTGGACATTCCTTTTTCCTAGCATGAATTATTAAAGAGAGTCCACCTAGGGATATATTCTTGGAAACTTTGTCAAAATCATTTGTCTATGTATGGGTTGATTTCTGGATTCTCTATTCTGTTTTATTTTTATGCCAGTGCTACATTGCTCTGGTTACTAAAGCTTTATAGTGTATTTTAAATTTGGGGAGTATGATTCTGCCAATTTTGTTCATTTTGCTCAAAATAGTCAACAAATACATTTTAAAATGTTCACAATCACTAATAATCAGGGAGATGTAAATGAAAGTCACAATGATTTACCACTTCACTCCAGTGAATATGGCTATGGTCAAAAAGAAATTCAACAGGATACGGAGTAGGGGAACCTCATATACAATTGGTGGGGATGTAAATTAGTGCTGACATTAAGGAAAACAACTATTTTTAATTTTAAAAAATTAAAAATAGAATTCCAAGTAATCCAGCAATTCAGTACTTAGTATATATACAAAGGATATGAAATCAGAATGCCAAAAACACATCTGCAATCCCATGCTTATGACAGCGTTACTTACAGTAGCCAAAATAAGGAATCAACCAAATTGTCCAGTTACACATGAAGGGATAAAGAAAATGTAGTATATATACATGGAATATTATTCAGCCATAAAAAGGATGAAATCTTGTCATTTGAGACAACATGGTTGGGAATGGAGATCATAAGTGAAAGAAGACAATCATAGGAAAATATCATGTGATCTCACTCATATATGGAATCTAAAAGCTGATCTTATAGAAGTAGAGAAAAAATGGTAGTTACCAGGCCTGGAAATAATCCAGGAGAGGGAGGATGAAGAGAGATTGATGGATAGGTACAAGTCATAGCCAGATAGGAGAAATAAGTTCTGGTGTTTTGTTATTCAGAAGGGTGACTGCAATCAATAACATTGTATCATATAAATTAAAATAGCTAGAAGAGAAGAGTTTGAATGTTCTTACCACAAAGAAACAATAAGTGTTTGGAATTATGCATAACCTAAATATTCCTAGTTGATCACTACATAATGTATAATTGTACCAAAACATAACACTCTACCATATAAAAATACACAATTATGACATTGATTACACAATAAAGAAAAATTTGAGTTGGGGTTGCAGAGCTACTGGGGAAGGCCGACTGAAAATACCACCTCTGAAAACCAGGGTACTCCCTTCCTCCATTATTAAAATTAAATAAAATTAAAAAATTGTCAAGGGAACTGAATATGTAAATGCCCAACATATATTTTTAAATGCCGAACACCACTAATCATTATGGAAATGAAAGTTAAAGCTACAAGGAGACATCACCTCATATCTAGCAGAATGGCTGTTATCAAAAATATGGGATATAACAAGTGTTGGCAAGGATATAGAGAAATGTGACCTTCATACAGTATTGGTTTGATTGTAAATTAGTACAACCCTTATGGAAAATGGTATGGAGATTCTTCAAAAAACTAAAATTAGATATAGCACGTGATCCAGCACTACTGCCTTTTGTTATTTCCCCCAGAATATTTAAAATTAGGGTGTTAAAGAGATGTCTGCACTCTCATCAGTTTTATCAATGATACATTGTGGGTGAGAGTTTAAGTGCACCCAGTATTACAGTGCCACTGATGAGAGGCAGAGCAAGAAGATTCACTGTATGGCTTCTTGGCATTCACTACAAATAGCTATGTGAACACAGCTACAAAGAGAAATACAACATAGTCACACACATGCACACAAACACGTATGACCACCTGTTCCCACACAGGCACACACACAAGTAGCTACACATTCACAGTTATGCACACCGACACATTCACAATGACAAGTACAAAGACAAATACGTTAGCACACATTCACACAAACCATTTCGCATACACCGTGTATGCATGTACACACACTCCCGGATCAAGACACGTACTCACATATGAACACTTCTGAACCCATACACACACATATGCAAACACAATCACACATTTACATACAGCCATATATTGATACATGCCCTGATATGTTCACACACACATACATGTTTTTGTCCACGACACGCATTGTCATACGCATTCACACGTGCATGCACAGCATCACACACTGCCACGCACCGTTGTCATGCAGTCACAACCCTCTTAAACCCTCAAACACACACAAACACATGCTCTCCTGCATAGAAGCATGTATACTCACAGATATATGTAAATAGAAACACCCATGCAAACACACTGGCACACAAAAATATATTCACATAGAAATTCCCTAAAACACACAAACTCAAATATACACGAATATATGTACTAACACTAACACGCAAACAGATTCACAAAAACAGACACACAAAGATACTGACATAAATAAACCTGAAACAACACACTCAAAAACATAGCAATGCATGCTAATACAAAACACACACTAAAAACCACAAAAATATGCTTACACATAAACAACAAAAGCTCACTCACATATATTTTGAAACATGTGTATCATTTCACAAGCACATTCTTTCACACACCTCACAATCACTTCTTGCCTTCTAGCTATACCTAGTATTTTCCCTGTACCACTTCAGTCACATATAACTGAAATTTAGAACCTCAACTCCTCTTCTTCATTCTTTTTCTATTCTGAAATCATTTTATCATAGTTCTCTCATTGCTTTATTTCTGCTAAAATTAAGCGAAGAATTTCTATCACATTCTAAATCTGTGTATGATTTTTGACTCCTTTCTTGGATTTTTATAACTTTATTCTTGTACCTCTTTTTAATATATATTTCTTTCTGTTGTAGATCCTTTCCCCACTACTTGTATATCTCCTGGCTACTTTCCAAGATCTTCATTCCTGGCTTGCTTCTGGTATAGTATATTCTGTTTTCACTGTCTCAATTTATCTGGGGAATCAACCACTCTCTGTATGCTGAATCTCATGTTTATTTTTAATCACATTAGGTTTCCAATGTGATGAATCTCATGTTTATTTTTAATCACATTGGGAACCTAACTATATATAGGAATGTATTCTGGATCACCCAAAATTCTTGCCATACTGAAAAGAATGAATGAATGAATCTGTCAGTGCAGCATTATTTCCTGGAAATACAATGTGACTGTTAACACCCTGCACACACACAACCTCTCTGACCACATCTACCTTCCTGTGTTCACTTTGCCAATAAAAGAATCCAAAACCCATCCAGTCTCTCTCACCAGAGAATGTGGGGGCATGGAGCATTCCCTCTCTCTCCATTGTGGTGTAATTAGTATGTGGTAATTAGCAGGTTCTGACTCCACTGAATCTCTAGATCTTTTGCTTTCTCTCTCTGCCACTGCCACAGTTGGGCATGAGCCTGCTTTTGCTCTCTCCTGGCTGGTTGCAGTGACTTCCCTCTGGCTTCTCTACTTTCTTAATTTTTCTCCACCAAATCCTTTCTCTTTGCCTAGACAGCATGATGTATCTGACCCAGCCAGAAGAACCTTCTGTCTTTCCCCTCCTACTATGGACCTAATTTCATATTTGGGGAAGACAGGTCAGGAGGACACTGTTAGTTGTCCTTATTGAGAGATAACCAGCTGATACTTATTAATGCCCAGAAGGACAGGCTTTGGATGCAGTCTAGTGCCCCATAATAGCCTTGGGATGGGATTTATTTTTCTTACTACTTTTCACCTTCTCCAAACCAAATAACTACCAAATATCAAAAAAAGTTTATTCTTTTCTGAAGAGTTCTGTGAATTATCACAAAGTGATCTACCATTTAGAACTCTGGGTCAGAGATTGTGGTTTGTGTCTTAATCTGTCAATCTCAGGAGCACATTCTCATGTCCCCAATCTCAGAGGAAGACTCATTTGAAGAAGGTTGCATCATCTCCTAACTCCCATTATCATTGTGTCCCCTGCCACAGGGATCTTCCTGGAAACTCTGCTCTGTCTGGGGTGCCCACCCTCTCCTCCTTTCCTGCCTCCTCTCCTCTTAGCATATCCCGCCCTCATATGTCCACTGCCTTGGCTCAGTTTATGAAGCCTCAGCAGTTAGTAGAAAGGAAAATGGGTCCATAGTTTCCTAATTGCCTCCTGGTTTGTAAGGGAAAGGGAGAATGCACTCTGTGCCCATGGGAGCAGAAGAAAGGGTGATCTTCCTAAGCCACTGCTGGTTTTCTCCATAAGCATCTGGACCTATACAAAGGCTTCAAAGGCAATTCAGCTTTGTGCAGCAGGCTTATTATGCTAAGGGTGCATTCATGTGACCCTTCTAAACCCTGGTTACTTTCAAATCCTCCTTACAACACTAACAATGATTGGTGACTTGCCTGAATCTATTATCTTTAAGAACCAGGGGTTTCAGTCACAAAAAAGCAGCTCTAGGAGAAATGGGGAGGGTGGAGAGGTGATGTCATTTCCTCTCTCCTAAAAAGTGAATCCAATCATAGCATTACCCCAATTAAAGGCCATCAGAGACCTCCTGCCCAAACTGATTACTGCTACATAGCACATCTTTCATTGCATTTTTTACTTATGTTTCCAGATGTACCCCCTTCCCCCACACACAGCATTAGCAACCACTATCTTTTCCCAGGTGTTTTGAATGTGCCGTACTTCCTCCAGAATACATCATTCATTCATTCATTCATTCATTCATTCATCTTCTCTCTTTCCTTTCCCTGCACCACCATAGTCCTTCTTTCATACATCCTTCTGTTTGTAACATCTTACTTTGTTTTAGTGACTCTGGCTAGAAAGCTTTTCCTAATGTCCTTAAATTTGATTAAGTATTCCTGATTTATGATTCCATAATCCTCTGTACTTCCACTATCATCAAACCTACATTATATTACAATGGCTTGTCTAATGTCTACCTAACTCCTGTTCTATGTCTACTATCCTGGGAACTGCAAATATATGCATCATGTCTGTTTTGCTCCTCATATATTGTGCTGTACATGTTTTAGGCAATATCTCCACTTACAACCATTCTCCTTAAAGAGTAGTGCCATTGTAGATGGAATAGGTCACAACACACAAACCATACTATGTAGTTCATATCTCTATAACCGAGTTGTGGCATAGCTTTAGGCTTTAGTTCTCAAGAAGTCGCTAACCCAATGATCTATTCTAGATGATGAAATTGAGTTTGTTGTGAGACACAGAAGCAACTGAATTATCAACTTTGAAAACTTTAGGCATAGAACTTCAATACAGCCCATTATTTCTGAACAAGGTCCTAGAGTTCTCAAGTATATGCCATGGACATTTGTCTCTGAACTGGAGTGGTCACAGATGGAGAAGGTGAAGGCTTTCCTGCTTAACTTTCATCTATTTGAACAATGGATAATTTTGGAAATTTATTCATATATCCAACACATGTTTACTGACAACTTAATGTGAGTCAGATACTGTGCTAAGAGCTGAAGAAATAATAGTTAAAAAAGAGACACCATTTTTCTTATCAAAAAGCCTGCGGCCAAGTAGGAAACTCCACAATATCATCAAACTCCGTAACAACTACAGCCTTTCCTGCTATAGCCTGAGCCATGTGTGTATTCCTTTCCTGGGTCAGAAGAAGGTACGTGCTATGGGAGTTTCTGAACCATGATCAGGTATGTAGGATTTTATATTATGCTGCCATCCCCCAGTATGTAAAAAAACCCCACTCTCTCTTCTAGATGTGCTTATTGTCGTCAAGAATCATAGAATACAAACAACAAAGCACAGATAAGCATAACCTAAAACAAGATATTCAATGACTAGTTGATTGGATTCTCTAAGAGCAGAGAAACCTGGCGGACTCAGCACTGAATCAGGATCTGATTATAAAAAGTATATATATGTTATGAAAGAACTGCCCTTTTATTCTACCATCGGCCACAAACTTTACCTTGCCTCCCAAGTTCAAATGTCCTTTCCATCCTTTCTTCCATCAAAATGGTGTCACCACTTTTTAACATATTTTTGTGTGTTATATTTATTTTTGATTGGTGCATAATTGTACGTATTTATATTGTTCTATGTCATGTTTTGTTACATGTATATGTTCTGTGATGATCATATTGGGTAAATTAGCAAACTGTAGCCTTGAGAGTTTATCATTTCTTTGTAGGAAGAACATTAAAAATCCTCTCTTGCTGTTGTTTTGAAATACACAATGCATTGTTGGTAGCCATAGTCGTGCTGCTGTGTGATAGGACATCATGATGTATGCCTCCTGTTCAGCTGTACCTCATACCCTAATGTCATCCAGGTTCATCTACGCTGTTGCAAATGACAAGGTTTAAGCCTTTTATATGGTTGAATGGTATGTCATTGTGTATATATAGCACATTGCATTTCATCTGTTGATGGACATTTACCTTGATTCCAGTTTTTTGGCTAGTGTAAACACTATAGCAGCAAACAGAGAAGTATAAATGCCTCTTCATACCTTTATATATATACAGAATAGTGAAATTGCTGAATCGTTTGGTGGTTCTATTTGTAATATTTTAAGGAGCTGTCATACTGTTTTCCTTAGCTTACATGCCCACCACTGGCGTATAAAAGTTGTCCTTTCTCCACATCATTACCACCATTTGCTGTTTTTTTTTTTTTTTGTCTTTTTTATAATAGCTGCTCTAACTGGAATGAGGTGAAATCTCATGGTAATTTTGATTTACTTTTCCTTCCCTGATTGATTAGTAATGTTGAGTATTTTTTCATGTTATTCACCATTTGTATGTCTTTTGAGAAATGTCTTTTCAGGTCTTTAGCCCATTTTTAAGTTGGATTATTTGGATTTTTGCCATTGGATTATTTATGTTCCTCATAATTCAGAACATTTACCCTTTGTTAGTTTGCAATTACTTTCTTCCATTGTATATGTTGTCTCTTCATGATATTATACACAGAAAACCCTAACAAACCTGCCAAAAGTATTATTAGAATGAATAAAAGAATTTAGTTAGGTTTCAAGATACAAAAATTATATATGCAAATTATTAGTGTTTGCGGGCGTGGTGGTATACACATCTGTAATCCCAGCAACTCAGGAAACTGAGGTAGCTGAGATAGGAGAATTGCAAAGTTGAGAACAGCCTGGGCAACTTTTACAAGACCCTGTCTCAAAATAAAAATAAAATTTAAGAAAGGGCTGTGGATATAGCTCAGTGGTAGAGTGCTTGTCTAGCACACGTGAGGCCCCAGGTTTGATCCTGAGTATTGCAAAAAAAAAAAAAAAAAGTATTTCTATATGTTTATAGTGAATTGTTTAAAGAAGAAATTGAAACAAATTTTTTATGATAACTGAAGAAAACACCTACAAATAAACTTAAGTACACAGGTTAAAAATCTATAAGGAAAAGTATAAAACATTGATGAAAGTAATTGAAAAAAAATACAAAGAAATGGAAAGATAGTCTGTGTTTATGGATTAAAAGAATCAGTAGTGTTAAATGTCCTTTCTATCCAAACTGATCTACATATCCACTGCAATCTCTATCCAAATTCTAATTTCATTCCTCATATAAATAGAACAAACCCTAGAAACTATATATACTCACAAAAAATCCTGAATATCCAAAACTTTCTAGAGCAAAAAGAAGCAAGTTGAAGGCATGAGACCAGCTGGCTTCAAAAGACCACAAAGCTGTAGTAACCCGAACAGCCTAGTACTGGCATAAAAACAGACATGTGGAAGAGAATAGAAAACCTAGAAATAATTCCACATATTCACAGTCTACTGATTTTTTTTGGCAAAGACACCAAGAACATGCTTTCGGAAAAGAACAGCGCCTTTAACCAGTAGTGCTGAGAAAACTAGACATCCGTATGCAGAAGGCCAGAAACCCGATCTTTATCTCTCACCAAGCAGAAAACAACTGAAGTGTATTAAAATACTTAAATGTAAGTCCCCCAAACTGTGGCACTACCGAAGGAAAATGGGAGAAATGCTTCATGACTGATTGGGGCAAGAATTTTCTAGATTAGATCTTGAAAGCACAGACAATAAAATAGATCAGTGGGACTACATCTACCTAAAATGTTACTTCTACACTGCAAAGGGAACAGTCAGTCAATTTGTTATCAAGAACTGAAAAACTAACTTTGTCAATGTGAACCTGACTGTTTTCTCCTTCTCTTTGCAGACATCAAAATGTGTTCTTTGAGTCAGTGTTCTGCTTGCTCCTTCAAAACAGGTTTCTCCCCTGTCTACGCATAAGCTGACCTGTGCAGGACAATGTGAAACATAGAGGTCCCTGCGTCAAGCCACCTGACCTCCCTCTGCTAAGCTTTTAAATGTAAAGAAATTTACTTCTTACTTCACAACCCCCAGTTCTACCCCTGATAAGATAGAAACGGAATCTCTGTCTCATGTATTTGCTCTTCTAGAATTCTTCCAAGCACTGGCAAATCATCTAGTACCACTTGGGTTTCATAATTCCTATGAGTCTGTGACTGTGGTGTGGCTTCTTTTCCTTTTCAAAGAGTTTTCATTGTGGTCCTCCTCCTCACCCTCAACTGGCTATTTGATATTTGGGGGGAAATAATGTATGCAAATAAGTTCCCAAGTCTCTGACCTTGAGAAAAATCACATCAGTACTGGATGTAAAGGACTGAGTAATATTCAGAATCCTGAACTTTGAACTGAATCTATGTCTATCTGGATTTCGAGTTGTCTACCTTAGTTAAGGAGTATATTCAATATATTGAAAGAGTAAAATGGATATTCGATGAACATGAGGGCTATGACAGCAAAGAATTCTGTGACCTTATCAAATTATATTTTCCTCGTGGTGCACACTTCCCTGTTTCACATCCACAGCTGGGGTTAGTTGAGGTCATGCGACTACAGTCTAATGTGGTGTAAAGATAAGTGAGACAGTTTTCTGTTGTGTCTGGTCCGTATACTTTCTGACAATTCTCCATACCCTTTTATTTTCTCTGACAGGTGGATGGCATGGATCTGAGAGCCAAAGGGACCACATTCACGCTGGCGTATGTGTTTGAGTCCTTAAGGAGTTGCATGGAGCAGAGACTCTGAATCTCCACTCTGTTTACTGAATTGTACATGATTAGTAACAATATGCATGTCTAAACTGAAAATTCCAGATCTGGGATGCTCCAAAATCCAAAACTTATGAGCACCTACCTCCCTCTGCAAGTGGAAAGTTTCACGCCTGATCTCATGCGATGAGTTGTAGTAAAAATACAGTTGCACTACACACACTGCATAAAGTTACCTTCAGGGTGTATGTATAATGTGCTTTCAAAACAAGTAAATTTTGTGTTTAGACTTGGATCTCTTCCCCATGGTGTCTGTCTCATGATGTACATGAAAATATTCTAAAAATCTTCAAACATCTGAAATCCCAAACATCTTTGGTGTCACGAATTTCATGTAAGAGGTACTCAACATATATAACACAAGATATAACTAAGTAATGACATTTGGGTGTTTCATTGATTTCAGCTATTGTTTTCTGAATAACCAAGAAGGCATACAACTCTGAGGACAAGGTAATTTATCTGAAACCTCCCATGGTTTTAGAGAAGAAGCCATCCATGTAGATGACTGGGAACCAGTCCAGCCTCTTAAAGGACACACGCACAAGGACACCGTCTGGAAGAACGTGTTCAAGAAGCAGAATATAGCTAATTTCTAGTAAATTGGGAGAAGGGTAGAAAATGAGCTTCAAGAGGGTGCTGGAGACTGGTCCTGCTAAAGGAGTGTAGAAACTGGTGCACTTTATAATTCACTGTAATTGTGAGAGAATATCGTTGGAAGATTTGAAGAGTGAAAATGCATGATCTTATTGTGATACCTATGCTTTAAAAAGATTAACTGGGCTACTTTTTGGAGAATGGATTACTGGCTCCATAAGGACTAGGGGAAGAAGGACTAATTTGGAAATAATAGCTGTTTTACAAGCAAGAAATGCTAGTGACTTGGACATGGCTGTTCTTGTGGAAAGAGAAAAAATGGATAAAATTCATTGAATGACTCAAATCTAGGGAAATAATATGGATTGTATATTTCTGTAATAATTGCATGTAAAATTTACAGATTTAGCATCCCTAATCTGAAAATCCCAAGTCTTAAATGCTCCAAAATCGAAAAATTTCTGAATGCCAGTATGACACAATGGTAAATACTATGCCATCAGACTTTGTTTAATGCACAAAACTATCAAAAATTTTTAATAAAATTGCCTTCAGGATATTTGCATAAGGTATATATGGAACATAGATGAGTTTTATGTTTAGATGAGGTTCCTTCCTCAGATACCTTATTTATATGGAAATATTAAAAACTCTAAAAAACTAGAATCCAAACCACTTTGGTCTCAAGCATTTTGAGTAAATGGTATTCGACCTGTAATATAATTATTGCATTAACAAAACATGGATAATAGACTGTTGTATGTTCAGGGCACTTGTAGAGAGACTGCCAGAAAGTCCTAGATTTAAATTTTTTAGACTTCTCAGTGTAGCTTTTAGTGAAGCTCACATTCTGTGAAATTATTGAGAATACCAATCACTGCTGTTCACCCACTGGCCACTAGATGGCCTAATAGCCTAGTGAAGCAAAAGTTCTTTACAACAGAAAATACAAAGGGCTGTTGGTTTACTTAATGGCCACTAGAGGGCCTCACAAACTCTTCTTAATAGTGGAACAGTTATGCAGAATGAAATGCCCAAAGTTTTCAGCAGAATACTAGAGTAAAAAACAAAACTCTGCTGTTATTTACTGGAAAGGGAAAATAATTCTCAACAACATTATGCAAATTAAACAGGTGTACAGCCCAAGAGGCTCTGTTACAGAGTCTACAAAACTCAAATAAGCTCTCGCTCAGACAGGAAAGCACTGGTGTTAGGATGAAGAAGAGTAATGAGCATGCACACAAAATATGATTTTTATTTTGAACTTTAGATAGTTAGATAGACCTCATTTCCTTCCTTTCCATAAAAAAAATCTAGACACTAATATTTGGAAACCGTAGAGATAGGGAAAGATATAATGAAGGGGAAAAGAGTGTAAAACCAGGGCTTCCTGCAAGTGTCTTATCTCCAAGTGTCGTGAATATATTTTGTGAAATTTTATTGTCATCTATTTATTAACTGGGTAGCTTGCTTTCTATTTGTTTAATTGAAGCACTCTTTGCACATTCTGGACACCCGGGTTTTGTGTTTATCGTATATATGGTGTATAAACATTTGTGCAAGACTAAAGCTTTTATTTATGCTCCCTTAATTATGAATATTACAAAGAAAACTTTTTAATGAATTCAGATTCATTAGTTTTTCTTTCATAGATTACACTTTTTGTTGGATCTATGAACTCATCGATAAATCCAAAGTCATAGAGAATTTCTCCTACATTCTCATATAACAGTTTTATAGCTTTGCATTTTATTATTATATGGTCCTTTTTGAGTTATTTTTTGTGTATGTGTGAGTGTAGTGTCAAGGATCTCTTTATGAATGTGGACATCTGATTTTTCCACCATCAGCTGTTGAAATAATCATGTACCTCTTGAATTGCCTTTGTACCACTGCTAAAAATCAGTTGGCAATGTGTCCATGCATTCCTGGGTTCTCCATTCTATCCCAAAGATCAGTGTGTCTGCTCTTTCACCAATGCCTCAATTCTGTCTCTAAAAAATAAGGGTGATGTTAGCTGTACATTGTTTGTAAAAAAACCCTTATTAAGGAAGAATCCTTTATTTCTCCCTTTTTTGAGTGTGCTTGGTGAATGGGTGTTGAGTTTTGTAAGTGAATTTTTTGTGTCTACTAGTATGTTTTTTTCTTATTTAGACTGTTAATTGTTTATATTACCATTTAGAGATGTCGAATCAGCCTTGCACTTACAAAATGAATTGCATCTGGTCATTTTATATTATGTTTTTAATTATATTGCTGGATATTTGTTGATAAAATTTGTTAGTTTTGTGTCAAATTATTTTGAGATATTAGTCCCTTTTTGAAATGTTTTTATTTATTTTGATATTTGAGAAATGTTACCTATGTAAAATGAATTTGGAGGTGTTCCATCCTCTCATATATCCCAGAAAACTGTGTGGAATCCATACTATTTCTTAAACATTTGGTCAGATTCACCAGTGAAAGTATCTAGGCATGGTGTTGCAGTTCATGGACAGCCATGTATCACTTGATGAAGAAATGTGTCCTTAGATTATGTCATTGTTGTGGGAACACCATGGGGTATACTTTGACTAGATGGGCTTGTTCAGTTGCTTGATGTGACCTTTGATGAAATCAAGATGTATGAGGCTACTGCCATCATGACATGACATAATGTTTTACAATAATGTTTTTATAAGTAGAAGACATACACTCAAAAACATAAAAGGTATAGCATGGTGAAAACATAAGTCAGTGGCATAGTTATTATCAAGTATTATGTCCTGCACATTTTCATATGATTGTACTTTTATACAACTGGCAGTGCAGTAGATTTGTTTACACCAGTATCCTCAAACACATGAGTAATGTGTCACACTAAGACACTACCAAGGAATAGGAATTTTTCAGCTCCACTATGGTTATATGGGACCACCATCCTGTATGTGGTTTATCAAAATGTCAATAAGCAGAGTATGACTGTGTTTGTCCTTAGATGAGTTTTAGTAGTTGAAATTTTAATTTATACTATTTCATTCTAAGTTATCAAATGTATAACACAGGAAGGGTAGGGTGGGTCTGGAGTGGACGGACTTTCCTCCCCAAGATGGGATGGGGTTTCACTATTACTTCCTAGCAAAGGATTTCCTCTGGCTGAAGGTGCCTAGTGGCTTCTGCTCCAGTATTTCACACCTGGGATTGTTGTGAGTCACCTTCTCTCTAGATTTCAGAGTAGCATTCTTCTCTGTAATCCAAGTTCTCTGATGGGCTCAAAAGATCTCATTGATTTTCTGTTGTACCAGATTTTTATCCCGCATTAAGGACAAGAATGACATTTCTACACATTTTACAGATTAGAGCTAAAAATAAAAAGCTGATTTTTTATTACCATGATGTAGATACAGAAAAACAATTTAAAATATATGACCGAGCAGTGTTACATGCACTTATGAGTGCATTGTGATGAATCTCACTGTCATGCGTGGAGCGGGTGGAAGGGATGTGTGGGGAGATAAAGAGATGAAATCGTGGTATATGTGCACCTAAGAATGCGTCCCTGTGAATCGATTATGGACAACTACATGCACTGATAAAAGATTAAAAATAGACATTAATTTTTTTAAGTGTATGACATTGTTTGGAGGCCTTTTATGTGTTTTCACAAAACCTTGATTTCAGGTAGTGTATTTGATGTTACTGTCTTTTTTTTTTTTTTTTGACCTCACTGTCTTCTAAGAAGATCGGGAGTTATCAACATTTTTATATGATGCTCTCCCAGAATGCAGCCCTTTTCTCTCTCATTACTGCAGACATCAGGTTTCCTTTATAATTTAT
Source organism: Graphiurus murinus (assembly GCA_004027655.1). Classification (NCBI taxonomy): domain Eukaryota; kingdom Metazoa; phylum Chordata; class Mammalia; order Rodentia; family Gliridae; genus Graphiurus; species Graphiurus murinus. Next base: position 115,771 of record PVLC010000622.1, on the reverse strand, counting down.
CTTTTTACTGTCCAGTTATCAGGAATCCCATTATTAAAAGATACATACTTTAATAAAGGCGGTGGAATTGCCTTATTAAAGAGTGAGAAGTGTTATCTTGGTTTGGAACAACCAGTCACAAAGGACCGTATCTATGCCAGACTATCTTTCTAGACATCAGCATATACCCTCCTAGAGACACGGCTCTGGTGTCTCCTAGCTGCCTACAGCAAAGGAATTCATTTTACCCAGAATCACACTCTACTTGCCTCCTGGGTTTGTGGACACCACTATTACTAACTACCTCTACATGGAATCCCATACAAACCTTTTGGCAAATCCTGTGACCCAGGCCTGCATTCATTTTGGTACCTAAGCTACATGGATTCAACCCTCATGCACACTGCAAAGAGAAATGGCTCACCTATTTTTATAGTTCTATTTGAACATATCCAAATATTTCTACCCATATGCTTAAGTGGCCATCTCCAAAATTTTCAATTTTGAATAGTGGCTTTGCTAATGATTTTCAGAAAAACTTACTATTAAGTACATTTCTTTTTTATGAAGTCCAACAACTTTTAAGAATTTCCTATCATCTTAGAAAAGAGTGAGGATAACTCGCTTTCCTGAAAGTGTAGAAAAAGTTGTAAATGGCCAGATGGCCCCAGCAGCACTGACCAGCTGCATGAACCTGGGTCATTTCATCCCTCAATTTGCTCACTACCACCTGCTGAACTTCCTAAGGGATCCTGCCTGGAATCCGTAAGCAAACACATTATATGCCAGCCCATAATCAGCTAATGGCACAACAAGGCAAATTAAGCCTCCTGAATTACTCTGCTCATTAATCTCAAATTAGTCTCCCCAAACAAGGCAGCCATTCATGTTAACCCTGGACAAGGCTGGCTATCCAAATAAAGTCCAGTTGCTCCAGGAGTCGATGTACTCACTGGCATAACAAAGGGAAAGAACCCCAAAAGAGCAAACACAGAGGTTAAGCCAGGTGTGTGAGAACTACCACCAGAGCCACAGGCACACTGGAGCACGTGATCTGAAAGAAGACATACAACGCAATAGTGAAGAGGAGTACTGGGTTTCCTAACACTGGCTCCGAGCTGACTCCGACTGCCTTTGGATCTCAGCATTATCAATTAGTTGATATTCTCAAATTTTCTAAGCTCTTACAAGCTCCAGGGGCATTTGTATTTTGGGAACAAATAGTTTACCTATCTTCTAGGATTTTTAAATCGATTTATTTATTTACTTATTTATTTATTTTGCAGTACTGGGGATTGAACCCAGGGGCATTCTACCTCCGAGCCACACCCCAGCCCTATTTTTTTTTAAATTTATTTTGAAACTGGGTCTCACTAACTTGCGGAGGGCCTCACTAGGTAGCTGAGGCTGGCCGCGAACCAGGATCCTCCGGTCTCAGCCTCCCGAATGCTGGAATTACAAGCGTGCGCCACCACGCCTGGCTTCGTTTTATTTACTTTATTGAGACATAATTACACATTTTTATGGGTTACAATACAATTTGGTACATGCATATAATGTATAATGATCAAATCAGGGTAATAAGCCCTGTCATCTCCTCAAACATTAATCATTGCTATGTATTGGGAATTTTTTTCCAAAGAACTTTCTTAGTGCATATTAATTACATAATGGGTGTCACCATGGTATATTCATAGGTGCATATAACATTGCATATGACCTTTGGGTCATTTTCACCCCCAGAACATCCCTCACCCTCTTACTCCCCCCTCCTAGATCCTTTTCTTCTTCTCTAAAGTTCTGTGTGTTGGGATATTAGTACTCTTCTAGTTATTTAAAATTCTATTGTAGATTTCTCTAGCCAACAGTTACCTTATTGTGCTATGGAAAGTCAGAATGCATTCCACTTATTTAACTTCTTTCCGTTTACCCTCACCCCTGTCCATTTTGTTCTCTATAGCAGACACGATTCCACTCCATTCTTTCGAGATGGACTTTTTATAAAGTTTTTGCAAATATGTGGTATTTGTATTTCTGTGACTTCCAATTCTATCCATACTACTACAAATGACAGGATCTCATTTTTTATTGTCGAATAATATTTTCTTGTGTATATGTACTAAATTTTCATAATCAGTTCATCTTAAAAGATATGTAAGAAAATAGAATGGTAATCCATAGACACATACTTGGTGCATCTTAATTCATTTGTGTTGGTATAACAAAATGCCTGATACTGCTGAATGTAAAGAAGTTTATGTGGCTTACAATTCTGGTGATTGGAAAATCCAACCAGCATGACACCAGCATCTTGTGATTTCCCCCGCCACCTGGATGCATCACAGCATGGGAAGAAGCAGAAGGGGACACAGTTTCATGCAGAAGGGACCAAGCATGTGGGGTGTTCCTGCTTTATAACGGTCAGCTCTTGCACACTACCTCAGTTCTATGCAAGTGGACTTAATCCTTTCTGAGAATGGAGCCCCCATGACCTAATTGACTTCCCCTGGCCTCACCTCTCAGAGGTTGCACCACCTCAACGCCACCACCAGACTGGACTGAGCTTTCAGAACATGAACATCTGGAGACAAGCCACATCCATGTCACAGCGCCATGAGTTTCTATGTGATACATGTAGAGTACGTAATAAACATACCCTAGAAAATGAGTTTCAGAGTCATGTGTTTTGGAATATTTGTAGTTGTTTGTCATTTGTATTTGCTATGATTATTTCACTTTTCTATCTCCACATTTTCAGAGCCATTGCTTCCCGGTGGTGGAATCTTCCAAGCTATCTGTCTGATGACATTGTCAGCAGGATAACTCACAGGTTTGGCTGACTCTCACTCTCACACCTGTAAGAGCTAGAAGGTGGGGAGATGCCCTAAAGTGGGTACCGTATGTAGTAACTCTGCCATAACTCCAAATGTGAAGCAGTAGAGCATGGCAAAAGGAACTTGGACACAGCTGTATGGTTGGAGAAAAGAAGAATTGCCTCAGCATTGGTGACATGACAAAGAATAGAGCCTCCTGCACAGTTTCAGTCTTGCTTGAAGAGCTTCTTACTAATATGGTTTGGGAAGGATGGAATTGAATTCTGACTAGTCATATGCTAACAAATATACAAAATATATTAACAAAAAATCATCTCCCAATACAAACTAGGCAAGCATAAATACCTGGCTACCTGCAAAACAAGTTGTGAATTTGGATTTGAATAACCACATGGGTCATTTATACTCTGACATACATGTTTATCACACTCTTTCAGGTCTAAATTATAGAATAGGAAATATGGTAGTGTGGGCTACCAAAAGGAAAATTTAAGGGACTATAGTTGTTGATCTTTCCTATTTGACAGAGTCACAGGAGGCACAGATTAAGCTTGATGGAAAATATATCAAGTAGATTACACTTATTCTTGGAATTCCGTAGGCATGCCAGGACTCCTCAGATTTGTACACATGTGTCCTAATCTCATCCTATTCAATTTTGGCACATGCACAATTCCAGAAACACTTAAATTTGTTCTTTTTCTATAATCTATGAATGACTCCTTATGATATTGACACTAATTCTTCTGCTCATGATGTTTTTTTCCCCCCTCAGATATGTATGTGACGGTCTTTATTGTTTTTTAAAAAATCAACCCAAATAGTAGCTCCTCAGAGTCCACCAAGCACAAAACTAGATCCTCCATGTAATATCTTCTCAAATGAGATGGGGTTCTACCCTGATAAGCCCGTTGAAGATAGCATAAGTGGAAAGGGCATTTAATACACAACATACCTAAAATTCTAGCTTAGCAACATGGTCCACAGTTGAGCGTGCACAGTTTGCCCTCATGTTTGTGTGTCGAACTGGGAGCTGCAGCACAGTGCCCTTGCCCAGCATTTCAAGAGAATATCAACACATATCACAAACCCAGAAAAGGACCAAAATTCAAAATTGGAACTTGAAAGCTTCTACAGAGTACATATCACTTTCACACCATTATCAAATTGGAAATCATTAAACCATGGTAAGTCAGAGATCCATCTGTAACAACTTTATTTTAATACTGAATCAGTACTATCACCAACTGATGTATTCTTGTTTGTTTATTTTTCATTTCTGCTCATTGGAATATAGCTTCCATGATACCTACGTTTTCATTCTTGCTGCAATTTTCTAAAACAGTGTGCACACTAATAGTAGATGTCCCTCTTGTCTGTACGTAATCGGCCAACACCTGAAACAGAAACAAGAGACCTATTCAAATGGCAGGTTATCTAAAAGGAAGCATTACACACACACACACACACACACACACACACACACACACCTATTATTTATGTATACTTACTGGTTAATGAACAAATAAATTGCCTGGAATCTTGAGATTCTTCTTGCTGAATATTTCTTTGGAAACCATCAGCTGGGATCAGGATAATGGTACCATATTGGAAGTGGATGCTTACTGTTAATTCACTACACAGAAACCTCAAAAATGTACAGTAGCTGGTTTAATGATACAGTTTGAAACCCAGACTGTGGGACATTTTTGTCTTTGCTACCACTACATATAAGAACCACTTATTCTTATTGTATGCTGCAAACTCAATGTAACGATTTAATTCTTTTGGAGAGTGATGCTAGTATTTTTAATTATAGAACTTCATAAGGGGTGGAACTGAACTACATGCTGGATGAAAGATAAAAAGCCAGGTTCTCGGTAACAGAAGACAGATGAAGGGGGGCTGGAGATTCTGGCATTCAGATACTAAATCTAGGCTAGAATAAAAGGCAGGAATCTGCCCTAAGATTCAAGGAGAAACTGGTCCTAAATCTGGGGTCACCTAAAGTTGAAACAATAATACTCTTGGATCTTGGATCACCTGAAGAGATGGGCTGATGTCTTCATTTTCAAAGATCCCTAAATGTGTACTAGAATTCCTTTTTTTAGTCTTGAAGTAGAAATATACTAGAATATGATTCCTTGAAAAAGCAGTGCCTGAACAATCTTAAAGATCCAGGAGAAGGGAATCAGGAGATAGACCCAAACACATTAAATAACTTCCATAACATCCCAGAGACAGAAAATTTTAATGAAGGATGGCACTTAGAATTGCAAACAACTCAGTAATCAAACGTGTGTAAAATGCCCTGCAGCTGACGTCAAGTTCCAAACAAGATGGTGAGATTGAGCTATACACTTCCCCCTGTTTATCTGGCAGGAGCAGCAAAATGTCTGAACATACATAAAATGAGGAAGACTCCAAAAGTTAAAGAGAGGAAGAAGATTAAGACGTTAGAAACCAAGATACTACCTAGCAGGGCATATCAGTCACTGCTGTATAAGGCTCCTAAGAGATGCCATAAAAAAACAAAAATAAACAAACAACCCTCCTCCCACAGACTGGCTCTATTAAGCAACAGAAACTACTTCTCATAGTTTTGAAGGCTGAAAGTTTTATATCCAGGTGGGTTTGGTTCCCCTGAGACCTCTCTCCTTGACTCACAGGTGGCACTTTCTCACTTTCTCTTCACAGGGTGTTTTCTCTGTGTGCACACATACCCAGTCTCTTCCTCTTTTGACTAGGATGCTTGTTATCTTGCTTTAGGACCACACACTTATGACCTCAGCTAACCTTAATAACCTCTTTAAAGCTGTCTCCAAATACAGTCACACAAAAGATTAAGGGGTTCTATGCCTGTGGGATAGTTCAATCAGTCCACAACACCTAGGGTGACCTTTTGACTCATCTATCTCTGAGTCAAGGAAGCGACACCCCACAGTGGCATAGGTTAAAAAAAATGCAGTCCTGAAAACTTATCACAAGCTAGAGAACCAAAGGGGATTCCACCAAGACAGAAAAATAATTTAAACCATAACTTCCCTACTCAAGCCAAACACTGGAGAAACTTGCTACCCACCTCAAGAGTGGGGAGCAAAGACTTCCTCGCCTGGTGATAATGAGATACACTAAAAAAATACTGTATAAAATTATCCCATGTGTATGTATATATGGTATGTATGGTGTATGTGAAAGAGGAATAAATTTTGTGTTTAGACTTGGCTCCCTTCACCAAGATATCCCATTATATATATGTAAATATTCCTGAATGTGAAAACATCCCAAACAATTCTGGTCCCAAGCATTTTCAATAAGGGACACTCAAATTCTATATAGCTACACTGCTAATGACAGTGTTATTGATGGCAGACACACACACACACACACACACACACACAACACAACTCAAAAATAGCCCTCATAAATAGGGTCAATTTATTTTTCTACAAAGTACAAAAGCAACTCACCATTGAAAGTTAAAAAAAAAAAGTCTTGACCTAAACTTCACACCTTAAACAAAATAAACTCAAAATTGACCATAAATTTGAATATAAAATGAAGCTATTAACATTTTAGCAGGAAACCCTTAGGGGTTAATGACTGATGAAGAATACTTAGGTGTGATACCCAAAGCACAATCCATAGAAGAAAATAAATCAATAAAACAGTTGATCAAAGTGTGTATATAAGGTGTGTGTGAAACGTGAATATATTTTGTGCTTAGACTTGACAAATCCGGGCAAATTCAAAAATTTAAAAAAATTCATTTAAAATGTGGGAAAAGGAGATGAATAGACTTTTTACCAAAGAGAATGTGTAGACAGTCCTCCATATCCAAGGATCTACATCTGCAGATTCAACCAACCATGGATCAAAAATATTGGAAAGAAAATGTTGTCTCTACTGAATTATGTAAAAATAAAGTAAAAATAACTATTTACATTGTATTAGGTATTAGAAATCATTTGGAGACTATTCACATTATGGGAGGATCTGAGTATGTTATATGCAGAAACGATACTATTTTATATAAAGAAGCTGGGCATTCTCAGATTATGATATTCTGTGTGTGTGGGGGGGGGTCCTGGAACTAATCCCTTGAAGATACCAAGGAACATATGTGCAAATGACAAACACATGAGGAAAGATTTAGCCCCAATAGCCATTAGGGGAATGCAAATTAAGATCACAGTGGTTCTCACCCTGACACCAAACTTTAAAAATAAAACAAGCTTACCAATAGCTGGTTGGAATGCAGAGAAAGTGAATGTATCTCTCATACATTGCCAATGGAGGCATAAAATGTTATGGCTACTCTAGAAAACAGTTTAGAAGGTTCTTTAAATAAGTAATAATAATAATAATAATAATAATAATAATAATAATAATAATAGTAAGTATAGATTAACCACGTGATACAGCAATTCTACCCATGAATCTTTAGGCCAGGTAAGTGAGAAATTAAGCTTATCAAAAACAAACAAACAAAAAAAAAAAAAAAAAAAAAAAAAAAAAAAAAAAAAAAAAAAAAAAAAAAAAAAAAAAAAAAAAAAAAAAAAAAAAAAAAAAAAAAAAAAAAGCCGGGCGTGTTGACGCACGCTTGTAATCCCAGCATTTGGGAAGCTGAGACAGGAGGATCCGAGTTCGAGGTCAGCCTCATTCATTTTAGCAGTTCTAAAATGAATGAATCATTGATACACACAACAATATGAGTTGATGTCAAGGGCATTATGCTGTGTCAAAGATGCCAGGGTCAAAGGAATAATTTCTTTTATTGAATGTTCTCAAAGTGACAAAATCACAGAGATGAACATGTAGTGACTGACAAAGGTTCTGGACAGTGGGAAAAGAATGGATTTGACACTAGACGGGCAACGTATAAGAAATCTTTGTGCTTATGGAAATATTGTGTGTGTCGATTACAGATTCCACATGTGAGATAAAATGGCATTGAACTAGCCATGCGTATGGAACAGATGCCCACATTCTTGGTACCGCAGTACAGCAATGTAGGATGTGAACACTGGGAGAAATTAGATGGAGTATACACGATCCTGCCCTGTACATGCTTTGCAACTTCCTGTGAATCCATAATTATCTTAAAATGTTTTAAGATACCACATATGTACTAGCAGAGGCAACATTATATTCCATAGCTTGCGGCCCCCAAACTACTTCAGGAGGAGATTCTGAGACATAGAACATACTCCAGGAAGTCTCCTGGGTCCAGCAATGCTTCTGTGGTTATTACTGGAGAATTGGATACCACCCATCCCTGTGCTAACAGTGGTTCTCAAGTTAAATACATTTTGAACAAGTCACAGCACTGAAAGCGAGTCTCACTTGGTGATGAGTTGGCTGCTTGCAGAACCCAAGGCCACATTCATGGAGAGTATCTCTCCAAGACAGCCAGCCTGGTCTTCTTGATACCTTCCAACAAATTAGAAGAGGGCCAAAAATGAAGGAGTGTCAACTTTTAGACATAGGGTAGATTCTACTTTCAGAATAGAAAGGATTGGAGGACTGTCATACTGGGCTAGCAGTATTGTATAGATCCTTTCATAAAATTCTCAATGGAATCCACAGGGAGATTTGGAAAAAGTAAAATGCTTTCCTGAGCTTCGGGGAGAGAGAGACCAGTAGATTAGTGGGAAGGGGTTGGGGGAAGAAGATGGAGAGGGGGAAAAAGAAGAATTGAAGAAGAAAACAGTTCAAATAATGCATTGGGTATATTTGCTTTCACTCAGGAAAACGTATCTTGTGCCACAAAGATGAATCCACACTGGCTTCCTTTTGTAGAGATTTTCTCTAGAGAACCCAGACCTTTTATTCTAACACACTGCTTCTTCCCTCTACTCTCCCAGACTGTGGATAAAAGAATGCAAGAAGGTCTGTGATCTAAATATCAGGGGCTTTTTTTTTCCTCCATTAGGACCCTTCTTGTTGACATAAAACCTAGGTTTTCACTTCAGAATCTGAGGAATTCTTCAAACTGTCCAGCAGAGGGAACCCTAGTCTCATTTGTAAGTTCCTGTTTGAGTTGATCCACCCTGACCCTTGCTGATCCTTGACCCTTGGTTGAGGAAAATGAGCTGAGGAGGCTTTTGTCTTTCCAATCCAGCTTTCAATAAGAGCAGGCATATGAGGTTCACACCTCTGTGTCATGCTACACAGAGACCAGTGGGGACTTCCAGTGTGGAGGTCTGATAGAGGGATGGCACTAAAGGTACAGGTAGGAAGTAGTCATCACAGTGTTGGGGAGAAGTGTGGGGGGGGACCCCACTAACTACACAAAGCTACCTGGCCTGATGACTGAACAGAAAGAGAAAAAGATGTCCAGATTCTCAGCATGGACAACCGGGTGTGGACATCATCCTGTGTCTCTTCGAGCATTATGATAGTTGAAGTGCAAATAGCACCGCACTGTGGGATGCCTATTACTCAGAAGACAAATTAATGACGTTGGTGGTGCCCAAAACACCCTCCCCCAGCCTGGAGAGAAAGTATTCTATTTGATCACAGTCACATTAATTAACTTGTGTGTTGACAAGTTTGGCTGATGTATGACTTTGACAAACAACGGAGCCCTTTTCCTTATTGCTATCAGGAGGAATGGTTTAGGATAAATCTTATTCCAATATATAGATCATCGTTTTGGGGAGAATAGCCTTAGATATTAACTTGTATATAACTTAATACCACCCATAGTAGTAAACTAGATTTAGCCACTTTCTGAACTATTTCTTTTTTTTTTTTTTTTTTTTTTTTTTTTGCGGTACCAGGGATTGGACTCAGGGGCGTTCTACCTCCGAGCTATACCCCCAGCCCTATTTTTTATTCTTTAATTTGAAACCGAGTCTCACTAAGTTGCAGAGTGCCTCACTAGGTAGCTGAGGCTGGCCGCGAACCCGGATCCTCCGGTCTCAGCCTCCCGAATGCTAGGATTACAAGAGTGCGCCACCACGCCCGGCTCTGAACTATTTCTAAACTTCTAAAAATTTGAAGGATATTAATTTTAACGGATACATTAAAATCATAAAGGCAAATCCCTTAGTGTTACTAAAAGAAAGTTATTAGGTTTGCAATTAGATATGAGATATGTATACAGAGGAGTATAAATGGCAAGTCAACTTTTCTTTGTGGAGTAGAGGCAGCCACACTTGAAGTAGAGCATTAAGTTAATATGATGTTAGAATACTATAGTGATACATATAGTACCGTGTTTATAGCAGCACGGTTCACAAATAGCTAAATTAGGAACCAACCTAGGTGCCTCTCAACTGTTGAAAGTATAAAGGAAATGTGGTATATACACACAGTGGAATTTTACCCAGCGATAAGGAAGAGCAAATTTATGTCATTTGCAGGAAATGAATGGAACTAGAGAATTATACTAAGTGAGATTCAGCCAGTCTCAGAAAGTCAAGGTTCTTATGTTTTCTTTTATATGTGGAAGCTAAGTAGAAAATAGGAAACAAAAAGAACTTCAGATAAGATGAGAAGAAAGATCAATAGAAGAATGGCAAGAGATTTGGGGAGAGAGGGAGGAAAAAAAGAGAATCGAGGAAGGAAACAGTTCAAAGAATGTTATGTCCGTATATGAGGTTATCACTATTAATCTCACTGGTATGTGCTGGGAGGGATGAGGGGTGGGGTACGGAGGGTGCTTCACCAAGTGTGTGTGTGTGTGTGTGTGTGTGTGTGTGTGTGTGTGTATCTCTTTGAATATAACCATGATGGATAATTACAATGCACCAAAGTATATAAAAAAGGAGATATATTCCAACTGTTACTCCACAAAGAGCAAATTTTCAAGCACCTCGTGAATAAAGGGTATAGAGAAAATCGTAGAGAAAATAAGTAAACTAAAACCAAGCGAGACATACTAGCCTGTGTGTCTGTTTACTGCCCCAGCCACACACTGCTGTCACCTTGGATGGACATCTGTTGTTGATTAGTCGTGGGCGGATGGACCCTCCAAGCTTCTGGAGAATTCATGGCTACTTCTGGAGGCCACTTGGACTCTTTGCTGAAGGTCACTTGTAGCCTGGCAGGTCCCGGGGTTAATCGTCCTAGAAAACCTGGCTCTGCTGGTGCTGGGACAGAATCGCCACCTTGTTCCTCCCTACCGAGGGTCTTGGTGCAGAGGCCACAGAACGAAACTTGCATTTGGCTTGACAGAAACGTTTCGCCTTGACCTTTAAGTGGAAAGAAGAAATGTCCGGGCACAGATATAGGTAAAAATATGGGCCAAAGCCAAGAAGTAAGTAGTAGCCACTACTCCAATACCAGAGGTGTGAGATGAACCTCTTGCGGAGAGGGGGCGGCTGTGGCAAGGCCTGTAGTACTGCTAAACGAACACTAGGTGGCAGACGAATCCCACCATCGCCACTTTTCTCATCTGGGACTTTTAGCCTAGCCTCTAAAAAACGGGATAGGGGATAGGGGATAGGGGGTAGATGGGGTTATTTGATTCTGATCCGACCTGGACGCGGGGTGCTGAGCAGAAGCAGTGGACCATGTCCACAGGAAGTGTAGTGACCCCAGGAAAGTCCTTTTGTGCACACTACCCTGGTTTGTGCATGAACATCTCCCCCAGACCCGGACCAGGCTGGTTCACTGTCTTGTCCTCTCTCCTCACCACCAGGCAGTGTACCAAAGGGTTAACTGCAGTGGTCGAGCCACTTCAGACTTGCCAGGGGACTCCTGCTGTGTATTAGGATTAACCCTTCCCTACCAGGACCTTCAGCTAGACTTCCACCAGCCAGGGCAGCCCCCTCGCATTGCCTCACACTAACCCAGTCACAGCTATCTGGAATCTACAGGGTTCCCAGTTCTCTGAACCCTGTTTTATAAGCCTTTCTTTTCCCAGTCATGTTTAGGGGAATGTGTTTTTATCCCAGGACCAGTGTGTTGATAGGACCCGAATCGGAGCTGCTGGTCATCCCCTCTGGCCCGTATGACCATCTCTGTGGCTAACAAACCTGGATATGTTTGGTCCTGTAGGTAGATGACCCCTTCCTCCCCACAGAGTATACCTTAAAGAAATTTTCTACTTGAAGTTAGGACTCTAATGGCTTGACACTAACTTGTGCCTTACCCCCCAATTAAAAAAATAGGATTAATAACGTCTACTTTGAAGGATTATTATGAGGATTAAATCAAATGAACCATATACAATCCCATCTTGATTCCACGTTCCCGGCTTGGGAAACATTTTACTTCTGGTTTAATGGAACTCTTACATTTCACCACCCACCACAATATCTGTGTGGTTTATAAGGATGAATGGAGTACTCTCCTTGGAAAACAGCTTCGTCACCATGGTTTTTACTAGCATGGAGAGTAATAGTGGTGTGCATGTATATTCAGGGAGTAGGGTAAAACTTGGCTGTCACCATCTCGCGCAAAAATTAGAATAAAGACAAACACTTCCATGTTATGCCGAAAGTATATTTATATTTTTATATATATAGATATTTACTTCCCTGCAGTTTTACTGATGAGTCATTTTCACATTCAAAGAACAACCTGTTACAACACGACATACACTGTACCAGAGTGGGATGGGTAGTTTGTCAGTTCATTTCACAAAACTAGCACAAATCTGATACCAAAACATTACAATTAGAACACAAAACAGAGTCACAGATCAGATTCTCATTTACAAAAAATACAGATTCCAGAATTCCAGAGAACAGGAGCCGATTGAAATTTACACCAAGACAGGAAAATATACACAGCTTTGGTAGATACAAAACCAGATTTCAAGTTAAAATTTACACAGGTACACCGGGGACAAAAAAAAACACCAGGCACTAAAGGGACCCTCCCCCCTCCCCACCCCGTCAGTCAGTCAGTGGCCTTTGGCCTGAGTCCCAAGAGAACAAGAAAAGTCTGTAGCACATTTTAGTGCGGGCTGCTGGTGGGATCGCGGGAGTTGTCGCCAGCATCAGGCTCGGGCTCGTCTTCGTCCGTGTCCTCGGACTCTAGTTCTGCCAGCGAGTGAAGGTAGTGGAAGGGCCAGCGCTGCGGGTCTTTCTTGTACAGCTTGACCAGAAACCTCAGGGCAAGCATCTTGCTGGTTTCCAGGAACGCTCGGGGTCCCCAGAGGAGCTCGTACTGCGCTGGCTCAGTGTGAGGAATTTGCCTGTACTCTAGGTACTTGTGCTTTATAAACACTTCGGTGATGAGTTCGTTCATGTTCCCAAGGAGTCCGTTTGTGTCCTGGACATCCAACCCTAAATTGAACAGAAGGAAAAAAAAAAAAGAAAGAAGATGATTAGATTTTTCCCTGACACAACTGTCCTTCATAAATGGGGGCCAGTCTAAAAGGGATACCACCCCGTGACCTTGGGAATACCCCCAGGCTGTGGATAATAATGTGAGAGTGGTTTTTGGTGGTCAGTTGACGACCAGAGACACACTCCCTTTTACCGTGGACACAGGGGAAGCTATGTCAGCACTCGCCTTTGAACTCCTGGATGATGATGTTCACCACCTCCGAGTGTGGCATGGGCACCTTTTGGGGGTCTTTGACCAGGAGAAACTGCATCAGTGCTCTCTCATCCAAGAGAGACAACGCCTCCGCCTCCCCCTTGGGGTCCTCCTGAGCGAGACACGAGGCCTCGTACTCAAATAAGGACCGGGGGATGCCTGGGCAGTCGTAGGCACCCGCAGACCTGGAGGTGCTCGGGCCCTCCCAGGCACTCAGGGCCCAAGAGGTGCTCGGGCCCTCCCAGCCACTTAGGATTCTGGAGGTGCTTGAACCCTCCCAGCCATTCAGGCCATGGGGAGCGTTTGGGTGCTCCCAGTCCCTTTCCAGGTTCTGGAAAGTGCTCGGGACCTCCCAGTCATTCCGACTGAGATTCCCCCGGGGCCGTGCGCCCTGCCAGTCCCGCGTGGCCATCCTGTGGCCACTGTTGTCCATTTCGGGTTCCAGGTGCTTCTTCTTCCGGGTGGCTTTGCCCGAGCGTCGAGGTGGCTGGGCAGTGGCGGCGGCCTCTGGGACGCTGGCAGCTGCCTGGGGGGCAGCTACTGTACCCATCAGGATGGTGGGCACTGCCCTGGGTGCCTCTGGGGCCTGAGCACCGGGCTGGGGGACCCCTGGGGCTGCGGGCAGGACCTCTGCACAGGCATAGGGATCCTGCAGAGCAAATGGCAGTGACCTTGGGCCCTCGGAGATGGCAGAGGGGCCCACAAAGGCAGGCTGGAAGTGGGAGGTAGAGGGGAAGACCCTTGAGGTGGCAGTGTAGGTCTCCGAGGTAGCAGGCAAATGCCTCCAGGCACTTGGCCCATGTACTCTGGCAGATGGCCCTCCTCGGGGAGCAGAGAAGGTGGCACCCAAGATCATGCGCTCCTTGGGAGGGCCCTTTTTATCCTTTGAAGAGGTTCTGCGGTCTCTAGACCTGTGTTCTGAAGAAGAGGCCCTGGAGTCTCCTGACTGAGTCATGTGTGATTTAGAGGAGCCCCTGGGAAAATTTTGCCCCCTTACTGAGGGTCCTGGCTGGGCCTGCACGATGTGGGATGGCCCTTCCCAGGAAGGCTGGAGTTGCACTGAGGGCATTTCTGCCTCCTCCTCCTCGGGCTCAGCCTCTTCGGTGGATAGCTCGGTTTGCCGGCCTTTTTGGGAGGCCGGATCCCCCCGAAAGGGCTGCTGCTCCTCCACCTGGACGATCTGGGGGGGCTGGCTCTGCACCTCCTGAGCAGGCAGGGGCTGCCAAAAGTGAGTGGGGGCTTTTGGCTCCTGCCAGGTCAGCACCTGGGGCTGCTGCACCTCCTGGTACTCCATCGAAGATGGCTGCTCCTGTGGCACAGGGGGCTGGCCTTTGGGAGCTTGCCAGATGATGGATGGACAGTGCACAGCTTGCTGCGGGACAGACAGCGGGGCCGGCAGCACTGGCTGGGGCACCTGCGGACCCGTGGGTGGCGCCGCAGGTACCTGCGTAGCTGGTGGTGCTGGAGGCACCTGCGGAGCCACCTGTACCTGCGGGGCCGGCAGCCGAGCCTGCGGGGCCTGCCGCAGAGGAGGTGGGGGAGGGAGGGCTTGCCACAGCTGTGGCTGGTTGCCCAGGCCCTGTGGGGCAGGTCGAATAGGTGGTGGTGCCTGCCTGATCAGTGGCGGGGCCTGCCGAATCATGGGCGGGGCCTGCCTAAGCACAGGGGGTGCCTGGCGCAGCACAGGAGGTGGCCCAGGGCGTATGGGTGGCGGGCCAGGGCGGATGGGCGGGGGACCTTGGCGCACAGGTGGTGGCGCCGGCCACGCGATCACAGGCGCCGGCCAGGTGACCTGCGTGGTGTGCCAGGTCAAGGGCGTGGCAGACCAGGCCTGAGGGGGCGCCGGCCACGTGGGCGAGGTGGCTTGCCAGCCCGGGGGTGTGGCCAGCTGCACCTGGGGGATTGGCGGCACCTGGGGCACCTGGGGAAGCTGTGGAGGAGCCCTTATGACCTGGGGCTGGATTTGCAGGATCAAGGGCTGACCCTGAGGGGCCCAGGTAGCCAGGGGCTGAGATGGCGGGACCACTGGCTGCGCCATCGGTGCCCCTGACACCGGGGGGTGGATGATCGGAGCTCTCGAACACGGAGGAGGTATCATCAGGACGCCAGGACCAGGAGGCTTGACCATCGGGGCTGCAGAGGGTGGCGGCTGGGTCATCAGGGGCAGCGGAGGTGGAGGCTGAGGTATCGGGACCACTGGAGCAGGCGGCGGCTGGACCATCAGGACTCCTGGCGTCAACGGCTGGGCCATCAGGACTCCTGGCGCTGGCGGCTGGGCCATCGGGGTCCCCGGAGGTGGAGGATGTGCCATCGGGGTCCCCGGCGGCGGCGGGGGGGGAGGATGCGCCATCGGGGTCCCCGGTGGTGGTGGGGGCACCATCGGAGTCACAGGAGGAGGGGGATGGGTCATCGGGGTCCCAGGAGGAGGAGGGTGCGCCATCGGGGTCCCAGGAGGGGGAGGGTGGGACATCGGGGTCCCCGGAGGCGGAGGGTGGGGTATCGGGGGTAGGGGAGCAGAAGGGTGTAGCATCAGGACCCCCGGAGTTGGAGGCTGGGGCATCGGAGGTGCCGGCGGGGGGGGATGCACCATCAGGACTCCGGGAGTCGGAGGCTTCCCCAGCGGGCCCCCCAACGGGGGGGGCTGCACCAGCGGACCCCCGAGAGCAGGTGGTTGCACCATCGGAGCCACCGGGGCCGGCAGCTGGCCCTGCGGAAACTCCCAAGGAGGCTGAGGAGCTTGCCAAGGCAGGGGAGCCGCCTGCAAGTCCACGGGAGGGTCCCAGGGGACCGGAGCAGCCCGGGAGGAAGCAGGCGGAGCCCGCATCAGGACCGTGGGGCGGCTATAGACCGGCGGCTGCGGGGTCTCCGGCGGAGGGCTGGAGTCACCCGGGTTGTTACTTAGCTGCGACATGTCCCTTGGCTGACAGCTGGTGGGTCTGTTCTTCCGACAGCTGCGGGGCCTCTTCCTCCAGAGAGAAGAGAATGCCTACGTGGCCGTTCAGGAGCTCCCTCCCTGCTGAATGCCGAGTAGGAAGTGTTGCTGCCGCTGCTGCCGCTCTGCAGCTTTCCGCAGTAAGAAGGAGGGGGGAAGGGGGCTCAATCCCGCCCCTTCCCCGCCCCCGACCACCACAAGTGGTTACCGAATGGGGGCGTCTACCAAATCTCTGACTGACACAAGATCCCTTCATACTCCGTCCAGCTCCCCCCGCCCGCCCCATGTACACCGCTGACAGTCTTCATGCATGAGTTTTTACTGGGGAGTGACAGGAACAGATTTATGTGGTAGAAAAATCACCCTGCTGCAGTATGGTGTGGGGACAGACCACTGGCAACAGGGAAAGTATCTAAAGGAGGTGGCGGGGGGAGAAGATGGTGTGGTCTGAGCTCAAAAAATGCAGTACATTGACGTAAGAGAGATTTGGGGAGCTGTGATGGACAGCTATCATAATTTAATCTAAGAGTCAAAGAAATGGGGAAGGCATGCAGGTTTCTGTCCTAGGAAAAGTGAGAAGTTCCTGGGGTAGCTTTATTCTCTTTAGGGACACAGCGGGAGGCGCAGGAAAAAGGAGATTCATGAGTACTGACTGGGACACGGGGCATTTGTCCTGCTCTGGGACAGCCCAGCAGACGTGCCCCGGAGGCTCTCTGGTCAGAAGACATCTGAACTGAGGGTGCAGTTTGGCTATTCTTTGTGAAAACAGACATGCGAGGGAGTGAGGGAGAAGAAAGAAAGAAAAAAAGAGAGAGAGAGAGAGAGGGAAAATACAGGCTGTTTAGAGATAGGTAAAAACCCGGCAGAACATAGAGACGGGAGAAGAGATTGTGGAAATTAACATGTGTCAGAAATCAGTGGAAAGCAACCTTTTTTTAATTATTATTATTAGGGGAGAAACTGCCTGTGGAATGGGAAACAAGGAGAGGGAGTGAATACTGCACTTAAAAAAAAGAAGAAAACCAAAGAAATGCACTAGGAAATAAAGGATGAATCAATAAATAGATCCAAATAGATATATAGAGAAAATAGCTGAAGAATGAGAGACAAAAAAAAAAAATCCGGGAAAACCACTCATGAATAAAATCCAATTTAAAAATTAGACAGATGTTGTATCAACAGATGAACCAAAACCAACAAACAAAACAAACAAATAAAAAAAAACCCAAACATCAAAGCTAACAGTAAACTACTTTCAGCCCCAAAAGAAGCAGCTTGGTTTAACTGGTCAGCTTTCTGGAAACATACAAAATCATAAATATCAGGGATGCTTCCTTTAGAAGAGGCTGTTTACAGCCTGGGGCAAGGGTTCAGAGTAGCAGACAAGATGCCACAAGGGGGCAGGAGAGAATGGTGAAGGCTGCACCCCACTCCTCCCCAATTCCCCCCGCGGTCCTCAAATTCGGTAATCTCTGCATCAAAGAGAAGGCATCTACACATTCCCAAAATTTCTACGCTTTAAGTAATGAGGGGAGCACTTGGGGGTGAGCTTCCAGTGATTTTCCGAGCCCCTGAAGGGATGTCATTATTTCAGGAACCTCTCCTTTTCAAAGACAAGTGGCTTTTTCAGGGTCCCTGATGGCAGGGCACTCCTATGTATACATAGAGAAGGCTCCCCGCTGCTGGACGCAGGCCCGGGAACACAGAGCTCTGAAGCTATGCTTTCTGTTTTTCACTTCGCCGGTTCTCAGCCCAGATCCACACTTAGAATTCCTATTCCCTGGGTGTAGGGATTGAGAATCAACCAAGAGTAGCCGACTGTAAACACATCACTGCGGTCTCTTGTTATCAGCTCTGCCACCGGCTCCTTTCTGACTGCGGATGGTATTGGGAAAGTTAGTTCATTTTTCAACCTGCGACATGTCTTCTTTCACCAAAGCATACTTTGTTTTTTGTTTTTTTTTTCCTACACTGACTCAGATGTATAAACTCATCAGAGATTAAGTTCTCCCAATAATCATTTGTTTTCCAGAATTGTGACAGGCTTGACATTCAGTCCACCACGCTGTGGGTCATTCGCCCTTGATAAATGGTTACCAGTGGGGCCCCGGTTATCTCAATGAATAGTACTGCCCCACAGTGTCAACTCCCACCAAATCCGTTCTCTGTAAAAAGCCTTGGAATATGTCAATAGGCACCTCACAAGCCAGGGGAAAAAAGGATTAAGAATTATTCAAAGGAGACAAAGAGAACCGTGTAGGTGTAATTATAATTATATGCCATAGTGAAGTTCAAAGTGGCACAAACATACGTGCACAGAGCACTACTGAATGTGTTTCTCTCCACATTCCTCCTGGCTCCCTCCTCCCTTCCTGTGCATGGCAGTGAGATCGGTAGTAATACTCACATATATGGGCATAACATTATTTGAACTGTTTCCTTCTTTGGGCTTTCCTTTTTTCCCCACTCCACCTCTCTCCCTCCCTGAACTTACACTACTCTACTCTCTACTACTTTCTCTCTCCTCTTTTATCCCTTTTTTTCCCATTTTCTTGCTAGCTTCCACATATGGGAAAACCTAAAAAAAAAAGAAGAAGAAAAAAGTCAAAGAAAAGAAAATCATGAAGGTGTAAAATAAAATATAAGCAACTTCATACATCGGTACCTTTGTCACGCATAAGTAACATTCTGGAACTAACAGGAAAAAAAAAATGGGACTCAAGAATTCAGAGATTATAGAGGGGCCAGTGAAGGTGGGTGTGCAGAGTTTATCTTCTCTGAAAAACACGTCTGCCTGTTTTAGACAGCTAGATGCTCTTAGAGTCAGGCCACTTAAGGGGCACAATTTAGCTATTAATAATTTACCTCCAGTATCAAATACACCCTAGAAGCCACAAGACATACAACCCCTTTGTGAAAACAGTCCACCTTAAAAACAGCAAAAACCTAGTATGTCCTGAACCTAGAAGGACATTTAGACCGCAAGTCCTAAATAGGTTTCCCCCAATCCTTCTCCTGGTGAAATTTTCCAGCCTCCTGAAGCGCCCCTCCACCACCCCCACCCTTCTCTGTGTATATAGTCTTCCCTCTTCCACAACTTTGAGCCAAGTGTGGTCAAAACGTCCTTTCCTTGCGTCTCTGTAAAGCAACTCGAAAGCCGAAGGTTAGTGGAAGACAAAAGGGAAATAAATAGGAAACATTTACGGGATGCTGATATCTGTCCAGCTTGTGATTAGAAAAGGCTTTCCACGCATTATATCAGTATATAAGAGAGATGTGAAAAATGTGCCAAAAAAATTAACTGAGAAGATTTGGGGGAATAGGAGCTAAGGGTGAAGCTGTAGACGTCAGAAAATGGTTGCGCCGTGGGCAGACGGAAGCCCCCTCGTATTCTCTCTCACATCTGCCTCACCCTGAGTAGTCTCCAAAGGGCCCTTGAGTAAAAGTGTAAGATTAGCACCTGAACAAGCCCCGCTGTCACTCCTCCCTGGCTATTGACAGCATAAATACACAGAAGAGTGGAGAATAAGCAGTTGTGTCTTTTACAAACTCTAAAATCACTTATTCATGAAGCGTCTTTTGTTAAGATTATGCTGGATGCCCAGCGCCGTGCTGTACATAAAATGATACAGGAAAACCTGATGTGAGATCTAATGGCTCATTGTCACATAGGGATATTAATATGGTATTTTTTTTTAGTGCAATAAGGCGTTATCGATGCATTGCTTAAGACCCATATCGGTCATCGTTGACGCAAAGAACTGAGTAGTCGCTGCTTCTGCTTTGGACCATGAGAGGTGCAGGGCTGTCATGCTGAAAGGGGGGAAAATTATCCAAAGCCGAGAGAGTCTTGAGGGCCCTCCAAATCGGCAGAGCAGGAAAATAAACAGAGCCCAGAAGATAAGAGACATAAAAAGGTATTTGAAAGGAAAATTGCTTCGACTTCATTAAAATAGTCAATGTCCTTTTTTGTTTTTTGGATACGTCTCATTTGAGAAAATTCCATCCTCAGAGTTTTACCTACACTGTTTATTTATTCTTCGCAAAATCCATACTGTGTGGTCTCGTTTTACATGTCAACAATTTAGTCTCGAAAGGTTAATTAACTTGTCTACAATGTGGCAATATATAGCAGACTCCGGATTTAAAGCCTGCTATGTTTGTTGTCAAAACCAGCATATTTTCCCTCTCTCTCTCTCTCTCTCTCTCTCTCTCTCTCTCTCTTTTTCATTCTAATAAAGTTATAATTTTTTTATTCCTTTTTTTTGGTATTTTAGAAAAAATTTAATGCTTTTCCTGGTGTCTTGTAATTATACATCATGTTGAAATTCAAAATGGTACAAACACACACGTACAAATGTAACACTTGGTGGATTTTCTTCTGCTGTAAAGAACAGAGCCAGCATTCTTAGCCCTTGAGGCCAGTGCTGCCAAAACCTTTTTCTAAAATTTAGATGTATTTAGATGCCGCTTTCAGTATATTCAGTCTTTTAGTGAGGCACAGTGACACATGCTTATAATCCCAATTACTCAAGAGGCTGTGGCAGGAGGCTTAAGCTTTTGAGGCTAGCAGGGGCAACACCGGGAGACACTATTTCAAAATAAGAAAATAAATACAATTTATATTTAATTAATATGAGATAAAACGTCCAGGTTTAAAGTGTTCCGTTTAATGAGCTCTGTCACCATGTAACCAACACTCAAAAACAAGATAGGTGATATTTTTATTATCCAAGAAAGTTCTTTTTTTGCCATTTTCAGTTAATTTTTCTTTGTTCAAAAATACTTTATGATTTCTCTTGCCATCAATTTGTTTTGTCTGTTATTGGATTTCAAAGTGGAATTAGCATAACATATATTGATATTTTGTGTGTGCGTGTGTGTGTGTGTGTGTGTGTGTGTGTGTGTAGATTCCTTTGTTCAACATAATTTCCTTGCGACGTAAACACATGCATGTATGGGGAGTTTGCTGTTTTTTTTTTTTAATTCTAAAAATGATCTCTTTCTACTTAAAACTCCACGATTTATTTTTCTATTACCTTTTGACATTTGAGATATTTACATTTGGTCCTATTACGAAAAGCGACTGCTTTGAACATTCTTTTGTAGGGAGTTTTGCGGACATATGCTTTCATTTATCTTAGGTAAATGACCAGGGGTTAAATAGCTGGGTCAGAGGGTCGGTGTTTGTTTATGAGAAACTGTGACAGTTCTCCATAGTAGGATTAGACTGTGTTACACCATCAGAACGTCAGAGATCTGCAGATACTCAGCAACCTCGCGGCGTGTTGGAGTGCTAATCATTCTGATTTGATCATTGTAGTGAATGTGAAATTGTGATTGTACAATTTTACACTCTGATGAGCGAGTATGAGAATGCTAGTTAGTCTATATCCTTGTTGAAATTTATATCGTCGGTTGCTTTTATTTTAGGTTTTCCAGTGGATGAGACATGGTGTGCCATTGTGGGTGATATTTTGATGTTGTTGTTGTTGCTGCTGCTGTTTGTGTGTTTTTTTTTCTTTTTACTTGGCAGACTATTTTTTTTTTTAGAGCAGTAGTGGGTTTATAAACATATTGAGGGGGAAGTTCAGGGGCTTTCCTTGAGAATTCCTTATTATTCACACTGTGCATTAGTACACTCCTTACAACAGATGAGTCAATAGCAGTACATTATTATTAAATAAATCCAATACTTCACACTGCAATTCACTAGTTTGTACATTCCATCTAAAAAAATTGACATAATAATTGTACACATTTATGGGGTGGCGTGTGATAATTAGGTAACTGTATGCAGCGTGCACTCATCAAATCAGGCTAATTAACATTTTCATTTCTTTAATTATTTATCATTTCTGTATGTTAGGAACCTTAAAACACCTTTTTTTGCCCCCAAGCTTTTTATAGAAATATAATAGGTTCCTGTAAACTATAGTCACCTTCCTGTGCTATCCAGCATACAACTTATTCTTCCTACCTAATTGGTACCTGCTATTCAACCTCACACTACCACCCTCCTCTACCGTCCCTTGTCTCTGGGGACCACTATCCTACTGTCTACTCCTATAAAAATCAATTTTTTACTTCCGCTTGCAAACGGTAACATGCAAGTGGCATTTGTCTTTTGGTGCCCGACTTATTTCACTTCATATAACGTCTTCCAATTCCATTCCTGTTGCCACAAATGACAGGGCTTTATTATTTTTCTGTGGCTGAATCCCACTGGGTCTAGATACACACCATTGTTTCTTTAATCCATTCTTGTGTGGATGGACACATTGATCTCTTTCCTGTCCTGGCTATTGCAGTGAGCGCTGCAATAAACGTGGAAGTTCAGGTTTCTTTGAGACAGTGATGTCTGTTCTTCTGGATGTACAACAAGTACCGGGATAGCTGGGTAATGTGGTCGTTCCATGGTTTTTAAACAAATGTTTAATCACATGTGTCCACCATTATAATCAACCATGCACAGCATAATGCCATTCTAATCAACAACAGCCCGAGACTGTATGTATCACATGACTCGGGGATGCAGCAGGCTATCCTGTACATTTGTGTAAGTACACTTAAAGATGCTTACAGGATGACAACACCTCTTAAGGCTGTAAATCTTAGAATATAAGAATATATCCACCATGATTAAGCAACCAGTAACTGTCCGTTCTCATTCGTGATTGCTTTATTACTCTGAAAATACCTTGTGGTCCTGTTTGCTGAATCCCTGGCAAATTCCGGTGTTTCTACTGTCTCCCATTGTTTATACCTTTTCCAAGAATACCAAACAGTTATACCTTGGTGTCTGTGGAAGACTGCTCCCAGAACCTCCCCACTTATGCGCAAATCAGGGAGTGTTCAAGTCCCTTATATAAAAATGCATAGTATTTTCACAGAACCTACAAATCCTCCTGCACACTTTGACTCATCTCTGGATTACTGATGCCTAACACATTGTAAATGCTATGCAGATAGCTATACGGTATACATTAGGGAAAAATGCCCTCTACATCTCTGTGCTCTGCCTGTTCATCCTCTCTTCACACTATCTTTGGCACCCATGGATCTTTATACTGTTGCCAAAGTTTTGCTTTCCACTCTGTTATGTGGATAAGTCATCTCCCCTCCTTCTTATTCATAGCTCCACTATCCTACTTTCGTTACCCATGCTCAATCATGGTTCCAAAAATATTAAGCAAAAAATTCCTTAGTGAAAATTATGATTTAAATCCTGTGTCCTTCTGAATAAAATGGTGAATCCTTGCAAAAGTCCACACCATCCTGCTCCATAAATCCTCCCTTTGTGTACATTTCCATGATGTATAGAATTTCCACCTTAGCCACTAAATGCTTGATTATCTGATTAACCATTATGGTATTGCAGTTCTTATTTATTAAATAAAATAAGCATACTTCTTAACACTTATTATACTTAATACTGGCTCCCAAACAATTGCTAGACATTTTATTATAGTGTACAGTCATAATTGTTCTATTTAATTATTAGTTACTGTGGTTAATTTCTTAGTGTGCCTAATTGATAAATTTAATGTTATCATAGGCATGTATGTTTAGGAAATAGCACATTGTATATAATCTTTGGTACTGCCCATGGTTTTAGATATCCCCTGGGAATCTTGGAACATATTCCCTAAGAATAAGAGGAAACTACTGGAGTTTGAATCATAAAGTGTGTACCTGTATCACATATATATTTTAGTTTCTTCTATCTTTTCATAGCTTAGTAGTTCTTTGATGAAAAAATTCCATTGCCTAAATATATCAAATTTTATTTACTTATCCATCTACAAAAAAAAAAGCCATTTTAGTTGTGGCCCAAGTTTTGGGAATTATGAGTAAGTCTGGCTTAAACATTAACTGGAAGGTTAGTCTTTTCTTTTTGTTGCTGTATAATATTCTATTGTATGTATGTACCAGCTTGTTTATCCTTTTATCCATTGAAATATATGATCGCTACTTCCAAGTTTTGGTAATTATGTATAAGGCTGCTATAAACATTTATGTAGATATTTTCATGTGGACATAAGTTTTCAACTCTCTTGGGTAAATATGAAGGAGTACAATTGCAAGAGCATACGGTAAGAATATATTTAGTTTTGTAAAACATTGACAAAACTACTTTCCAAAGCGTCTGTATCATTTTCCATCCCTACTTAACAACGAAGGGGAGTTGTTTTCCCTCCTCATTCTTGTAAGCATTTTCTGTTGTCAGAATATTAGATTTTAGCTATTCTAGCAGGTGTTTAGTGATATAGATCATTGCTTTTACAATTCTCTGATGACACATGATATAGAGTCTCTTTCCTCATGCTTTTTTTGGAATAGTAGATGATAGATTTTTTTTGTGGTACTGTGTTTAGATTTTTAGATCATATCATAGTTAGATTGCATGTGTTTTCCTGTTGGTTTTTAATAATTCTTTGTATGTGTTCAGTTCTTTATCAGATATGCATTTTTCATTGTTTTAAATACTCCTAGTGGCTAATGATGAGCACTTTCTATGTACTGAAATACGATTTGTATATCTTTTTCGAATATTTCATTTTGTTGCCCTTTCTTTTCTTTTTTAAAAATTTTCCTTGGTACTGGGGATTGAACTCAGGGGCATTATATCTCTGAGCTACACCCCTAGCCACATTTTTATTCTTTATTTTGAAATAAGGTTTCACTAAGTTGCAGAGGGCACTAAGTAGGCTGGCCTCGAACCTGTGGTCCTCCTGCCTCAGCCTCCACCATACCCGCCTTTTTTCCCTTTTCTTTTTTTAGAATGCCCCGGGGATTTAATCCAGGGGCATTCTACCTCCTAGCTACACCCTCAGTCCTATTTTTTATTCTTTATTTTGAAACAGGGTCTCACTAAGTTGTGGAGGGCTTCACTAAGTAGCTGAGGCTGGCCGTGAACCCGGATCCTCCGGTCTCAGCCTCCCAAATGCTGGGATTACAAGCGTCCGCCACCACACCTGGCTCCTTTTTCTTAATTAGCATGCCTTTCTGTTGAGGATTATAGCAGAAATTATTGTAATCAGATATTTTATTTCCTCTTTTTCCAGTTTGGATACATTCTGCCTTTAAGGATTCTTTTTCCATTTTATCTAAGTTATGAAATTTATTAACTAAAAGTTGTCAGTTTCTCTTTTGGGCAGTTAACAATCTGTTAGTGGTTAAACATTTTATAGTTAAACTTTTCCTTTTATTAAAGGGAGAAATTGTAGAAAATTACAAAATCTCTCCTCATTTCCTTTGAATGTCTGTAATTGTGTGGAATTGTCTATCTTGCGTTCTTGTATGAGTGATCTGGTTCTCTCTTGTGCTCTCTCTCTCTCTCCTCACTCCCTTCCTCCCTTTTCCTTCCTTCTCTTTCTCTCCCCCTCAGTTCCCTTTTCATAGTATGTTAAGGGATTTCCATGATTTTTGTCATTTTTCAGAGTGAGCTCTGAATAAACTTGTGCAATATTCTCTAACACTTGTTTGCTTCCTATTTCAATTATTTCATTTCCTATTTCTTTCCTGCTCACTTTCTGCCTATGCTGATTTTGACTGATTCTTTTCCTATCTGTTCTACTCTTATTGGTACACTAGAATTCTATCACTGTGAGACTCAATGGGAAGTGACCGCACACGCACACCTCACTTGATGAGCTTCCTGCCCCATCCCACCCAGCTTCCCCCACTTCCCTCCCTGTGCAGGTTGGTGAGATCAGGAGTGATATCTTCATATATGGAGTTACCATTATCTGAATTGTTTTCTCCCTTGATCCTCCTTCTTCTCTTCCCCACTTCCCTCCCCAAACTCTTTCCGCAATTCTACTGGTCTCTGTCCTCCTTGATCTGAATCCCCTATTATTTTCTACTTTTGCTCTGGCTTCCACTTATAAAAGAACTGATTTCACTTAGCATAATATTCTCTAAGTTCCATCAATTTTCCTGCAAACAACATAACTTTGTTCAAAGTTATGACTGAGTAAAGTTATGATTGAGTAAAGTTCCGCTGTGTGTATCTATCACATTTTCTTTGTCATTCATCTGTTGGTGGGTATCTAGGTTTGTTCCAGAATTTGGCTATTGGGAATTGTGGTATTAAATATGAATATGCAGATGTCTCTATATTATTCTGTAATTAGTTTAATGTATACACTTAGGTCATTGATTTAAATATTTCTTTCTTCTTCTGCTTTTTTTTTTTTTTGTACTAGGGATTGAACCTAAGTTGCATTCTTCTTCCAAGCTACACCCATGGTCCTTTTTACTTATTTAGTTAATTTTATCATTGAAACAGGGTCTCACTAAGTTGCTAGGGGTCTCACTAAGTTGCTGAGGATGGCATTTAAACTGTGATCCTCCTGGGTCAACCTCCCGAGTACTGGACTACAGACATGCACCACCACAGTTGGCTACATAATGTGCATCTTTACTGTAACACTCTCTGCCTCAAAAGTACTATCTACTTTATGATTAAGAGCCTTTCAGCAGCATAATTCAATTTAAACTCCACATAGCTTTTACATTCTCATTTTCATTTATTTTTCATCTATCTATGCTAAAACACCATAACACGCGGCTGCATTTGCTTTAAATAGCCAGTTATTTCTTTTCAATTATAGCAAATTAGACAGATAAAGTCCTTGATTTGGACAAAATCATACTAACTGAGACTCATGCACATGGAATCCGTGCATTTACTTTGTGTGCTTCTGTGGTAGCTGAGATCTGATACAAAAGTGATGCTGTTCTCATATGCATGCATTTTAGGAATATGCAAAGCAAGAGCAACCTACTATATATACATGCCACATAATGATGTTTCAATGCACAATGGACCTCATATGCAATGCTATTCTTACAATACCTCCAAATTATATTATAACCATCTTAATTTGTGTATGATATTTGCACAATGATGAAAATTGCCAAACAATGCATTTATCAAATTGTGTCCCACCACTAAGCAATGTAAGACTACACAGGAGTGTGCATAATTTTGTTTGTTTGTTTTTTTGGTATTGGGGATTGAACTCAGTTGCGTTCTACCTCCGAGCTATACCCCCAGCCCTATTTTTTATTCTTTATTTTGAAACTGGGTCTCACTAAGTTGTGGAGGGCCTCCCTAGGTAGCTGTGGCTTGCCGTGAACCCGGATCCTCCGGTCTCAGCCTCCCGAATGCTCAGATTACAAGCGTGTGCCACCACGCCCGGCTAGGAGTGTGCATAATTTTAATGCAAACATTTTATCTAACATTATTACTACACATAAGAGATACTATATCAAGTGGCATGGATTAAGCTATTATAAATATACATGTACATGATAGATACATGTTTTGGTTAATTCAATAAGTTGTATTGAGCACTTACTATATACCAGGGGCAGTTTGGGGTTCTGGAAATATATGAATGAAGCATATAGGCAAAATATATCCCCTCCTAGATAATCTTCTAGTGTGGAGAGAGACAATATAACATAGTGAGTAGATTATGGTATAGATTATAAGCTGATAAAAATGGAACATAGCATGGAATTGTTGTAGAGAATACAGCACTTTAGGAAAGTCTTGAAGGAAACGTGTACTAAGCACAGCATGAAGAACTAGAGGTATTATGCTAAGTGAGAACAGCCAGTCTCAAAAAGTGAAGGTTCCTATGTTTTCTCTCTTATGTGGAAGGTAGAGGGAAATTGGGAAACAAAGGGGCTTCGGGTAAATGAGGAACAAGATCGGTAGAATAGGGGAAGAAGGTCTGGGGGCAGGATGGGGAGGGGGAAAGGGAGACCCGATGAAGGAAACCATTCAAACAATCCTATGTCCATATGTGAAGCCATCAATACCACCTTCAATAGTATGAATGGGAAGGGAGGGAGCAGGATGAGACCCGGCGGGGAGATGCACTAAGTGCCGTGTGCATGTACGTTTCTATCACACTGTTCTTCAACATGATGTGTCATCCCAATGCACCAATAAAAGTATACTTAAATCTTTCTAAATAACCCAGTGGAGAACTGGGTTGCTATGCGCAGGAGTTGGATTAAGGCCATTGGTGACTGGCAACACATTTCATCTGTTTCCCTGTAGAAGTCTACAGGAGTGGAGATTCACCGGCAACTACTAACGCTTGGCCACTTGAAGAGAAACCAGTTTTCAGCCGGGCGTGGTGGTGCACACTTGTACTCCTAGTACTTGGGAGGTTGAGACAGGAGGATCACAGGTTCGAGACCAGCCACCGCTAATTATCGAGGCCCTTTTTCCATATAAAAAAATAAAATAGGGCCAGGGGTATAGCACAGAGTCAGAATGTCCCTGGGGTCAATCCCCAGCACCATACACACACACACACACACACACACACACACACACACACACACACAGACACACACACACGAAGGGAGGGAGGAAGGAAGGAAGGAAAAATAAAAGGAAGTCTTAACATCCAAAAGTGGTAGTGAAGTAAGCAAAGTGTCCATCTTCACTAAGGGAATGGACCTAAGCCATGCTGCGTGCATCCCGGGACTCTGTTCATTGCTGTTCCTCCTACAACTGGCATGGGGCAGTTGAGGCGTATCTCTACATCCTACTTGCTGGTTTGGAGGAAGCATCTTGCTATGTGATTGAGTAAATTAACTACCAATGCTTAGTCCTCTTCTTCTTGGCAGTTTCTTGCTCACTTTTTGCAGTTCAAAGGTATGTGTCTAAAGGAAAGAGTGATCTTCGATGTTTTGCTTTTAAGAAGAGAATTGAACTAAGCACACATGTGTCTTAATACATGTGTATCATGTATATTAAATAGGTTTGGAGGAGTTTTTATTATAGTCATGTGCTGCATAATGATGTTGGTCCAGAAAGACCACATCTGTGAGAGTACTACCATAAATTTATATTGCCCAATGATTCCCTAATATCATAGTAGACATCTCACGTTGTGTAAGTAACTCTATGATGTTTGTAAAATAACTAAATAAAATTATGATCAATTTCTCAGTGTGTCACAGTAATTGACAATTTTTTAAAAAATTAATTTTTTATCTCTCTCTATTTCTGATTGCTTCCTTCCTTCCTACATATCCAGACTCCCATCTAGTATAAGTTCCCTTCAGCTTGAAAATCTTTGATTACCATTTCTCAAAGCATAGATCTGCAAGAAATAGTTTGCAGATATTTCTTCCCATTGTGTATCTTGTCTTTTTTTTAAAAATACTTTTTTGTTGATGCATTGTAATCATACATCTTGATGAAGTTCTGGGTGATAGAGGCATACATGCACACAATACTTTTTGTCTTTGATGATTTTCTTTCATTGCTGTGCAGTTTTATAGCTTGATGCAATCTTATTCCTCAATGTTTTCATTTCTGTGCTTTTGGGGTCCTGTAAAAGAAATCATTGCCCATTCCAATATCATGAAGTGTTCACTCTATGTTTTCTTCTAGTTCTTTGTTTTGAATCTTACATTTAACTCTTCAATCCATTTTGAGCGGATTTTTTTAAATGGTGAGAGATGGGGGTCTAATCTCAGTTTTCTGTATATGCATATCCAATTTCCCCAACTCCACTTATTGGAAAGAGTGTAAGTTCCACCTGCTGTCACTCATATGTGGACTATATACTTTGATACAAAAGTGGAAAGCAGAATGGGAGGGGACTGAGGGATGGGGAAATGGGGCCATATGGTAGTAAATAGCAGTTAGACAGGAGCAAGGATTTTTAGTGTGCCATTGCACCAGGAGGGGGAGGACCATAGATAGAGATTTTTATCAATATATTTTAAAAATCTAGAAGACAAGATTTTGAGTGTTTTCTCCATGAAGTGACATTTGTGGAGATAGGTATGTTTAACCTGATTACAAAGTGTATACATGTATGACATCTCAGATGGCACCCTATTAATAGGCACAATATTTTTTTTACTTTTACCTATCAATTTAAAAATAAGTTTAATGTTAAAAAGACATTCAGTTGTCTTCTCAAAACAGCATATCATTTTTATTGATCTTTCACTGAATGTAACGTTCATTTCCTCTCTGCTACTTTCAAGATTTTCTCTTTATCTTTCGCTTTTAGCATTGTATTTATCCCAACTGGGATTCACTGAGCGTATTAACATGTAGGTTAATGCGTTTTATAATTTTATTTTCTTATGGCACTGGGGATTGAACCCAGAGGCATTCTACCTCCAAGCCACACCCCTGGCCCTATTTTATTTTTATTTGGAAACAGAGTC
Organism: Graphiurus murinus; assembly: GCA_004027655.1. Classification (NCBI taxonomy): domain Eukaryota; kingdom Metazoa; phylum Chordata; class Mammalia; order Rodentia; family Gliridae; genus Graphiurus; species Graphiurus murinus. Next base: position 85,303 of record PVLC010000622.1, on the reverse strand, counting down.
TCACTACTTGCTGAGACTGTCCTCGAACCTTCAATCCTCCTGTCTCAGCCTCCCTAGTACTGGGATTACAAGCGTGTGCCACCATGCTGGCATTTTTACCAATTCAACAAAATTCTTGGCCATCTCTTCCAGTAGTTCCTCTTTCTTATGTCACCTACTATCCTGTGTCTCTCATTGTACAGAGGCATGTTTTTACATTGCCTCATTGTTTTTGAATACTCTCTCACCCTTTCTTTTTTTGTTGGTGTGTTTCAGCTTGGCTGTTCTCCACTGATCTACCTTCAATCTCACTGATATTTGATTCTGTTGCTTGATTCTGTATGTTCTTAAACCCATTGAGTAAAAATTATCCATTTTTATATTGCACTTTTGCATTTCTGTTTTCCCTTTTTATATTTCTCTCCACTTTAGCTGAAATCCCTCATTTTTCAGGCCTGTCATCTACTTTTTTTTCCATGATAGAGTTAAACATATTGATTATGGTTATCTTAAACTGTGTCTTGCCAATTCAAACATCTAAATCATGTCACAGTCTCCTTTGAATGGTTATTTCCTTGCTTTTCCACAGATCACATTTTTTCAACCTCTTCCCATGTTTCTTAATTTTCTTTTTATTCTATGAGAAACAATGTATGTAAAAAAATGAGATGGGAATAAATCACATTTCCTCACATAAACAGGTTCGATTCCCCTCTGTCAGATTGCTAAAGTACGGAACTTAATCTAACACGAAGTTGAGCTAGATCTGGGATCTCTTGCCACTACGTTAGATTCAGCTTCATGTTGATGGCTTAACATATTTTGAGGGTGAGAGAGAGAGAGAGATTCCTTAAGCAGGGCTTCAAATATTAGACCAGTGAGACTTCAGTTATCACTCTATGCATTAGGATCAGTTGCTTGTTTTATGAATACTCAAAACCCCGTTTCTGTCCCTGTCTTTTTCTTTGTCCTCTCTGGTCTTTCCTCTTCATCCCTCTTCTTCCTTTATACCCACTTGCCAAATTTTGGTTCTGTGCGGGAGTTTTCCTTGACTCCTCAGCTCTGCTCTGGGATTTTCCAGCCACAGGAGGCTGTTCTTCTCTCTAATTCTCTGCCTCTTGTCTTTGTCAGGCCAGGAACACATACTCAGTGAAGTTTCTGTGGACCTTAGGAAGGAGTGCTCTTAGTTCTCTGTCTCTCTGTGCAGCTCTTGCAGGCAGCTGCATTATTTGCAGGAAGGATTTGTGCACCTCAGGACGTCTTCTCAGCAATCTTGGCTGGGCTTTTTGTATCAGTACCTTGCTCTCAGGAAAGAGACCCCAAGCCTTCATCTGCCCTTCCTGTTCTCAGCTATTGACGTGTTCCTCCCATCTGTTAATGAAAGCCCTGGTGGAGAGATGTGGCAGGTGGATTTAAACTACCCTCAGACTCCCCTGAATTAATCTGTCGAGCTAGACAGTAGGCAATCAATACCAGTTAGTTAATCACTTGGCTGGTTTCTCATTATAGCCATCTATGGGGGAGTTTGTTCTGACTTCTGCATTTACCTTCAGAGATCAAAGCAGCATGGGCTGCTGCTCCTAGCAAGGGCTCGCCATTTCTAGAATTCAATTCATTGAATTTTCTATGGGTCTTCACCTGTCTGATGTGCTTTGTGGCTTATCCATATTGCTCTCAGAATTAGGGTGAAACGTTCTGCTTGCAACCCAGAAGTGGAAATCTGTTCCAAAATTTTTGGCCAAAGAATCCCCCAAAGGCCTAGAAGATCCGTCATTGTGTAATAGAACTGGAGATACCAGTATAATGGCCCTGCCTGACCCTCAAATTCCTTTGAAATTGCATGACTTTTAATAAGAACGTACCCCAAGTGGGCATTCTACTTCAAAATATGACAGGATCCAAGAATAAAAAGTCCAGTGTCCTGACGAAGAGTCAGTAGGGCTTCATGCTTGTTTTAGCTTAAAAGGACACTCTGAATAATTTGATGACACTGCATTTTCAGACAGGGACCTGTGTATCTATTCCCCAAGTTAGGAAATGCTCAGTATAGCCCATCACGGGAAATGTGTGACAAAGAGCACTGTCATTCCTGCCAACATGGGGAAGCACTCAGTATATCCAGGACATAGATCGGTGAAGACAAGAGGTTTATAACACACCAGAATGAGCTAAAGGACACTTTCTACCTCGTAGGAGATGGGTGTAGTTATTATACAGAATAAAAGGCGAAAATGGCGAGAGGCTGGATCTAGACATCAACTTTAAACCATGTAAGGACAAAGCCTTGAAGGGCTTCCGCCTTTGTCTAAGTGTCCTCATGAGGTAGGGTAGGGTGACCCTGAGAGGGGGAGGGTGGATCCCAGTGTGGTTCTTGGGAAGGGGAGAGGGAGTTGACTATGGATGTCAGGAAAGCCCCCAGGTTAGTTAGATCACTAAAGCGAGGGATTTTGATCTCTAGTGGGTACACCGAGAAATAAGATTTTGAAAACTGTGGAGCCTGGGGATTTTTCATACAGAAAGTTCAGACCATCAAAGGGAGTCCCAGGAGAAATGGTGTATGATGAGCAGTGCCTTTTCAACCCCCTAGTTCCTCCTTCTCACTCCTAGTGTTGGTTCTTTGTCTTCTCTACATCTGAGACACTCATGAAATAGACTTGGTCCCTGTGCTTGGTCCTGACTATTTCTCACTGAGTTACTCAGTACTTCCTTGGGCTTAGCTGTACGTTGAGAAGTACTTTGCATCTTTTGGTACCCATATTCTTCGATACCATCATTATTCTTTCATGGAAATTAACTTTCTTTATCCCAGGAGTTCCCAGAGAAACATGCATTTGATGGGAAGGGAAAAACGGAATCAGTCACAAGGTGGCAGAAGAGTTCAGCCACACCCTTCACTAACAGCCTTTAGAGCCCTCGATTCTGTCTCAAACCAGTGGGGACAGTTTTGGGGTTGCGATTCTACTTTTCGTCATTTGGGGACTGCTGGGGATGAGGTGTCAGAATCGACACCAGTTCTGCTGAGCTACCCCAAGGCCAGGTGGGGTTGAAGCCGCAGCAAGGGTGCCCATACATTGCATCTTCCCCAAATACCCATGAACTATTTCCTGATGACAGGTGGGGGTGGCGGATGAAGCAGCATACCTGCTCATTGGGTTTTGCCTGGATAATGGGATATTGCATTCCTTAAAAACAATAAATAAAAAAAGAAATGGGGAATGTAAAGTCCTTGGCGTATACAGAGAATTTCCGAATGAGCCATTTATGTATCCTGGGCAGTAGGACCCACCCCTGGCCATCCCACTATCCTGTATCTTATTGCATCTTCCTCACCTGATTCCATACACACAAGACCCCAGAGTTAATCCCAGAGCTCAGGAAATTGCAGAACAATGCCTTCAGTCCCAGCTGCTCTCCTCCTTCACCAAGAATCTCCTATGGCTCACACTCCTTCTACTCCCTTCAGAATTTGGCCCAAGGGCCGTCTCCTCCGACAGGCTTTTCCTGATAACTTCCTATTCATTTTAATCTCTCATTGCAGGCCATTTTACACGCAACATATGCTTTTATTTTCCTTTGGGACTTGTTACCCGAACTTTCCTTATACTTCTTCACTTTGAATGATCTGTCTTTTCCCACTGGACTATGTGATACATGCACATGTGTACTTTAAATTCACTGCTGTAGCCTACAATCCTGGAGCAAGGCCTGGCACAGCAGACATAGTCCATCGTTAGAGTCTTTATTAAGGAATCAGTGAATGAATGAAAACACACACACACTCACACATACACACATCCTAAACAGAACACATCAAGATGTCAACTGAAGGTAGCTATTTCCATCTATTGGGATTGAGTTCTCTTTACATTTCAGAATATAATTTAATATTATTATATATTCTTTAAAAATTCTATATCGATTCTAGGTCCAGACCACCTCAAGTTAAAGATCCTAGAGAGGTCCTTTGCAAATTCTGTGAGCAAAGCTGCACAAGTTGATATCTGTGTACCTCAGTTTCCTCATAGGTAAAATGGTAATGATAACTCATATCTTTAGCTTATTGCAAAGATGATGTATTAAGTGCTTTGCAAGCTTTAGCCGTTAGTGTTGACATCATCAGTCATCTCTCATACCGTGTGGACTTCAAGGCTTTTAAAAGTGATGCACATACACAAATTTATCAATGCTAATTACAGTTTTCTGCACGGGGAGGTTGAAGAAGTGGGTGAGAGCTGGGGAAGGCTAATGTGTGCAGTGTGAATGTATGCCTCTATCATGCCGAACTTCACCATGATGTATGATTACAATGCACCAATAATAAAAAAAAGCACAGTCATTTGTCCTTTTAACTTTCTAATATGCTGTATGTAAAAGATTGGACTCTAGTTTTCTCATATCACCAGTCACATTGTGTATACAAAACATTAAATGCTGCCCATTTCTTTAAATTTTTTAAAAATCATTCTATCTTGCAGTTTCTTTGACTTTTTGTTTTGAAAGAACAAAAAGTTCTTTTTCACTGGTTTGAGAATAAGCTCACTTTCTCAAGGAATGTATAGTTCTATAAATTTTTTTTTTGTGTGTCAATTTGTATAACCAATATAATCCAGATACAGAACTGTTTTATCATGTTCCATCATCTCTCATAATGCCCTTTTTCATCACATTTTCCCACCACCTCGGTCAATCATATACCTCTTATCTGTTACTATAATTGAGTCATCTTTAGACTTTTATAAAATTGGTATAAAACAGCTTGCAATCTTCAGATTCTTTTACACTCAGAAAAATGCTCTTCAAAGTCATTCAAGTTTCTCTATGTAACAATACTTAGTTCATTTTTTTTTATCACTGGGTAATATTCCATTACATATGTGTACCATTCATTTGCTGAGAAACATGTGGGATATTTCATTGTAGGATGTTATAAAATAAAGCTGCTCTGAACATTATCATACAAGTTTTGCTATGAACACACATCTTCATTTCTTTTTTATAATAACTGGTGCATTGTAATCATACATCTTTGTTAGGTACAAGCTGATAAAGGCATACATGCACACATTTCTCATTTAACCCTTCCCCAATTCCCACACCATTTCCTCACCCTTCCTCCTTCTCAAGTTCAGTTTAGTGACTGACTGATATGTTTGTGAAAGTACATCATGTGCATTAGGGTGCCCCCTCCTGTTCATCCCCTTTAGTTAAGTCAACTTCTTTGCTTATCTAGGGTTTCTCCTTTTTCATCTGGAGACCCTCCTATGCCCCATATTCTCCCTAGCATCCGCATATTAGGGAGAACATATGCTTTTTTACTCTTTGTGACTGACTAATCTCACTTAACATAATGTTTTCCAGTTGCATCCATTTCCCTGCAAATAACATGACTTTGTTCTTCTTTATGGCTGAATAAAATTCCATTGTGCATATATCCCATAGTTTTGTAATCCATTCATCTGTCGATGGACATCTTGTCTGTTTCCATAATTTGGCAATTGTGAATTGTACAGCTATAAACATATATACACATGCGTTGGTCTGATAGTCTGGTTTCCATTCTTTTGGGTAGATACCCAGAAGTGGTATTGCAGGATCGTGTGTAGGTTCATTACCATTTGTCTGAGGATCCTCCAGAAGGAACATACCTCTACATCATAAAGGCAATATACAATAGGCCCACAGCCAACATCATATTAAACGGAGAAAAACTGCAAGAGTGTCTTCATTTCTGTAAACACCCAAGACTGAGTCATATCTTTTTTTTTTTTTTTTTTTTTTTTTTTTTTTTTTGCAGTACTGGGGATTGAACCCAGGGGCATTCTATCTCTGAGCCACACCCTCCGTCCTATTTTTTATTCTTTATTTTGAAACAGGGTCTCACTAAGTTGCGGAGGGCCTCACTAAGTAGCTGGGGCTGGCTGTGAATCTGAATCCTCAGGTCTCAGGCTCCTAGGGATTACAAGCGTGCGCCACCACACCTGGCTTGAGTCATATATTTTGATTCATATGATAAGTATATGTTCACCGGGAAATATCAATGTGTTCTGTAGAGGGGCTGTAAGATGTGGTACTTCCACCATCATTATGTGAGCGGTCCAGTTGTTTCACATCCTCTCCTGGATATCAACAGTATATTTTCTTTTAGCTATTCAAATATGTATGTAGTGGTATCCGTAGCAATATTAATTTACATTTCTCCAATGGCTAATGGTGTGAGCATCTTTTCATGTTATTATCTGCCATTTATATATCCTCTTTGCTTAATTGTCTATTACAATATTTGATCACTTTCTAATTGGATTATTTTAATGTTGGTTTTGGAGAGTTGTTTCTATATTCTGGATTAAAGTCTTTTATTAATACGTGGTTTGCAAACATGTTTCCCAATCTATGGCTTGTATTTTCATTCTCTTAATGATGTCTTTCAGAGAACAATAGATTTCAATATTCATGAGGTCCGTTTTCAAAGGTTTTTTTTTTTTTTTTGTGGGTCATGCTTTGGGTTCCTAAGAACTTTTTATCTCTCTCTAGGTTGTGAAGATTCCACCTCTACCCCATTTTCCTTTAAAAGTTTTAGGGATTTGCATTTTACATTTACTTATAATCCACTTTGAGCTCATTCATACATAAGTTGTGAGGTTTATGGTTAGCTTGTATATTTTTTGCATGCAGATGTTTAGTCGCCCCAAAATTATTTGTTGACACGGCTATGTTTCCATCGAATGGTTTCTGTGTGTTTGTCAGGAATCGGTTGGTTATGACTGTGTGGGTCTATTTCCGAGTTCTCTCTTCTGCTCCAGTGATCTGTGTGTGCGTCTATCCCTTGGCCAAATACCACACTGCTTTGATTGCTGAATTGTGAAGTTAAGTCTTAAAATTGGACGGAGCAATCCCCCCAACTTTATTCACCTTTTACAAAGGGTTAAGCTATTCTAGCTCTTTTCATTTCTTTTAGCATAAAATTTTGAGTCAGTTAAGTCCAATGTAATGATATCAGAGTAATTATGCACTCAACAAAAATATTTGAACGTAGAATACTTAGGATGATATGGACTACCAGCATCAGACTTTTAGAATTGTAAAGGTTTCTTTCCAGCTTTCAAAAATCCCCATGCACTAGAACCTACAGGCTTGGTTTGGTGAACTAGCTGCTTGACCATGTAGATCGTTGTGCCTATAAATTCATCATATAGTTTGCAGATATCTAAAATGTTCATGTGTATTGGCTGTCATCATATGTTAACCCTCTTTCTCGTGGAAAAAAATGTTTCCAGGCACAAGAAACACAGAAGTGATTTAAATTTGAAACATTGAATATGGATCTCAAGTAAGTTATAATTTCTAAAAAAAATGAGAAGGTCCTGTTTAAATTAGTTCTCCTCTCACATAGTCTTATTTCTCTGAAATATTTCTGCTTTTTGTTTATTTGTTTTATTTTTGCTCTACCTGTTTTTGTTGCAAACAAAGCATAATATCAAGTAACTCAAGTGTTCTCAGTTGATCTTCCGCTCAACTCCAAATGGCCCCTTGAAAGATCACCAACAATTTTGGGGGGAAAAGCAAGTAGATTTTTATTACTTTATTTTGCTCATTTTCTTTATTCTCACTCACCCCCAATATATTTCCCACTTAGAAAAGAATATTCTTCTCTCATACTTTGATGATATGATTTTGTGATAAACCACCATTTTGATGCTTCTTCTATGGTTGGCAATGATTTTCAGACCTGGCTTGTAGGCATATGTCTAAGGATGCTATCTCCTTCCACTTCCTTAAAGCCAACAATATCGTTCGTGTTTCTGCATGTTTTCAGAAAATTATACAGTTAAAAAATGTTAATAATGACAGCTTCAAAATCACGAGCAAGCCTACACATACATACCCTTTCTTAGTAGTGTTGGGCAAAATGTGTGTGGGGCATTTATCAGGTAATAGCTCTTCATTTTCTTTGATAAAAAAACTCATAGGCTGAATGGAATTTGCCAAATTTACATTTGCAATGTCTGCTGAATATGCATATGGATGAGCACAGTCTAGTTAGTATTTGAATGAGATGTAAATAATCTTTTGTTTTATTGTTTCTGTGGTTTAATTAAAATTTTCATAAAAAACCAAGAAGATAATTGGAAACTCTATTTTCTCAAATTAAAATGATTAAGAGATGGTGTACATGGTTCCCATGATTTGATGCATGGCTTGATACGCTATAGAAACCATAATTGATGCGAAGATCCGGCAAAATTGGCTCTGCAGCGAAAAACACCAATGCATCCGTTATCAAAATTTCCTGTTTTGTTTGCCCAGAGAACACTTTATTTTATTTACTTGTTTTAATAGACTTTTATTGGCTCATTGCAATTATACATCATAGTGAGTTTCAAAGTGATAGAAGCATACTTTTGCACACAGCTCTTGATGTGTTTCCTTTGAATCTTACCCTTCTCCCCCCACTCCTTATACATGGCAGTGAGATTGATAGCGATATTTTCATACACAGACGTAGCATTATTTGAACTGGTTTCTTTATAATTTCTCCTTTTCCTTCTCCCCACCACCCTCCACTATCTAATTACACTATTCTACTTCTCTCTCTCCTTCTTTATCCCTATAAAAGGATATCTCCTTTGTTTCCCACTTTCTCTCTAGCTTCCACGTATAAGAGAAAACCTATGACACTTGAATTTCTGAGATTGGTTGGTCTCACTTAGCATAATATTCTCTAGTCCTATCCATTTTTTTTCTTGCAGTTGACATAATTTTGTTGTTATTTATGGCTGAGTAAAGTCTACTGGTGTGTATATCACATTTAATTTATCCATTCAACTATTGACAGGCACCTAAGTTGCTTCCATAATTTGAGTATTGCAAATTGAGCTGCCATAAACATGGAAATGCATGCATCATTATAGCATTCTGATTTTAATTGTTTTGGGAAAATATGGAGGCATTGTATGGCTAGGTAATGTGGTGGTTCCAATCCTAGTCTTCTGAGGAACCTCTGTACTCATCTCCACAGTAGCTGTACTGACTTACAAATCCTAACAAAAGCCTAAGTGTTTGTATTTCTCCATATCCACCCAGCATTTATTATTGTTGGTCATTGTATTTTTCCTGTGGAAGTATTACTAGCTAACAACCTTGCTAGCATGTACAGGAAGAAAAGGGGGCCAATGAGATCAGTTCTGGAGGGAACCACATCACAAGATGTTGTTGTGCATACATGAATGTGTTCCTTTCAATCTTCCTATGATGTATAATCACATTGCACTAATAAAATTCTAAATAAAAATGAAAATATAATGATATGATGACACGTATGTTTGTGTGGTATACCTAGGCTCTTTCAGGGGCTACACTGTTTTCAACTAAATATGATTGGCTTTTTAGGAGGAAAGAAAAAGCAAAGAAATAAATGTTTAACTCATTTAGAAATGCAGTCAGCCCCTTAGTACCTGTGGGTTTTTGTATCTATATTTTCAATCAACCACGAATCAAAAAATATGCAGGAAAAGTTGCTTCTGTTCTGAATAAGTGCAGACTCCTTCCTTGTTATTTTCCTCTAAACAATACACTATGATAACTATTTACATAACATTTGCATTTTATTAAGTGTTGTTTTAAGTCCTCTAGAGACAGAGAAGGCAGCTATCTGCCAAGCCAAAGGGAGAGGCTGGGAACAAGATCCCTCTCATCCCTCAGGAGGGACCAACCCTGCTGAAGCCCTGACCTCAGACCCCAGCATTTAGAACTATGAGGAAGTAGACATCTGTTGCTTAAGCTGCCAGTTTGTGGTGCAGGGTTACTGCAGCCCTAGAAAGACTGCATTGCCCTCTCCACCATGCCTGGCCACAAATCATTTTCTGTAGGTTGTGCAATACGCTCTGTCTTGTTTGTCTGTCTTTCTAATCCAGTTGTATGTGACCTTTCTATGCCATGAAAACAACACAACATTTCACCTTCTGGGAAATGCTTGCCTCGGTATCAGAATTGTTCTTGTTTTCACTCGCTGACTTCTTGGAAAACATGGTCACAATATTCATAAAGCGAAAACCTGAAGTAGCACTAAACGGATACAAAGCAGAACATTTAATCTACAGGTACATCGCATACGAACAAGCACTCATGATGAAAACATGCTCCAATTGTGCATTTCAGTCACGTAAGTAGGACTGATGGCATAATAGATGGTCCATTACTGGGAGCTGCGAATCATGGTTACCAACATGAGTGCCTCGGGAAAAAAACAGCTACAGCGACTACAGGAAACAGATAATACCTGCCATCTTCATTAGACACTAAATGCATCCACTACCTGCCATCTTCATTAGGCACTAAATGCATCCAGTCTGTTTGGGGCTGCAATATGGGTTTTATAATGTTTTTTATTTTTTTTATCCCCCGGATCTGTCTCACTCATAGCACAAAGTTTGTATTTTTTTGCTTCCCCAGAGGGCTTCTTGGAAAGTGGGATTTTTAGTGCTAAAGACAAAATCTAGGCAAACTGCTGGAATTTTTATATGATTGCATTCAGCCTATAGATAAACTCGATTTATTTACCATGTTGAGTTATCCGATTTATGAATATGATATTTCTCTACATTTATTTTAGGTCTTTTGATCAATGTTTTATATATTTTTCAACATTCATATTTGATAAATAAATATATAGGCGATATATTGAGCAATTATACATGGTACAGAAATTTACATTTCAGTTTCTGCTGGTAATTATAAGTTAATAGAACTATGATTAATTTTGCCTTTTAAGCTTGCATCCTGTGACCTTGCTAAACTCACTTAATTATTCTAAGAGCATTTCCTTTCTGGGCTTTTTTTTTTAATTATTTGAGATTTTCTAAGTAGACCATCATGTCATCTGTGAATGGAAAAGCTTTGTTTGGTCACTTTAAATCTGTAAGCATTTTCTTTTCTTTTCTAATCTTATTCATGCTGCGATATTCTCTAGCAAGTTATAAAGGGATAGTCACTCATTTATTGCAGAAAAAAATTTTACATGAGAGAAATTACTTCTAATAATATTCCTTTCTGCAACTAATTTGTGGAAATTTTCTTTTCTCTTTCTTGTGGTACTGGAAATTGTACCCAGAAGAATTCTACCTCTGAGGTAGAATATATATATATATATATATATACACAGCCCCAGTTATAAATATACATACATATGTATATTTAATTTGAAATAGGGTCTCACTAAATTGTTGAAGCTGATGCAGGGATCAAACCTGCAACCCTCTTGTCTCCGTCTCTTAAGTACTGGGATTCATTCATTCATGCATTCATTTTTCTATCTATTTGTTTTTAATTTGCACTGGGAGTTGAATTTTTTCCCATGCCTTTTCTGTCTGATCTGATCAGGTTTGTCTAATGTCAATATGATGAATTTTGATGACTGATTTTTGAATGTTGCAATGAGCTTGCATTCTTGGAATAAATAAGAAACAGTGGTGGTGCATTATTCTTTTCTATATTGGTGAATTCAATTTTCTGCTGGAGTTCACGGTGGCACACCCTCCTGAAAATATCTATTTTCTGGGACTCTTCAGGGGCAATCTTTGTCTCTTCGCCTGCCGCTCCTCTGAGAACAGAGAGCACCAGCACAGATATAAACAGGCTTGCATCTCTTAGTCATTTCATCTTTTCATCTCATCCCTCAGGCACATGAATTCCTACTTTTGCTAAAGACGAGCAGCTCTACTTATGCCACAGGTCACTTCTGCTCACCTCTCCCTCAGTGCTGGCTTCGCTCTGACTACAATTGAATATTCAAATAACTTACACTCACATTCTGCATTTTGTGGAGTTTGTCTTTTTTTTTTTTTTTTTTCGCAGTTCTGGGGATTGAACCCAGGGGCATTCTACCTCTGAGCTACACCCTCTAGTCCTATTTTTTATTTGGAAACAGGGTCTCACTAAGTTGCAGAGGGCCTCTCTAAGTAGGTGAGGCTGACCAGCAAGCCCAGATTCTCCAGTCTCAGCCTCCCAAGTACTGGGATTACAAGCATGCACCACCACTCCCAGCTTGGAATTTGTCTTTTGTTTATAACTCTCCCATTGAGGTTGTTCTTCATGAGAGGAGAATGATCTATTAGTATTGTTCCTTTTTGTGTAATACAAATGACCATCTCCTAATTCCTTCGCCATCAATCAACCACATTCTTTAAACCTCACTTTTTTGTGGTGCTGGGGATTGAACTCAGGGACATTATATCTCCGGGTTACACACTCAGCTCTTTTTAAATTTTTATTTTGAGGCAGAGTCTCACCAAGTTTCTGAGAGTCTCACTAAGTGGCTGAAACTGGCTCCAAATCTGTGATCCTCCTATCTCATCCTCCCAAATAATGGAATTACAGGTGTGTGACACCATGTCTGGCTCAATCTCACTTTATTTCTAATCTCTGCCCACTCTTTCTTGATATTATTTGAGCCTACCTTTTCTGGTTGCCTAATCAATACTCTTTTTTTTATACTCTTCAATTCTCCTTTGTGTACCTTTCCCTATTCACTCTCCAAGATTCCCAAATCCATACACCTTTCTTATCAAAATATAACATAAATACCTGAGGATAGCCGGGGTTAGAGTCTAAAAGTAAGCTGCAGGGTGCATGTCCTGCCTACGTGACTTGGGAAAAACACAGGTTAACTTTCCAAATTCATGCTCTCTCCCTAAGTAATGTCCTTAGCTCCCATTCGTGCATTCTACTCTAATTCATTCTTCTCCTGTGAATTTCTCCCCAAATGGACATCTCTGTTTACGATCCTCACAGTCACATCAAACTCAACATGTTTAAAACTGAATTCATCAATCCTCCCACATAAATCTGCTGTGTCTTTGCTCCCAAAATCAATAACCCATATTACCCAAGAAGCTGCACATTCCAGAAACTTGGCCTGTATCCTTGAATCTTCCCTCTCCTTACTTCTAGCATTTCATCAGTCATTAATTTTGCCAACTTCATTTCCAAATATTTCTAATTTCCCCTCGTCGGCTTCCCTCTTCATGACTTATTTCCAGGTGAAGGCCACCATTACCTCTCACCCGCGTTCACGCTAAACACACACTATTGAATTGAATCCTTAATATCTTCCCTAATTGGTCATGATGTTAGCAAAGGCAAATACCCTCCTCCCAAATCGTTATGATAACTCCACAGCATTTGTCACCCTTGGCCACTTCCCCTAGCTCTAATTGCTGCTATTTTGGTCTCCATGACCCAACATGCTCCTGGCTTACTTTTCTTCCCCTCATCCAGTTACTCACAGTAGTCACTTTGCCAGCCCGTTCTTCACTAGTAGATGTGGAAACATTCCAGTGTCCCAGAATACCACCACGGGCATGCATCTTTCCCCTAGTTATGACTTTCTCTCTGGATAAATGTGTTCCTCCACTGCAACTCTACGATGCTCTCCTTAGAGTTAGGCATCTCTTCAATCTTCTTTCTCTGACAGGATATCTCATAAGGATCTATACATAAACATTTTATTATTGTTTTTACCAAAACCTGGTATCACCCCCCCCATGTCCCCTCCAGTTTCTCTCTCATTATACCACACTGTCACCACTGACCTTGTGGTCAGAGAGAGAGTCAGGACTCATTCCTCATGCCTCTGCTTCATCTTCTACTCAACTAATCTAGACTGATAAATAGGACCATTAAAACAACAACATTGCCAGCACCACTGCTCTTGCTCCTTAGGGAAATTGTTGAGTAAAACAAGAGCTTACATGAGCAGAAGCCCTGCCATGCCTAGACATCTGATCCCAAAACCAAGATACCTATTAAGGGACGAGTGGGTGGGTATCATGAAAGAGGGGGAACTGCTGCATACTCCTCCAGGCCATCTTTGTTTAATATCACTCATACCTACAAGTCCCTAGCACAGTCTATCTAGTTGAAATCCGATGCACTTCTATCAAGTGAATATATAAATAAGTAAATTCATATACTGTAGTACTCTGAGTCTGTAATATCCTCTAGAAGCTCCTATGTTGATCGTTGCTGCCCTGGAGATCAGAGGTGGTGTCTGGGGGAAAAGGCTCTGCCATCATGAATGGATAAGTCCATCGATGGGTTAATAATTGAGAGAAATACTGGCCGATGGTGGGATCTGTAGTAGGTGGGGTCTAGTTACAGGATGTATATCACTGACGGAGTACCCTGGAGGGGTATATCTTGTTTTTGGTCCGCCCTATACCCTTGCTTCCTGGATGCTTTGAGGTAAGCAGCTTTCCCCCACCACGCCATCTCCATGATGCTCCGTCTCACTTCAGGTCCAAAGCATGGGAAATACTCAGCCGGTCAGCCACAGTAAACTTTTTCTCCATTACGGTGTTTTACTCAGGCACTTATTTCATAGCCATGAAAAGCTGACTATCAACATGCATTACACATCCAAGTCTATAACAAATTTTGTTGTTGTAAAATAGATGGGCAAATAAGGGGGCACAGGCATCATTTAGATGTGGGAAATAGATCATACAGTTAAAGGTCCTGAGCCCATAGTAAGCAAGGCAAAGAATAACGGGGAACTGTAAGATACAGCCGATGTTTTAGACCTCCCAATTGCAAATTTATTCCCCATAATCTCCTTGTATCTGGTTTTCCAGAGGCACCACGGACTCATGCGCTGCACTCATGTGTGTGTCTGTGTCTACACAGTAGTTCCCCCAAGCAATAAGAAACCACACCGCCAACTTTTGCCTTCCCCGCACCTCTTTCACATTGCTAATTACTTCTCATCCTAGAGATGCCAATTCATACATGCAGCACTCTTCTTGGAAATCCTGAGTTGCATGCACCTGTTTCTGCCTCTTCATCCCCATTCTTCTCCGAGGGAGGCACTTCTGCCACTGAAGATAATTCTCCTCATTCACCTGCTTTTTTTTTTCTCCTTTCTTCAGCGTGTTGAATGCTGCGTAGCCACAGGACAATGTCTATTCTGTTTATTCTCACATCCCTAACTACCAGGGCCGACTACATCTGCAACATATTAGGCACTCAACTATGCATTCCAAATGAATACACAAGACAGGGTGTAGTCATTTTTATGCAATGATAGCAGGATACACCAACACCAGTTCCAATTCACTCTTGCTGGTGCTGGGTTTTCACTTTTCTGACATCTCTGATAAATTAACATGCAAAAAAAAAATCTCGATATGATAAATAATGTTGGATTTTTTTTTCATTTCTCGATCCATATTTGGAGCACTGGCTTGTTTGCCAAGTAAGAAGTTGTGTATTTGTATTATGTATCCTTTTAAAAAATTCATTTTGTTGGGATATTTAAAGAACTGACTCAGAAACAACTTTCAGTTTCCACTATTTTTCTGCATTCTTTTTTTTTTTTTTCTAATTTCAATGTATGAATGTTTTCTCAACTTTAGGTTGGTTGTTGTTTTCTATACTTGGTTTTGTTTTCCTGTATGTAGGAGCAGGTCTTTCTTAATATGTTGAGTTTCCTAACTTGAATAACAGATGGTTGTCAAGCACATTCTTTTGCCAGCCCCTGTGACAAGCATTCAGGAATTGGTGAGTAGATCAGATGTAGCTCTTACACTTAAGCATCTAACAATCCAGGAAGGGAGTGACGAGAGGCACTTATTTATAAACACCGTATGTATTCGAGGTGAGCAGCTTATAGGACCAGCAGCGAAAACTCCCGGGAAGTGGTGATAAAGTTAGACTCAAGGTGGAAGACTCATAGACGGTTTTTCAAGCAGAGGAAGGACTTAACTACATCAGTTTATTTAAAACACATCTTTCCTATTTAATTATGATACTGCTTAAAGCCATTTATTTTTTTTTTTCAGGACAGCTTTAACTAGATGCCATAATAATTCACATTAAATATCCAGAGGCCCTTCCTGGCTCTCCACGACTTTAATAAAGTGAAGTTAATTAAAGTGAAATGTGCATAAGAGTGTTTATAAAGGAAGGAGGCTCCAGCTGGCAGTAAAAAAATTGCGTGCAGTAAGGAATTATGAAAACCTTCCCCAGCCCAAGCCATATGAGCATCACCACACTGCTCTCCTGGACTGAAACACCGAGTATCCACTGACCCTTGCTTGAATCATCTATCCCAGAAACTCACAGGCAAACATTTTGCAAAACATTTGGCAGAATCTCCAACCTTTTAATTAAGAGCCCAGCATGAAAATCTAACAGAGCTATTGAGGGCTCTCTCCCCATGCCCTAAACTGCTGTCTCCAGAACCAGGTGTCATGAATTAAACTCATTTCACATCTGCACAGCTTCCTCGTTTGAGTCTGACCCCACCCCCCCACTCCTCTCTCTGGCAGCACAGTTGCACAGCAGCCCTGTGCATGTGCCTGGCTGGGGTCAGTTTCTGGTTTCTCACAGTCCCTGTTCTGCAAATGTCAGGTGCTTCATGGCCAGGATAGGGGTGCCTTCAACCGGTCACCTCGGGTGGGTCTCCATGCCCCTCGAGACACAGGGAAAAGCAGTGACAAACACAGAGAGTTAAGTGGGGAGGCCAGGGGACCCTTTGCCTGCCGGCTTCTGGGTTTCACTGCAAGAAGTGTACAGCACGGACGGTTGCTGCGAGGAGTTAATCTATCAGTGAGGAAAATATGAGGGCATTGGAGAAATGAAGCCACATTCTGTCACGGCAGGAATGACAGCCAGGGTCCTGCTCCAGAAACTGAGCATGTTGGATAGCTCCATAATTTTAAATGAAAAAAAGCAGATTTGGTTTATATATATATATATATATATATATATATATATATATATATATATATGTATTTTTATTTTTGCTTTGTCTGTGAGTGTTTGGGGAGGGGGGAGACCAGTTTTCCAACAATTCAAAAAATGTTTTTAGTATTGTTATTATTCTTCATTTATTCAGATGATCTTATGGATTTGTTAACAATCCTAAAATTTCTAAACAGGTGTGATACAAACATCGGCTCTGCTTAACAGGTGCTGCCAAAACTGGGTCACCCCTACTGCAGAAATGTCCCCACTTCCCCACCCCGCTCCCAGGAAAGGATTTCACAGGAAGCCCCTAACCTCTAAGTGGATTTTATCTCGGCACACCTGCGGCTTCTCAGCACCTGCACCCACCTGCTAGTCAATGCTGCTCTGTTTAGGGAATTCTCCCTCCCGATGATCCCGACTGCAGTTCCCTCACCCAGGAGTGACTCCCTGTTTCCTTCATTTGGGTAATATGTTCCCTTTATTATCCACTGTCCCCAGATAAAGCTCTCAGTTTTGTCAAGTGGCTTTTCCCACTCTTTTGGAGTTTAAAAGATCTCTGGCCTTTATTAAAGCCCCTTTACTCTCCCGTCTCCTTGCAGTATCAGAAGCATTATAGCGAGGTTTTTCTCTAATCGTCCCTTCTCACCCCCACCCGCACCCTATTCCAGCCTCTTCGGGGCTTTTAAATTTTTTTTTAAATTAGCCCACAGAAACTGAAGGACCTTTGGCCACAATTGTGTCAGGGAGAGCAACCTCCCAGCTCCAACCCACCTCCCTCTCCCAGGTGTCAGGTGCATTCAGCACCCCTTGTCAGAGGAGGCATCTTCATCCCCAAATGCTCAGGAAAAACGATGTTCCAAATCCCGGCTTTACTTCTAAGCAGGCATATATCTTGGTTAGGTCAGTGAGTCTCCTGGAAACCAAGTGTCCTAGTTTGTACACTTGGAATAATACCGTTTTCTAGAAAAAAAGATTGTTAATTTGAAAAATAAAACCCCGGGTTTATTGTATGTGGGCAGGAGTGCTAGCCTATGTGAATATTGGGGTGAGGGAGCTAAGAGGGGGAGGAAACACGGGGTTTTTTAAAAAAGGAAGGCAATTGTAGGCAGATGGGGTGATTATGGATCCTAAAATCATTCTATTTGGGTTAGAATCCCAGTTCATTCTCTTACTAAGGCTTTATGATGTATGAAAAGTTCGCTGTCAATACCCTGTTCCTCTCCTCCACAGGGCAGATGGACTAAGTCCCTGCCTTGTAGGGCTATTGTAAGGGATAAATAAAAGGGGGACAGACACATAAAGGGCTTACCACCATGTCTCACTCTTTAAGGGCCCACAAAGGACAGCTATTAATTTTGATAAGACACAGAATATAAAGGGAGTCGCTCCAAACGAGTACCAGTTGCTATTTCCGTGTATTGTGTTGGTGGGTAATTTTTGCTTTTTTACTTTTCTGTAAGTGTCAAAGTTTTTGAAGTGAACACCAGTTACACACACACACACACACACACACACACACACGCACACAAAACTATAAACTCCACACACGGCTGTGTACTCTTGAGTCCCGATATGCCCATCCTACTAGGTTCCATAGTTATATTTGTATATTTTGTGCAATGAGGGAACTCTCTCCCTCATTCCCATCCACACCCACACTCCTTCCCCCCCCCCTGCCCGTCCTCCCCACCCCCTAAGAAAAAGATTGTACAACAAGTGTCTTTAACATTTGCAGTTTATTCATGGTAGGGTTGTACATGTGTATAATTAAGTGTGCCAACTGTCCACATTTGGGACCGTCTCAGTTCAAGTCAGTTCATTCCACGCAGATGTTTCCAGAGTCCAGCAAAGTCAGACAGAGAGGGGTCTTGACTTTGCTCTTGGTGAGGCCAGCTTTGCTGGCGAGTCCTCGACACCTTTCCAGGTGCACTCCATCCCCATTACACAACATCGGTCCCACATACAAGAATACGATGGAAATTTTCTCAATGTGTTACATGTTTAGCATGTCTCTGGTACAAAAAGGAAAAAACAAATCCAAGAAAGAGAGCACAAAAGCGAAAGCACCAACTGAGCTTACTTATAAACAAACATGCATAAATCCTAAACACTACTCAATAGTACTCGAATGAATACAACATCGCATTAAAAGGTAGAAAAGCACTGTACTTGGAAACTTAAAAGTTACACGTGAAATACTGCATTGTAAATTCTGAATTCTGTAGTGAGCTGCCCCCACCCTTTGACTGCTCTGGTGAGGGTCAGAAACCATGAATCTGTCTCCAGACCTTTCTAGTCTTCGGAGACAGCGCTGCGGGGGCAGAGAGCACTGGGAATCGCCTCCCGCAGGGCTCTGGCCTCCTCCAGAGCCTCCCTGTAGCGGGAAGGCCAGGCCTGGGGGTCTTTCTTGAAGACCCGGGCCAGGAACTGCATGATCTGCATCTTGGTGATCTCGTGGCTGGCTCGGGGGCCCCAGTAGAACTCGTACTCGGGGGGCTCGATGAAGGGGACGCGCTGGTAGATCAGGTAATTCTGCTGGACGAACTCTTCGGTGAGGAGCTTTCTCACGTCGCCGAAAGTGGAGTGCTTCTTCCAGGGTCGCAGCCCCAGGATGCGCAGCACGTTCCAGACGGCGTTCTCCTTGGCCCCGCGGCCCTTCACGTAGATGAGGCTCAGGATCATGAGCAGGAGGCCCATCATCGGCATGCGGTTGCTCAGACCCACTCTCTCCTGATCTTCGGGGCAGAGCGCTTTGACCAGCGCGAACTCCATGGTGTGCAGGTTGGTCAGCCGCAGGTGCAGCCCGAAAACTCGGGCGAGGATGAGGCTGGTGCGCCTGAGGATGCTTCGGCACCACTTCTTGTAGCTGCCGATGACATCCTTCACCATGTCGGGGAACCAGATGACCATCCTCTTCTGGTCCTTCATCAGCACGTACCACATGAGCTCGTGCGCCTTCTGCACCAGCTGGGCCGGGGCGGGCGGCGCTGGGCTAGGCAGGACCACCGGGGCCTGGGGAGCCAGGCTCTCTTCCGCAGCCTCCTTCAGGGACTTCGGGTCGCACTCCTCCTCGGAAAGGCCCTGGAGCGGCGGAATGCACTGCGGGAACACGATGGGGCCTACCGGAGGGCTCAGTGCCCCTGCGAAAGCCGCGGCAGCGGCGGCAGCATCGGGGACCCCCGCCGCACCCCCAGAGCAGCTGTACATCTCGGGGTTGGGGGCCTCGGCTGCAAAGTCGGGGGTGCTCAGGTCCTTACTTTGCTCGGACATGTCTGCGCCTTCGGACCACCGCAGGGCCAGTGCGTCCCGGAGCTCTTCGCCGCCGCGCTCCCTCCACCGACTCCCGGAGAGGAAGTGCGCGTTGCAGAGCACGGCGCCTGCCTTCCTTCCTTCCGCAGCGGCGGGCGGGCGGGGCCGGCGGGGTGGACACTGCGCCTGCGCGTCCGCGGCTGCTGGCCAGGCTGCCCGAGTGGGAGGGAGGGGCGGGGCGCCCGGAGGCGGGGCAGCGGAGAGCGGGGAGCTGGGGTGCTGAGGATGGCCTGCGTCTCCTGCTTGGCTAGGGAAGTTTTGGGGAGGAGAGGAGATGAGGGTCCCCTGGAGATTGGGCAAGTTGAAGGGGAGAGATGGTAACTCCCAAGTTTCCGAGATAGTGAAGTCTGGTTTCTCAGGGGGCTGCTCACCTGCTTACATCCGGAATCAAGTTAGACACAGAGTGCAGAGAAGGGTACCTGGGCGGGTGTGCAAACTTGGGATTTCCTAGGAACACGTGACGAAAGTCTTTGAGGGTGGTTCAAGGAAATGTAGAAACTGGGCAGAGAGATGTCTGAGATTGAGATGCTGAGAAGTACCAATAAAATCGATGGAGTTCCTCCCTTCCCGATGAGTGTTTATACAAGGAGAGATGTGGATATAGTTAATGGAGTTAAGGAAATTCCATATCAATGCGTGTGAGAGTTGAACTCTTTTTTTTTTTTTTTTGAAGGTAATAGGTGTGTTAAAAACGAATTTACATAATATCCCTACACGTTTATGAGGAAGGGTGTGTTTTAATATGCTGATACAGTGCGCGCTCATCCAATCAGGGTCATTAAGCATATCCGCCACCTCAAATATTTATTTCCTTATGTTAAGAATATTTAAAATAATTTTAAAATATGCAACAAATTATTGTGTTGTAGGGCACTAAAACACACTCCTCCATATTTGTGTACCTGATGAGCAGTCTCACTCTATTCCTCTCCCCCTCATTCTTTCCAGTTTCTAATAACCATCATTTTTACTTTTGACTTCTATGAAATCAACTTCATTAGTTTCCATATATGAGTGAGATCATGAAGTGTTCGTCTTTTTTTTTTTTTTTTTTTTTTTTTTTTTTTTTTTTTTTTTGCGGTACTGGGGATTGAACTCAGGGGCATTCTACCTCCGAGCTATACCCCCAGCCCTATTTTTTATTCTTTATTTTGAAACCGAGTCTCACTAAGTTGCGAGGTGCCTCACTAGGTAGCTGAGGCTGGCCGCGAACCCGGATCCTCCGGTCTCAGCCTCCCGAATGCTGGGATTACAAGCGTGCGCCACCACGCCCGGCTGAAGTGTTCGTCTTTTGTGCCTGGGTTTTTGTTTGTTTGTTTGTTTTCACTTAACATAATGTCCTCCAGGGGCTCATCCTTTTGGCACCAATGAGTATTCCATTCTCTTCTATGGCTGAATACCATACTACATTTTCTTTATCCATTCATTCATGGCTGAAACCTCAGGTTCATTCATTGGTGTTTTAATATTTATGGGTTTTGGTTTGCTACTTCCCTTGAGTCATCACTTTGATTTCATTTTAATTTTTCCATTAAGATTCCATAAGGCAAACATCATCACGTTTATTAGCCCTATTTATAGGATGATGCCCTTTTCTCTGTTTGGTCGGAACCCTCCTTCCCCCGATTACCATTGCTATCTCATGTGGAAACTTCTCACAAGATTCTCTTGGTCAGCAATGACTAGCCGCATATTGGGAGCACACCCACATCCTTCCCCAAACCTTTTTAAACACAGGTCCCATCAATAATCTCTGGATGCCTTTCTCAGATGACCAAGGGTAGGAGATACAATGTGTGGGTGACCATGTTTCTGGAATATAGAAAACCAGATGTACAATAAGCAAAAAACAAGCTACTCTCCTGCGGATGACTCATGAGAAGAAAGGAGGTCATTGCTGCAGCCTCCTTTGTTTGCAGTACTGGGGATTGAACCTAGGCACATTTTACCTACGAGCTACTCCCCTAGCCCTACTTTTTATTCTTTTTTTCTTAACAGGATCTCACTAAGTTGTGGAGAGCCTCACCAAGTAGCTGAGGCTGACCACGAACCCAGATCCTCCAGTCTCAGCCTCCCAAGTACTGGGATGACAAGCTGTGCCACCTCGCCGGGCTTTGTTGGAGCCTCTTGAACCAGGAATCTTGACACTTATGAGGATAAGTGACAGGAAGCCCGTCTTGAGCTTCCACAAGTCCGTAGCTTCTCCAATATGCTGTCTTGAGTCTGATTATAGACAGTTGAAGCAGAAAACACATTTTACCACCCTGCTCACTACCCTTCCCCATACATGTTATTGACATCGGGGTTGACGATTTTGTACTTGTACATAGAATTGTTTGAACTATTTTTCATCATCTCCTCCCTCCCACCTCTTTCCCTGAATCCCCTTCCAAAATTTTACTGGAATCTCTCCTCATTTATCTGACATCGCTTTTGTTTCCCAATTTAAAACTCCTCCACTTTCTGAGACTGGCTAACCTCATGTAACATAATATTCTTTAGTTCTATCCATTTTCCTGCCCGAGAATAATTTTTTTTCTCAATAAACTTCCATTGTGTATATTCCTGTTTCATTACCCACTCATCTGTTGATGGACACCTAGGCTGGTCCTGTAATTTTCCTATTGCAAATTGTGCTGCTATAAACATGGATATGCTTATATCAGAAAGTATTTAGAACATGGATTTGACATTTCTAGAGCCCTCATTTTGTTTGCTTATACAAGTTGAATATTCCTTTTCTAAAATGCTTGGTTGGGGCCGGAAATGTTTCATATTTCATCTTTTTCTTATTTTGGAATATTTTCATTACATAATGGTATCTTAGGGAGAGGATCCAACATTTCATGTGTCTAAACATATAATTCATTTGTGTTTCATATACATGTTAGACACATAGCCTGCAGGTAATTTATATGATGATTTTTACTGCAGTTACATTTTGGTGGCGATCCGTCATATGAAGCCAGATATGAATTATCCACCTGTGGTGTCAGATCTAAGCTCAACAAGTTTCCAATTTTGGAGCACTTAAGGTTTTAGATTTTTGGACATGAATGCTCAATTTCTAGCCCCTCCCTCATTTCTCACTTTAGTTTTCCTCAAATAAGTTTATTTTCATGGTTTTTCCATGTTCTCTCACTGTTTGGGTTTATACTAATGTGTCAATTTTAAAAGAATCATTCCATCCCTAGTCCTACTAGTCCACCATAATCTTGTAATGCCCGGGTGACCTCGCTAAATGCATACTCATCTTGCTTATCTTTGAGGATAGGGTATATGAAAGCCAGACATTCTTATTCAGGTGTGCTAGCCAAAGCCATTTGGATTAAGATGACTGCCTGAGTGACCACCAGACAACCTCTGACTTCCTTATAATGTCATTCGCATGCTATATGACACCCTTAGTGCCATAACAGTTGACAATTGCCATGGTAACAGCTAGAAAGAATCAGAGAAGGAGCAAGAAGAGGTGGCATCCAAATCCCTGGATTATGTCTGTCTGTTCCCAGGAAAGGCATGCTTATTTCTCCCATTACCAATCTACCCATCTCCCTTATTTCCTTCACTCTGCATCAATAACTCCCAGATCCCCAAGGTTTAAGACACTTATCTGTGAGCCTTTCTTTCCCTCTTCCTCCACTTGTCCTATATTGGCTTTATTTCTTCCCTGTCCAGTCAGTGTTATTTATTGGTCCTACAATTTCTAGAAGAAAAAAAAAACTCAGTTTTTGGGGAAAATTGTAACAGTCATTGCAACACGAATACTTAGTTTCCCACTTCACCAGGATGTCCACTAGATTTCATTCATATTTGTAGTTATTTGGATTTATTTCCATTTCCTCATCCTCTTCCTCTTCTCCTTCCTTTTTTTTGATTTATTGATATATTGATATCTACCACTTTCTTTGAGCACATTTCACAAACATGTGGCAGTTATCCTCCTTTCTAAAGGAATGTCTCTTGAGTAGACTTACTGGCCTCATGATTTGTAAATACAATAACTTTTTTTTTTTTTTAAATTGATCTTCATCAACATTCTTCTTTAGTTCATTTGGATATTTATTCTTTTTAACCGATCTATATAAGCTATGTGGTTCATATTTTTAAATAATCAAAACATTTGAGCCTATTACTAAGTCTCAGATGAACTTTAGCTATGGGTTATGCTTTTTGACATTGCGACGCTATTAAAATTACAACCTTAGGGCTGGGCGTGGGGTTCAGTGGTAGAGTGCTTTCCTAGTATGCCAGAGCTCTAGGGGCAAGTCCCCAGCACTACAGAAAAGTCACATCACATTTCACCCTCACATATTGAATGGATTTAATCTCATGCATTGTAAGCATGAGACGGAACAATTGCAACAGCTGCCCCCCCAACTAATGTGGGGTTATAAGAGCTCTAGTCACACAGCTGTTCAGCTTCATTTGCTGTCTGGGGTGAACTTCATTGTGCCATTGCTACCTGGACCTCATCCTGTGAAGTTACCAGTACCAAGGCAGACAGCAACTTCGCTGTGCTCTTGACACCTCCCTTCCAACAGGAGGTCCTGAGGATTGGGACCACATCGAGGTATTATGCTTGGAGGGTTGAAATCCTGAGTGCTGAAGCTCAAGTTTGAAACCCAGCACAAGGTGCACTGAGGTGCTGCCCACTGAATGCACACCTGTCGAAATGACGTCATTTTCTTCCCAGGGAAAGTCCCTGGCAGAGGCTCAGTCTCCCACCAAGAAAAGGAATGGGAGTGGATCTCAGCTGAGTGAACGGGTTGGGTCAACTAAAGCTTCGGATAGCCTTTAAATGGAGAAAGCATACCTGTAAGTGTGTCCTGAGAGAGTTCGGTAGCTTGATAGCTGCCTAATAAGGTGCTGGCCCTTGAGTCAGAGAGGCAGAATTCAGATAAGGACCAGTGGCACCATGAGAAAGAAGAGGGAGCCAGATCATGTATAACATCCACAAGTGCTTTAACCCCAGGGCGAGATTTGGTGCTCACACTCCGAGTATGCCCTCAGAGTACTGGGAATAAATTAGGTTTCCTTAGTATCTCCAGGTGGGCTTGATTGAATGTGGGCAGTAAATCCACTCCAGCTCCGAAGCTTAGCTGCAAATGTGTGAAGCTCACAGTAACACATCTCCTGAAAGAAAACAGGGAAGGGCTGCTCTTTCAGTCGAGTTTCTGTAGGTAAGAGTTCAGTGGACAGAGAAAGTATATGGAGGAGTTATAACTTAAAAAATATTCTGGAGAAGACAATTTTTTTTTTCTGGTGGGTTACATCAAACTCTGTAATGTGGAACAGATTACACAGCTGCGGAAGAGTCTGTTCTTGGCAGGCCCGGGTATAGGAGGAGAGGCCTGTCCTCTCATCGGTTTCCATAGTGAACACAGGAAGGGGGGTCACCCCCGAGCCTCTTGTGCACTGTGCGCCTGCTCCCAGGGCAGGGGGGCCCAGGGGCTCTGGATGAAATGTGAATCCTTCTGGCTCTTTCCTGTCCACATAAGCAGCAACCTTCACCTTGGATGGAGCCCCCAGACGGGCCCCATCCGCCTGTTCAGGCCAAGAAACTGAAACAGAGAACTCACTTTAATGTGTTCAGCAGATAGAATTGAGCAATATGTGTCATGTGCTCGAAAGATTTGCATTTTAGAAAAGCAGTTCAGTTTGAGGAAAAACCCACGGTATTGGGGCTATTTGGCAAATGGGCTCATTTTAGTAAGGGGAAAAAAACATGCAGCAAGGACAGGCAGCGCTGCTCTCCACAGCTGAAGGGTATGGAGAGGGTCTCTACTCTGACTCCCTCATCCTCTTCAGCCTTCCTAGAAGGATATTGCCCATGCAAATCCATCTAAGGCCCGCTGCACTCACTGAAATGGGAGACCTGCTCCCCTCGTTCAGACCCCCAAGGCAACCTGCTGGCACTCAGAGAGTGAGAGGGTCCAGGTTGTCTTCTAAAAGATCACCTGACCACCGAGTGAAGACGAGAATCGGTGAACAAGCGGAGACTAATTAGGAGCCCACATGCAAAAGAGTGATGGCTTGCATTCCATCCTCCTTTTGCAACTGTTTATTAAACTATATTTTGGGCATTGTGCCTGGGGAAAGAATTAAAAGAGACATAGTCTCTGGAATCCACGAGTAGTACAAGTGGCTGAGAAAAAAAAATACCATAAGTAAAATAAAACAAACAAACACATGAGCAGTCAAATAGTTGTTCCCTCTGAAGTCTGTTGTGAAGGAGTGAGCCACAATGTCACGGAGAATGGGAGAGAGGGGGACGACTTTCATGAGGGTCACCAGGGCACAGGTAAATAGCAAGGAAAGGGGAGGGGTGGGTGTGACAATCAAGGCTCGAGGATTCTGTCTGGAAAGTGACGCTGACTGAGCGAGCCGTGTAGCCAGGGTATGCACATGCCGTTTTCTGAAGCTACTCAGAGAGAAGGGAGAAAATTTCCTGGGAAGACCCAGAAAAAACACACCCAGCATAAATATGGATAGACAGGTCTCAGGAATAAAACCTGGGCTGGAAAAAGAAGTTTTAGGACATAAAATAACATTACTCTGAGAGAGCGTCTAGAGCAGGATTCTTCAAAGGGGCCAGTTATAGCCTGAGGGTGGAATAAATTTTCATGGCTTGACAGTGTGATGCATGACCTAGAGGTTTCCTCCATTCACACGCACATAAATGCCCTGTAGACACGGAAAACCAGAAGGAAGGCAGAAAAAAGGGAAAATAAAGGGCACCTTTGCCACACACCACCAAAAGCCCTTTTTATGGACAGTGCAGGCCCCAGTTGAGAACCAGCAAAAAAAATAACAAGTAGAGAGGAGTGAGGAAATATGGGCATGCCAATAGAACCAGGTAATTTAAGCCTGTTTCCAAACTATCATATGACCTTCCTTACTGGATCTATTTCTGGGATGTATCAAAATAGATGGCCTCTTCTTAAACAATCTTTTCTAAGATATATTCTACTCAAGCCAATCTTGGATTCACATGTGTGGTTTTATCATGTTTTTACACATTTCTGGCTTTAATTTGCTAATATTTTGTTGAGACCTCTCATATATACGTCCACTAGAGATGTTAGTCGGTAGTTGTCCTGTTTTGTAAAGTCTTTAACTGGTTTCGATATTAGAGTATTATTACAACCTCATAAAACTACTGATCCACCCTCCTCTCTTGTATGAAAGAAGTTGTGTAGAATTGGTTTTATTTCTTCTTTAAATATTAGTATAATTTTTCAGTGAAAACATCAGTGCCTGCAGACTTACTTTCCAGATGGTTTATAAATACAAACTCAACTTTTGAAGACTTCTCATAGGTGCGTGGTCATGCTTGGTAGGTTTCAGTGCTTTATGGTTTTCAGAGACCTTGTCCATTTTATAGAAGATGTCAAGCTGGGCATGGTGGTGCATATCTGTAATCATAATACTTGGGAGGCTGAGACAGGAGCATCACACTGTTTGAGGACAGTCTCAGCAAGTAGTGAGACTCTCATAAACCTAGCCAGACTCTGTTTCCAAATAAAAATAAAATAGGGCTGGGGGTGTAGCTCAGAGATAGAATTCCCCCAGGTTCAATCCCCAGGGACACACACATGGATAAAAAACATCTGTAAAATATAAATACGTAGTGCTTTTAGTATTTTTCTATTATCCTTTTATGATAAATTCACCTATGCTGCACAATTTTGGCTTCTTTGCGAATACTTGGAAAGCACACACACACACACACGCACACATACACACACACACACACACATACACACACACACACACACACATGACAGCTATACTTCCAGAGAAACTTGAGTCCTCTAGATCCATCAAAGACTCCTGAGATAGCTGAGAACTATTTACTCTAATCTTTCAAATTTTTGACGATGACTCTTTCTCCAACAATTCCTTAAAACTTGAGGTTTCTTATATTCCGGCCTTATGTCCTCTTCTCTTCCCACCTACTTTCTCCCTGAGCAGTGTCAGTGTCACCTCCCAGAGCTTAAAGCTTATTTCTCTGCACCAGTGAGTTTTTATTGGAATGTCTCCCAAAATGCTGATATGTTGAAACCACTATCTCCAATGCAGGAAAGTTCAGAGATTAATGACTTGGGGGCTAGGGACTCGAGACTCTAAATGTCTTTGATCCCCTCCTACCACTTACTGTTTCTGGCTGCCACGATCAGAGTAGTTTGCTTTTGCCGCACCATGCTGCCACCGGGATGTATGCCTTGGAGAGCTGGCTGACTATGAACTGATGCTCGGAAACCTTATGAGCACACATAAACCTTTCCTCCTCTAAGTTGCTTGTATCCGGTGTTTTTGGTCACGGCAATGACACTTTGACTGCTACAGAAATTTGTTCCAAGGTGTGGCATTGTTGTTGTGATTATACCTGAGCATGTGGTGCGGGAAACTTGGGGACTGGTTTGTGGGAGGGAATTGGAATGGTTTGAAGATGCATGCCAGAAAAACCTTAGATTGTGATAAGCAGAGCTTAATGGGCTCTTCTGGTAGGAGCTCAGAAGACCAGAATGTTGACAGAAACGCAGACAGTAAAGACTGTGCTCATGAGGGTTCAGGTGGAAATGAGAACAGAAGAAGGAAGTGGACTATAGCCAATGCGTGTTACATCCTGGCAACTAACGTGTCTACACTTTGCCCATGTCCTGAGGCTTTGTGTGAGGCTGAATTTAAAGGGAATGCATTAATTCATCTAACAGAAAATGTTCAAGGTGACACAATATTCAGGTGGTGGTATGGGTGTTACCAGTGGTTTTTCACTCCAGGTTTATCATGAGATTTAGGAGCAGAAAGCAGAGGAGAAACATTTAAAAAAATTTTGCAGTTGGGCCAGAAAAACCTGTAACATTGGAGCCCAGAAAGGTGTGGTTGCTGAAGGGATTACCAGGAAAGAGAAGTTAAGCATTTTGCAAAGAGACATTAGCAAAGCTGCCTAAAGGACATCTCAGGAATCAGTCAGATACCACCTATCCCCAGATAAAGAGTGTAAAGGTGAAAACTAGTTTGAAAGATGTCACTTTGAGTGGCAGTCTCAGGGGGACTCTGCTCACTTAGGGATGCCTGAAAATTTGCTTCCCAAGGATTTTTATCACCATGCTCAGCCACCTAGGCACTCAGAGGCCACTGCAGTCATGGTCCATGGTGGCCTGACTATAGCAGAAGCTAGTGACAGACCTTGACATTGTTATCGTGGTACTGGTTCTGCAGGAATGCAGACGGTTCTAGTTAAGGGATCACAGAAGCTTCCACCAAAATGTCAACGAAATGGACTGCGAGGCCAGGAAATGTGTGGCAGGGTTGGAGTCCCTATGGGAAGCCCCTGAGATGGCTATGAGTGAAACTATGATAAAGAAGCCTGAACTCTACTGGAGACCCCAGGGATTAAGAGATGCCAGGAATATGGAATTTCTGCTGAAAAACACTGCAGACAACAAGTAGACAAGTCAGCTCGAGAGGCACCAAAGTCTACAACCAGCAAGGCCACAAGGGCAGGAATGATGACCAAGTCTTCTGGGGTCAATATTTCACCAAGTGCCTCTAGTGTTGAACACGGAGTTACAGAACTTAATGTTTGTCTTATCCTTGCTTTCTACGTCTGCATTTCTCATTTTTGTAACGAGAATGTTTACTCTGTGCTGTTCTATATTGAAAACAAGTAACCTGCTTTTTATATTTGCACAGAGGCTCAACAGCCAAGATTTTGCTTGGACAAAGTCAGAGGAGACTTTGGACTTAGCCATTTGAGCAATGCTAGAACTGTGAAGACTATGGGGACTCTTCAGATGAATGGAATGCATTTTATATTTTGAGATGGGCATGAGCTTTTGGGGGCCAATGGTAGAGAATTATGGTTTTGTATTGGAATGTGCCCCCCCCCAAAAAAAAACCTCATATGTTGAAATCATGGTCCCCAGTACAGGTAGGGGATGTGGGGCATGAATAGAGAAGGTGGGTGACTGGTGGCATGATCTTGAAAACTTGATTTGTCCCTACACTCTTCCGTTGCTTTCTGATAACCGTGAATTGAGGAGCTTGCCTCTGCTGTGCCACACTGCCCCCATGATATCTCTGTCTGGAAGTCGGCCAACTATCGACTTAGCCACTAAAGCTCTGAGCCCTAATCCACTGTTCCTCTACTATGTTGTTCACATCAGATATTTTGGTTACAATGGCAAAAAAGCTGAGGCAAGCTGGGCATGGTGGTGCACGCTTATAATCCCAGCATTCGAGAGGCTGAGACCGGAGGATCTGGGTTCTCGGCCAGCCTCAGCTACCTAGTGAGGCACTTCGCAACTTAGTGAGACTCGGTTTCAAAATAAAGAATAAAAAATAGGGCTGGGGGTATAGCTTGGAGGTAGAATGCCTCTGAGTTCAATCCCCAGTACCACACACACACACAAAAAAGCTGAGGCAAGTCTCAAATGTATTACTCTTGGTTAAGATATCTCTACAATGGTCTTTAAACTGGACATCAAACCACCTAAGGGATATCTTCATATTACACTATTTGGCTTTAAATTCAATATCCTACTCTACGCCGCCATCAAATATAGTGTCTATGTGTTGCCCACCTCTCAATGCCTGAATGTCTTCCCAGTTCCCCACAAAAGACAGGAGAGTGACCTTGATCCTCCTTTATCTTTAACATCCAAGTAGCCACACAGTTCCCACATCGTAGATGCTGCCCATTGCCACTCATCTCTCAGTCTGACACTTCTAAATGCACTTTCTTTCAGCTGGATTATCACCGTGTGTTCCCCATGCATTTTTTTTTAATTGTTTCACTTGCAGTTTGTTCTCCACATTGAAGCCAGTACATTTTCAGCAATGAAAAAACCTCTTGGCATAGGCATATTCCTTTACGAAAGCTGCTATAAGAAACTATAGATTAAGTGGCTTCGAACAACACAATTCAATTTAGCTGGAATTCTGAACTCAAAGGGTTGGTATGGTCAGGGTGGTACTCAAAGGTTTAAAGTCAAATTTCTGTTTTGCCTGTGAGGTGGTTCTTGACATTTATTGTCTTATGGCAGAATAGCTCTCACCTCTACCTCTGTCTTAGCATGCGTTTTCACAGGACCATCTCCCTAGTTGTCCCTATTTCTTTGATTTCTTTCTGTCTCCTACAAAGACAGCAATCATGAGATTTAGGGCTACCCTAAATCCACGATGGACTCTTCTCAACTTTCTTAAATTAATCACATCTGC
Organism: Graphiurus murinus; assembly: GCA_004027655.1. Classification (NCBI taxonomy): domain Eukaryota; kingdom Metazoa; phylum Chordata; class Mammalia; order Rodentia; family Gliridae; genus Graphiurus; species Graphiurus murinus. Next base: position 54,043 of record PVLC010000622.1, on the reverse strand, counting down.
AGAGATACTTGCTTTTTTTTTTTTTTCTATATGAGGTAATATTCACATGTTCCATGGATTAGGGCATGGATATCTTCAAAAGGGGATATTTTTAGCCTAACACAAGGGCCAACAATGTGTTAAGCAAATTGAGAATCCAGATATTTCATTAGATTGTGAAAGATAGAATACCCTGGCTGCTAGAAAAAAAGTATTCAAGAAAGAACAAATCCTAACACAACTATTGCCCTCCATAAAGTACAAGTGAAAGGGTTATTTTAAAATGTTGTAGAGCACGCTGGGCTTAATAAGGACTTCTGCATTCAGACGCAATGAAGCTGGAAAAGGCTGCTAACCACAGTTCAAGCCTGGCATTTTTCCTAGCTACTGGATATCTGGTATCACATAGTCTTAGTGACCCATGGTAGAATGGTTTCAAGAGAGAGGGTATTCACTGATTCAATGTTGTTTGGGCTAGTCGGCTATCTTTCTGGCGTCTCATAGAAAATAGCTTTGAATCTCACCTATCCACTGATAAATTAGAATCATACTTCCAGGTACTAGCTTTTAGAATTAAAAAAAAAATCTCCATCTCTTTTAATGATAGGACCCTACATCATCACGATCATGTGCGTTGAAGTCCTTGGCTGAGAGAGTGGCTGCTTCCACATGAACCCGCTGATTGTCAGGGATTAATTTTTATAATTACATAATTACATAAAATTACATGAAGTAATTTTTTGTAATTGCGGTCTTACCTGGGCCTCTTTCCATTAATGTGTTCACTAGAGAGGTTAATGAGTCTTATTCTGCTTTGAGTCTATTGTGTTTACCTCTACTTTATTTCCAACCCAGCTGGATATAGTGTAATTCAATTCTGGCGGTAATCACCCAGAGTCAGCCATAGATTTAGCAATTTCAATGTCATGGTCCCCAACAAGCTTGTCCTTACCTCAGATGCCGGCTGAGCTCCAAAGTTCCCCAAACCAGCCCAACCACACTTCTGACTGTCCAGGTACACATTCTGAGGTGACTTGGACTCCTTCTGGCTCCATAATTTGCTAGAATGACTACCAGGATCCACAGATAGTATGGTGATGATTTCAATTTTATGATAGGGTGAGATCTGAGAGGGAGAGGAGAGCTTCCATGACCTCCCCCCTAAAGATCTGTACCTGTCACACTCCCACATAATCTGTTTGTGAATCGGAAAGTTCCTATTAGCTATGCTTTTCAGAGTTTCAATTGGGATTTCAAAACATAGACATACAGGGTAGGCAGTTAAAGTCCCATACTTCCAATCGTGTGCCTATTCTTCGTGACCCCCATTCTTAAGTCACCTACCCATTCACCGTAAGTCACCTCATTCATGTAATGAAGGTACACCTATAATCAAGAAATTCTTTTTTTTTCATCTGTCTTATATTATTTTTTTATTGTAATAATTCATGCTTTGTATTTATACATTTTTGTTAGGTACAAATTGATAAAGACAAATGTGCACACATTTCTCATCTGACCCTATCCCCAATTCCCATCCTGCTCCCTCGCCCAGAAATTCTAAGGGACAAATAACACAAAAAATATTAATTAATTTTACTATACCCTCTGATCAAACAACTTAGATTTATCCTCACCCTCCCCTCTTCCCGACCACTCTAGCTTTGATTATTTAATGTCTACTTCAGCCTTCTCTGGACGGAAATCTGTACCTTCGAGGGAAAGTTGAGAGGACACAGCTACCATAGAGGACAGGGGTCTAGAATCACAGGAATCCCAGCAGGGTATTAATTAATTAATTAAGTAAGTAATTAAATGATTCATTGATTCTGGAGCAGAGGTTAAACAGATATAGACACGGTTTAATACGTGCGTTTAAAAGTCTTGACTTTCCCACATCTTAATTTATTCATCAGTATCTTTCCCCGCAGGTGAAGCCCCGTAGCATATTTTTAGCAGTTTTATTATCATATAATTGATATGAGCTGTACATAGTTAAAGTGTATAATTTGACAATTACTGACATATCTGTGAATCCATTACCACCATGGAGATAATGAATATGAGTATCGCCCCCTAACTTTTCCTCTTGCCCTTTGTAACCACTCTCCACCTACTCAGCCTGCCCCCACAGTGTGAACCCGCAAACTCTTTTCTCACACAATAGGGTAGTCTGCATTTTCTAGAATTTTGTATAAATGGAATCATACAGTGTTTAACATTCTTACCCGGCTTCTTTCACTCAACTCAGTTATTTTGGGATTCCTCTTTGTCATAGCATATACTGGGCTCATTCACCTTATTTCTGAATAGTATTAAATTGTTTGAGTGTGCCACACTTTGTTTATCATTTCCCTCTTGGCAACATTTTGATCATTTTGAGTTCGGAAACATTACAAATAAAATGGCTGTAGATATTCATGGAATAAAGTTTGTGTGGGCATATTCTTTATTTCTCTTACACACACACACACACACAAAAAAAACAAGTCACTGGATTATATGGTAGTTGAATGTTGAACTTCTGGAAAACTTGACCAAAAAGAACTCTTACAAGTTGTAACATTTTATATTTGTACTAACAGTATGTGAGGGATTCAGTTCTCAATCATCCTTGCAAATACTGAGTGCTGTCAATCTTTAAAAATTTTAGCCATTCTAATATAAGCCTAGCCGTATCTCATTGTGGTTCAATTGGGTTTACCTGATGGCAAATGATTCCATTGAGCTTTGCAAACTTTCATGCTTCTTGTGGCCTTTCCTTCTTTTTACAATGTCCTTTGCCGGCAGAAGACTGTAATGTTTCTAAAATACAATCGAGCAACTTTTCCTTTAATGGGTTGCAAATTTTGATCCTATAACCAAGAAATATTTTCCTAGCAAAGAATATGTATGTTTTCTTCCAGAAATTTTATAGTTTTAGGCTTAAGTTTTGTATCAATTTATAGTATACATGGTACATTTTATAAACGTATATTTTGGCTCAAATTTTATAAAAAACTAATCGTTAGTGCAGTTTACTCTCTTGGAAAAATAATGATTTGCACCACTGAATTGCTTTTGCAGTTAGTTATCTATATATGTGTAGCTCTATTTCTAGACTCTATTCTGCTCCATTGATTTCTCTTACACCAATAACATACTGCCTTGACCAAAGTCTTATAATCAGATAGTTACTGTTACTATTATTCCTCTTCTAGAAGGTTCTTTAGGCTCTTCTATGTACTTTGCACTTCAGTAAGAATTTTAGAGTCAGCCATTCTCGACAAAAATGTTGCTACTTTTTTTTAAACTGGTATTGTATGGAATCAATTAATCATGTAAGAAGAAATTCATATAATGAAACTTCTGATCCATGCATGTGATATAATTTTCTATTAACTTAGGTCTTCTTAACTTCTTCCAGTAATGTTTTACACTTTGTAGTCTGTGAGTCTTTTAGAATTTTTGTCAGATTTATCCATATTTACTTTCTATTTGATTCCATTATAAATGGTTTTATTTTAGTTTCTAATTGTTCTGTGGTGGTGGTGGTGGTGGTGGTGGTGGGTGTGTGTGTGCATGTGTTATATGATGTATTGTGTATTATATTATATTATCGTACTTAATGCATTATATATTATGATACACTGGTAGAAAACGTATTTCGTGCACATAACCTACCACATGTCATAGCTTAGTAACACAGCGCATTGTAGAGTACCAGTGACTGCACTTGCTGTACTGCCTACCATCTCAAGCCACTATAACACAATACTTTGCTCATTAGTAAAAAGAAATAAAAATAAGAAGCTCAAAAAGTAGCTTCTTAATGCATTTCACTTTTACACAATGTTAAATCAGTAAAATGTAGCTCTAAGCATCATAAGTTGGCACCATCTGTGTGCATGTAGATGTATATGCCTATGTTTACATATATATGGTGTAACATATAATAGTTGTGTCTGGGGCTCTGCTTGTTGTTGACTGTCTACCTGTGATGATGACTGTGTGTCTCTGTGTCTGTGTCTTGTGTTGTACCTGGTGTCTATGTGTGTTTGTGTATCTATCTGTGTGTCTGTGTGCCTGTGTGTGTCTTATCTGTGTGTCTCATTGTGTGTATACACATATATATCTGTGTGTCTGTGTTTCTGTGTGTGTCTGTTTGTGTGTTTTGTAAGTTTTTGTGCTCTGTGTTATTTTTCTATGTGTGCGCCTGTGCACCTGAGTCTGTGTGTGTCTGTCTCTGTGTCAATATATTTGGGTCTGTGTGTTTGTAGGAGTCTGAGTGTCTGTGTGTCTTTGTGTGTGTAGTGCATCTGTGTCGGTGTGTATATGGTAACTGTGGTTATGTGTCTGTGTATACCTGTGTTTCTGATTCTGTGCCTCTGTGTGTGTGTGTTTGTGCAAGTACGCCCATGCATCTGTTCGCTTGTGTCTATTTTTCTGTGACTATGTATATATTTGTGTCTGTGTTTCTGTGTTTGAATGTGTGTCAGCGTCTGTATGTTTGTGTGTCTGCATCTACCTGTCTATGTCCATTTCTTTGGTATGTCTGTATCTGTGTGCCTGAATCCGTGGGTGTGTGTGGCTGTGTGTGTTTCTCTGTGTGTTTGTATTTGTGTCCATGTGAGTGTGCACATTTCTTCATATCTTCCCCACTACTGTTTCTGTCACCTGAGAGTAAAACAAATTAACTTTTGTCTAATGCACAGGCCTTTTTGTTGTCATGTTTTTATTGCACTGCCTAGAAAATTCAGTGGTGACATTAGGCATGCTGGCATTTTTCTTGCTACCGTGAGGAAATTAAGAAGTTTCTCTACCATCTAGCATTATGCTTTCCTGTTCAATTTATGATTTTTCTGTTTCTTATTTTGTTCTTATTGTGAGTTCAATAATAATTTTCCAAATATTAAACAAACTTTACAGACATCTTTCTCTCACTGATTTCTAACAGTTGCTTGGAAGTAATTTAACTCAAGACTTCTCTAATTTAATAGATATTGGTGATGTTGGGTATATATTTACAGAGCGAGGTGTGGTTGCTTCTGTGATTTGAGGAATTGTTCATTTCTTACTTGTGGACATTACTAGTGCAAAATTATCAGTTATATTTTACTACTGTCACCTTAGTGATTTTTAAAGCTGTAAGTGTGCCTGCATTGTTCATTTCTCTTTTGATCTTGATCAGTTTGGCTACATAATTATCACTTATCTTGATTTTTCAATAAACCAGGGTTTTTTTTCATAGATACTCTCAATTGTTTTTCTGTTTCCTACTTGCTGATATTTATTACATCCTTTCTACTTCTTTGGGGAATAATTTGCTCTTTTTCAACCTGTTCTCTTACGAGACTGAGATCATTGATTTAGGACCTTTCTTATCTAGGCATTTAATCCTATAATTACCCTTGAGAACTTTAATGACAACCATAAGTTCTGATACTTTTCCATTTTGATTATTTTGTTTGACCCATGGGTCATTTAAAGTATGTTACTTACCTTTAAATCCTTGGAGATATTGCAGAGATTACTCAGTTAATGATTCACTATTTAGCTCTTCTGTGATCAGAGAATGGATATATTTTGTGTTTCCTTTTTGAATATACGTTCATTGCTGCATTGTAATTATATACCACATTGAGGTTAAATGTGATATAAACGTATGTGCACACAGCACCATGGTGTCCTGAATCATTTAAAATACATCCAGCCTTAAATACATCCAGCACATTTGAAAAGAATGTGCATTTTCTAGCATTATGTGGTGTCATGTTATATTAATGTCAGTTAGGTAGATTTGGTTTAAAATGCTGTTCTAATTTTCTAATTATCTGTATACTTGTTGCATCAATAATTGAGAGAGTAATATTGAAATTGCCAACTGTAATTATAGTTCTGTTTATTTCCTCCAGCATATAATATTTTTCCTTTATTTAGGAACTCTATTATGCCTTCTTGATGAATAATATATTTTATTTGTATTTGTCTTTGTAAAATTGCCTTCTGGAAATGTTCTTTACTCTAAAGTCTACTTTGTTCAATATTGAAATAACCACTGCAATGTTTTTCTATTTAGTAATAACAGGGAATATATAGTTTCCATCTATTTGCTTTTAACTTATCTGTGTCTTTATATTGAAAGCATTTTTATAGGAGAGTATAAAACTTCAATCTTGATTTTATATCAAAGGTTTTTTTTTGTTTTGTTTTAAAGTAATTTTAGACATACAGGAAAATGTCAAAGAATATAGTAAATTTGTATGCATACCCTTTTTTCTGTTTCCCTAAGGTTAACTTCTAACACAATCATGCCAGTTTATCAAAATTAAGAAATTAACCTAGATATATTGCTGTAAATTAAACTAAAGACTTTTTTGTGTTTAATTCTTTAATCTGCTTTTTTTCTAATATTACTTCCTATTTCAGAATAAAAGCCAGTATAATGCATTGCATGAGTCTTCCTCTCCCTTGGTTAGCTCTGATCTATGTCAAATTTTCAGTCTGTGCTTCCTTTTTGTGGCGTTGACACTTTTTGAAAGTGGGGTATTTTGAAGAAGAGCCATCCATTTGTGTTTTCCTATGATCATATTGAAGCTGTGGGTTTTGAGGAAGAACAACACAGAAATCATGCTCCCCTCTCACTGTACCCTATTAGTGTGTGTGCAAGTTATTTATTGTTAGTGTCAACTTGGACCACTGATTTCTGTGTCATCCATGTTTCTTTACTGTGAAGTTACTGTACTTCTGCTCCATATGTTAGAAAGAAGTGACTAATTCCAGACTATACTCGAGATTGTGGGAATTAAGTTCCACTTAGTAGAAGGAATGATATTAAAGAATTTCTGAGCCACGTGGGGAGGAACACAACTGTAATCCCAGTACCTGGGAGGCTGATACAGGAGGATTGTAGGTCCCAGAACAGACTTGGCAATTTAGCAAGGCCTCAGAACCCTATCAAGACCCTGTTTTGTTTCAAAACAAAAAAAAATACAATAGGACAAGGGGTATAGCTTAAAGGTAGAATAACCCCAGGTTCAATTTCTAGTACTAAACGAATGAACTGTTCATTCATCCATTACTAGTACATGGAATTTCTGGACATATGTTAAAATAATCCCCATAATTAATGCATGGTTTGAAGAAGATTAGTTCAGGTCACATGAGTAGCCTGTAATCCTACTTCTCCTTAAAACTTCACTCAGTAATTTTATAATTCATCATGAATCTTGCCAGCAACTTTTCTTATACTTTTATTGGCACATTGTAACACTACATCGTAGTGAGGTTCAGAGTGATACAGACATAAATGCCATTGTGGTTTGGATATAGAATATTCCCTACCTATGAGCTCATGTATTGAAATGCAAAAATGTTCAGAGGTGATATAATTGGATCATGAGGGTTCTATCTAATCAGCGCAGACATTCATAGATGGATTAATGGATTTACTAGTGGTAACTGAGCAGGCAGGGAGTGGCTGAAGGTGAGTGCCTGGTTGATTGGCCTTGGAGACTATCTATATTTATGTCTCCATGGGTCTCCTGCTTTCTCTCTGTCTGTTTTCTGCCACCATAGTTTGAGCTCAGCAGACGTGATCTGGCCCAAAATGGACGGAAATCTCCAGAATTGTGAGTGGATGTTTTTCTTCCTCTTAGTATTTTTTCATCAGGGATTTTTTGGTCATAGCACTGAAGATGCTGGACCATTGACCTGCACACAGCACTTGGTGTTCGCTCTCCTGGATCCCGTTCTGCTGACCACCCTTCCACATATGTATTAGTGAGATTGGTAGCAGTGACACCTTCATAGAGGGACACAGCATTACTTCAACAATTTCCTTCATTAGCTCTCCTTTTCCCCCTCCCCGCCTCCCTTCCCCAATTACCTTCCATTATTTTACTTATCTGTCTCTCCATTAACCTAAAGTCCCCCCCTTTCCCCCTATTTTCTCTCTAGCTTCCGCATATGAGACAAACACATAAGACCCTTGACTCTTTGTGCCTGGCTAATCTCACTTAGCATAATGTTCCCTAGTTCCATCCATTTTCCTGCAAATGACATAATTTTGTTCTTTATGGCTGAGTAAAATTCAATTCTGTCTATATACCACAGTTGAATTATCCACTCATCTGTTGATGGACACACAGATTGGTTCAATTATTGGCTATTGTGGATTGTGCCTGCTATAAACAAGGATATGCCTGTATCATTATAGTGTTCTGACTTTAATTTTCTGGAAAGGTCCTGCAACTTTCTTTTAACTTTGACATTCTCATGGTGCTTGTCTGCTGCCTTCAGTTCTTGTACGTTATTTAAAGGAATTCTTGTGTAAGATTTATCCTTTCTCCTTCAATTATTTATTTGTTTGATACTGAATTTGCATCAGTATGGGCTCATTAATACATATATTACATTTCAAGTAATTAGCTAATACTAGTGTCGTATATTTTGTTATTCAAATTACTTCAGCTTTGTTCTTAGCAGCTCTTTTAGGTTGGTGTGTGTGTGTGTGTGTTCATTTGTTAAAACTTTACACCGCTCTTTAAAAATTTATATTCCAAATTTCTTTCTGTATATTTTGTTGTTGTTTGGGTTCTGGGAATTGGATCCAAGTCCTTGTGCCTGCTAAACACACACTCTACCCTCTAACACTGAGCTGCAGCCTGGATCCTCCTGTATTCATGTCCTTTCTGTTTGCAAAGCTTCCTTTAACACTTCTTTCACAACACCCAGAGACAGTCTCTTAGTTTTTCTTCTTCTGAGATTGTATTTATTTCACCATTAACTGACCTTACCCTTCCTTTCTATCCTCTCAGACAGAAATGCACAGTGCTTCCAAGAACTTTTTCTTTGTATTTAGTTTTCAAGTAAATTGACTATGATGTAAGTGGGTGTGGATGTCTTCAAATTTATCCTTTTGGGGGCTTTCTAAGTCTCTTGAATCTGTAAATTTATGTCTTTGGCCAAGTTTATAAAAGTGAAGTTCAGGTATGATTTTTTTCTGAGAGTGTTTAGCTCTACATTGATTTTATTCCTTTTTCTGGGATTCCAATAACAAATTGTTAGAAGTTTGGCTATTTTTTTCTATGGGTCTCTAAGGATTTGTTCTTTTTTTCTTTCTGTTTTCTCTCTATGGTTTAGTTCAGATAATTTTAATTGATTCAAGTTCACTGGTTACTAGTTATTTCTCCTGCATTTCCATTCTATTCGTGAGATCATGCAGTGTTTCAAAAACATCAGTTGCTATATTTTCACACTGATGATGGCACATGGTTCTCCACTATAGATTCTATTTCTTTGCCAAGACAGGCTCGATACATATGTTTTCTAACTTCTCCATTCCCTAGTCAATTTATGATAATGTCTTTATTTATGGTCGTCAATATCATAATGGGTTCAGAGTGATGTCTCCTTGTGGTTTTGATTTGATATTACCTAATAAATAATAATATGAAGCATTTTCATGTGCTTGCTGCCTATTTATAAATCTATGGAAAGGTACCTATTCACATTATTCATGCTTTTAAAATCAGATTATTTGTTTTTATATTAATTATTTAAAAGAATTCTTCATATGTTCCAGAGACAAGTCCTCATCTGAGGTATAGTTTGCTTCTAATATGATGCAAAATTCTAAAAAAAAAATAAGCAAATCGAACCCAACAATGTATGAAAACTTATGTAGCATGACCTTGTGGGTTTATTTCAAGTGTGCAAGGTTTATTCAGTATTTGAAATATTGATGCAAAGTACTCTATCAACAAGAAAAATAAAAATCTTATCATTACCTCATATATTATTACTTGTGGGACTGTGGATGGAACCCAGGGGCCTTCAACTTCTGAGCTATATCTCCAGTCCTATTTTATTTTTCATTTGGAAATAGGGTCTCACTAAGTTATGGAGAGCCTCACTAAGTTGATGCGACCAGCTACGAACCTGTGATCCTCCTGTCTCAGCCTCCCAAGTACTGGGATTATAAAGTGTGCACCACCATGTCTGAATTAAAACATTTATTTTTAAAGATCAATTATAGGTAAGGAAATCAGAAGATTTCATTTTACCTTCATGTATTCCTTCTCCGGGATGATTCTATGTGAATCTGAGTTTTTAGGTAGTTTTCTTTCTTTCTTAGGAACTTCTTATAATATTTCTGTTTTTAACAAATATTTTTAAGTGTTTTTATTTTTAACTTTTTTTCCCTTTGAAATATTTTTCTCTCTCCTTTTTTAAAATTGGTGTGTTGTAATCATACATCGTGAGATGTAGTACAAGGTGATACAACACTCCTTGAGCCCCTCCCCCAGTTCTCACTCCTCTCCCTCTCCCTTCTTACTTTCCTGTTCTCTTCACAGTGATTGACTGTGATACAATTGTGGATGTACATCATGTCCATTGAAATATTTCCCTCTTCCCACCTTCCTCCCTCCTCTTACCTTCCTTAGTTCCTCGCTCCACTAAGCTTCCTCCTCCTTTGTTTGGAGTCCCTCCTATGTCCCAATTTCTCCCTAGCTTCCACATATAAGGGAAAAAATGTGGCCTTTCACTTTTTGTGACTGACTAGGAGAATATTACATAATGTTCTCCTGTCCCATACATCTCCTGGAAATTGACATAACTTTGTTCTTCTTCAAGGCCTAGTAGATTTCCATTGTGTGTACGTCCCATACTTTTGTAATCCATTCATCTCTCGATGGACACCTCAGCTGTTTTCATAGTTTGACAATTATGAGTTATGCCGCCATGTTTATTGGTGCATTGTAATTATGCACCTTAGTGAAAGTCAGCGATATAGTCACACACACACAGAACATGACTTGGTCTATTTTCTTCCCTACATCTCCCCTTCCTCCATATCCTCCTTACCTGAACATGACATTGAGAACCATAGTAATACATTTGTATATACATATCATAACATTTGATGTGTTTCCTTCCCATACCTTACCTTTCCTCTCCTTCTTCATCTTTCAATTCCCTTCCACTATTCCACTGGTCTGTCTCCTAATTTCCACGAAGTCTCCTTTCTTATTTTCTATTTAGCCTCCACATATGAGAGAAAACCCATGAACCTTGGCTTTCTTAGGCTGGCTGACTTCACTTAGCAGGGTAGGTCTATGGATCTACAGTTCTAGGTTGGTGGAGTTGTTGTTGTTTTTCTTGACACTTTAAATATTTTACTCTTCTCTCTTCTTATACTTGCTTACATGATTTCCATTGAAAAATCCAAAGCCCAATCTAATTCTGATCTTGTTCCACTCTAGGTAACATGCTTTTAAAACTTTCTGGCTTTTTCAAGATATTATCTCCGTGTTTTGTTTTCTCAAGTTTTAATATGATATGCCTATTTATAGGTTATCTGACATTTATACTCTTTTGAGTTCTCTGAACTTCTTGTATAAATCATTTGGAGTCTGTCATTAATTTTGTAAATTTTTAGCCATTATTTATTCAAATACTTTTTCTTTCCATTCTCTCTTTTATTCCAAGTATGTGCATGTTGTATGTCTGGAAATTGTCCCATAATTCTAGAATATCATGCGGTATTTTTTCTCATTTTTTGTTTTCTTTGTATTTAGTTTGTAAATTTTTTATGCATATATTACTTCTGTTTGGATCTCCAATGTCCCCCATGGGCTCATGTGTTCATGCTTGGTTGCCAGCCTCGGGTAGTATTGGGAGAGGGTAGAGCCCTGAACAGGTGGGGCCAAGTGGCAGGGAATTAAGTCATTGTTGGCATGCCTTTGGAGGGAATATTATCAGGGAATTAAGTCATTGTTGGCATGCCTTTGGAGGGACCTTATCACCTTGCCCCCATTCTCTCTGTGCTTCCTGGCCACCATGAGACAAACATCCCTTCTTATCATACAACCTGTTATGTTGCAGTGTGTTGCCACAGGGCCAAAGAAATAGGATTAAGAAATCATAGATAGAAACTTCTGAGACTGTGAGCCAAAGCAAACCTTTCTCTTAATAAGTTGGTTATCACAAGTAATTTTGTCACAGTAATGGAAAACTGACTAGCACACACCTCCAAGGTCATTGATTTTTTTTTCTTCAGCTGTGTTGAGTCTAATTATGAGCCCATTAGAGACATTCTTGAATTCTGTTACAATATTCTTTTTTAAAAGTTTTTCTACTCTTTTATTTATATATTATTTTTTATTGTTACATTATAGTCTGTTCATATATATATATATATATATATATATAATTATCATTCAATAGGTGTTAGGTGGACTCATGCTGTAGTATTAATTTGCATCTCCCTGATTGCCAATGATATTGAACAATATTTTCATATATTTATTGGCCATGTGTATTTTTCTTTGGTGAAGTGTATGCTTAGTTTACTTACCCATTTTTGATTGGGTTATTCTTTAGTGTTAAATATTTAAAGTTATTTGTATATTGCTGATATTAGTCCTCTATCTGATGTGTAGCTGGCAAAGATCTTCCGTTCTTTAGGCTCTATTTTTAGATTTTTAATAGTTTCCTTTGGTGCACAGAAACTTTTCACTTTAACACCATCCCATTTATTAATTCTCATTTTAGTTTCCTGAGGTTTGGGGATCTATTGAGGACGTTTCTAATAGTGCCTATATGTTGGGGCATTGGTACCATGTCCTCCTCTTGTAACTGTAAGGTCTCTGGTCTAACTTCCAGGTCTTTGATCTCTCTTGAGTTGGCATTTGTGCAGGGTGAGAGGTTGGGATTTAATTCCATTTTCCTAAAAATTTATAACCTGTTTTCTCAATACCATTTGTTGAGAAGGTTGTCTTTTCTCCGGTGTTTGATTTTGGCACCTTTGTAAAGAAATCAACTGGCTATACGTGTGTGGATTTATTCCTATATCTTCTATGTTTTTAAAGTAGGGGCTGCTATATATTTTATGGTAATTTGAATCTACTTTCAAATTCTAAATACTACTATACCAATTAATTGATGTATAATGACTTTATGATAGTAAATTTCCAATTCCTCCCTCCATCCATTGTGCTATTAACTATATGGCATATATATAAATATGCCATAAGCAGGCAAAATACAATTACTCTTATTAGTGTGAATTACTTTGTTTTAGACTATTAAGAGAGGAGAAATGGTTTGTTCTCTTTCCGAGTATTTTTTTATTTGTATAGACCTGAGTTTTGATATTGATCACATTCCTTCCACCGAAAGAAATTCCTTTATTATTTCTTATACAGTGCATCTGCTATTCAGCAATTTCTTCAGTTTCTGTTTGACTGACAATGAATTTTTTTTCACTGTCACTTTTGGGGTATGTTCTTGCTCTGTGGAAGCATACAATAAATATCCTTCTGGATTGACATTGTTTTTGCTTTCAGCATATAAAGAACATTCCATTGGAATTTGAGCAATAATACCAAAAGACACAGTCTCAAACAACATAATCCCAAGTGTCAAAATCCTGGAATGTTGAAATTCCTAGTGTCTAAAATCTCCAAAATCTAATATAAAAAATATGCAGCTCTGCAAAAACTAATAATTAAAATACAAAAGACATGTATTTATCTTTTAAGAAGGAGGTTTGTTTGAGAAACATAAATGCATGCCAGAATACTTCATATGTCACTTTACACAATGAAGTATTCAATAATAGTATAATATATTTTCAAGTAGAAATAGGCAGGTAAACTAATGACATATATAAGGGTATAACAGCAGAAAAACTGTAACCATAAAGAAATAGAACAAAATATGAAATAGGTGAATGGATATTACTATTGGTAATTTTGTGCACCCAGATTTATACGACAGGGATAGACAACCTGAGTCTTTTGACAAGATCAATCAAATACCTTGATGGGTCACCAACACTGATACAATTCCCTGAAGAGCCAGTATCTTGAGAAATTTTATCTTTCCCAAATGCAAATATAAAAAAAGACATCTCTTCATTTACTAAGGAAGTTTTAATATTTTTATGTATATGCATCATGCTTACACATAAAGTCAATGCATTTTCTCAAAGTAAAATTTGCAAAGAATGAATAAAGCAAATTAAAACTCTTTAAAATTCTTTACACAATGTAAATGTCTAGAATTGGAAACTATACAAGGATAAAATATATAACAGAAAAAATTGTAAAAAAAAAAGCCAAACATTTAAAATAATGAGAAAGCTTTTAAAAAGAAAAAAAACCCTAAAGATAAAAATAAAATTTGATATATAAAAAAGTTAATTACAGGAATGAACTTTTTGTTATTGCAAATAGATTGCCCATAAAAGTTGGTTGACTTCTACTGTCATCAATAATGTTTTTAAGTCTTATAGTCATGATGAATAACTGCTTTGCGGGGGGTTATATTTTTGTTTTTCTGTTCTAGCTCTCCTTGGGGAGTACAGTCACGCTCATTTTCTACGTGGCAATATCCTTTTTGATTTGACATACACCAACACATTTCCTATTAACATTTTCCTACTGACTATGCCATGCACTTATGTTATCCCGGGCTCACGGAAATCCATCGCCCACATATTCATACATAGACTACAAATTTGGCAGAAGTAATAGTAACACTATTATGTGTCTTCATACCTTTCTTATCTAGGCACATAATTATCTTCGAAGCAGTCAATAACTTCAGTCGCTTCTTAGAAAAATATGGCTTTAATTCATCCAAAGCTCCTGGAATTTCATCAGGTGGAAAGAATGCCAAGGCAGACAAATGTCACATTTTTAAGCTGAAGTTTTCATCATTGCTGTGTTGTGTGGCTGAATCACTTACCCGAATATTCTGCCAAACGTGTTAGGCTGAATAGAAAAACAAACTTAATTGGAAATACCTTGAAATTCACTTTTTTTTTCTTCAGCTTTGATTCAAAATTTGCTGCTATGGATTGGAAACTTATTTGAGATCCATTTTCTTCTACAAGGTCCACCAAATCTTCAAAGAAACATTTATACAATGTTCCTACTTTTTCCAGTCACTTGTACATAAAGGAACAGTCAAGTTCTAATTTTCAGATCTAACAGGAACATGAATTGCATATGGTTGATTAAAAGAAAACCAGCAAGGACAGTTTAAAAAAGTGCCACCCATTAACCAAAATAAAGCATGTGATAGCTTTGCCACGTTAGAAAAATCCTTAACCAAAAATAGTTCACCATTTAATGTGTTTTGTGATGCTGGAGGAATCACTATATCAGCAAGCTCCTTAGGTCAGGAGGTCACTGAGCTTGTCCAATTCTTTCCATTCTCTGATGATGGACCTATTTTCTGAAAGCAAGCCTGGCACTCTGTGTGTATAGGCAGACGTGGTATGTAATCACATGAGGCAGCTATTCTGCACACAGCCCAAAACACATTAATCCCATTCCCTAGAATTCAGTTTTCTAGCACTCTTATGCAGCCTTTTTTTCCAATGGGAATTTTGGTTTTCAGAATTTTGGATACCAGGATTTTATGGTTTCATCTAACTCCAATTGGAATGGCAGTCATCAAGAACACAAACAATAATAAATGCTGGCGAAGATGTGGGAAAACAGGAACCCTTAGACACTGTTGGTATAACTGCAATCTAGTACAGATAAGATAGAGATCAGTGTGGAGATTTCTAAGAAGATTGGGAAAGAAACTACCATATTACCCAGCTATACCACTCCTGGGCATCTTTCTAAAGAAATTGAGGTCAGAATATTATAGCAATATATGCATATCCATGTTTATAGCAGCACATTTCACAATAGTCAAATTATGAAACCAGCCTAGATGTCCATCAACCGATTAACAGATCACACAACTGTGTTATATTCACACAATGGAATTTTACTCAGTCAGAAAAAAGAACAAAATTCTGTCATTTGCAGGAAAATGGATGCAACTTGAGAATATTATGCTAAGTGAGGTTAGACAGTCCCAGAAAGTGAATAGTTAGTTGTAGGTTTTCTCCCATAATATGTGGAAAATAGATACACATTAAGAAACAAAAGAGACCTCAGATAAAGGAGTAGAGACTCCACTGGAGGGATAGAGAGAGTTTAAGGGAGGGAGAAGGGAAAATAGAGACGTAATTAAGGTCACAGTTTAAACAAGGTGATGTGCTTATATGAAATTACTCAATGGCATGCGAGGGGAAGGGGAAGGAGGGGTAGGCTCTGGAGGGAAATTCACCACGTGTTGTGTTCATGGATATACCTATCACTCTACACCTCAGTGTGATGCATAATTTCAGCACACCAATAAAAGTATAAACACTTAAGAAAAAAAGACTCAGAATTTTAATCTTTGGGGATTGTGGTTTTTGAGGTTTTAGACTCTTGGGATTTCCTTCCTTTGGTATCTGAATATTCAGAATTGTCTCTTTTGGGATTGGAATCAACACCACACCTCATTTTTTTCTTCTTTCCTTTATTTCTGACAAGCAGTCTACTATTCTCCTTCCCTTTGATGTCCAATGCATACCATATCTATGTTTTCTTATTGTCTTCATTCCCCATTCCATACCCCCAGAAATTTGGTACCCATTTTTTCTTCTATATGTTCAAATTTTTATATTCCTTATATCACTGGTATCATGAGATACTGGTCTTCCTGTGCCTTTCTAATTTCACCTAGCTCAATTACCTGCCATAGCTTTGAAAATGACGTCATTTCTTTTTAGAAGTTGAATAGTACTCCATTGTGTACATTCCACGTTTCCTTTAATCATTCATCTGTTGAGGCTTGTGAAGATTGATTCCATACTTCAGCAAGGGTGATGAATGCTGTGATTACTGTGGGTGTGACGGGTATCACTGTGACATAATGACTTCATTTCTTTTGCATAATACTGAATAGAAGGATTCCTGAATCATATGGCAGTTCTATTTTAATTCTTTCGAGGAAACTCCACTCTGTTTTACATAATGGCCATGTTACTGTATGCCTCTATGTTTAGTGTGCGAGTGTTCTCACTTTTCTACATGCCTCCTCTCTTTTTCCCCTTTAACAAGAGTCACCGCCCACAGGTCTGATGTGATTGCTCATCCCAGTTTCCATTTGCACTTGCCTGATGATTGGTGATATTAATCATTTTATCAAACACCTCTTGGGCACGTCTATGTCTGCCATTTTTAAAATTTTCGTGGGTGCCTTGTAGCTAAACATCATAGCAAGATTCAAAGTGATACATTTATGTATGCATACAGCATCTCTTGGTGTGTTTCCTACCACATCGAATCTCACTCTCAACACACTCCTCCCACCCCACACATGCTACTGAGATTGGCAGCGATGTATTTGTATGTGAGTATAGCATTATTTGGACTGCTTCCTTCCTCAAACCTCCTTATCTTCCCTTTCTTCCCCCTTCCCCAATCTCCTTCTGCTACTATAGTGGGTGTACTCATTTGCATAAGGTCCCTTTTTTTTTTTTTTTTTTGCGGTACTGGGGATTGAACTCAGAGGCGTTCTACCTTCGAGCTACACCCCCAGCCCTATTTTTTTACTCTTTATTTCGAAACCGGGTCTCACTAAGTTGCGGAGTGCCTCACTAGGTAGCTGAGGCTGGCCGCGAACCCCAGCCTCCCGAATGCTGGGATTACAAGCGTGCGCCACCACGCCCGGCTCCATAAGGTCCCTTTTCTTTCCTATTTTTCTCTCTGGCTTTCACATATGAGAGATAATATGTGGCCCTTCACTTTCTGAACCTGACCCATCTCTCTTACTATCATGTTCTTCAGTTCCATCCATTTCCTCAAAGTGGCATAATTTTGTTCTTCTTAATGACTGAGTAAAACTCTATTGTGTGTATGTATACCACCTCTTCTTCATCCATTCGTTTGCAGACATATGGGTTGATTCCATGGTGTGACTATTGTAAATTGTGCTGCTATAAGCATGGGTATGCATGTGTCACTTGTATTTTAACCAATTCTTTTGGAAAGATACTGCAGATTGGCATAGTTGGTTCATATGGTGATTCCATTCTTGGTCTTTGGAGGAACTTCCATACTGATCTCCATAGCTGTGTTAAATTACAGTCTGGCAAATGGTATATAAGGCTTCCTCTCCCCCAAATCTTTGCCAGAATTTATTATTGTTTGTGTTCTTGATGGCTGCCATTCCGACTGGAGTTAGATAGAATCTCAGTGTAGATTTATTTATTTGCATACTTTCATTGGTGCAGTGTAATTATATATTATAGTGAGATAATTTTGATTTGCATTTTTTGAATTATTTATGATGTTAGACTTTTTAATGTATTTGTTGACCATTTGTATTTCTTATTTTGAGATGTGTCCAATAATTCAATTGCCAATGTAATGGTAGGTTATTATTTTTTGATGTTAAGTACTTTTTAATTTCTTGTATGTTCTAGATATTAACCCTTTCTCAGAGCAGTAGCTAGCAAAGATATTCTCCCATTCCATAGGCCCTCTCCTCATGTTTCTTATTGATTTCTTCGCTGTGCAGAAGCTTTTTAATTTGATGCCATCTCCTTTATTGATTTTTCAATTAATTTTCTGACCTTTAGGGGTTTTACTGAGCAAGTTTTTGGCTATGCCTATATGTTGGAGAATTGGTCCTGTGTTTTCTTCTAGCATTTGCAAAGTTTGTAGTCTAATTTCTAGGACTTTGATCCATTTTGAGTTAACTTTTGTTCAGGGTGGGAGATAGGGGTGAGAGATAATTTCCATATCTTCTACATATGGATATTTAGTTTTCCCAACAGCATTTTTAAAAAAAGATTGTCTTTTCTCCAGTGTACATATTTGGCTGCTTGGTCAAGGGTGGCTGTGGATATGTAGATTTTTCTCTGCATCTTCTATTGTATTACTTTGTCTATGTGTCTTTGTGTGTGTGTGTGTGTATGTGTGTGTGTGTGTGTGTGTGTGTGTGTGTGTGTGAGAATACCTGGTTATTTTTGTTACTATAGCTCTATAATATAATTTGTGATGCCTTCAGCATGTTTCTTCTTGCTCAGAATTTCTTTGCCTATTCTATTTGTTCTTTCATTTCTATTTCTGTGAATAAATATATGTATATATGTACATATACATACATAACTAGCCATATAACATACATATGCATATATATATATATATATATATATATATATATATATATATATGTATATATGTTGATTTTGTATCTGGCTAGTTGCCAGAATGTGTCCATCAGATCTAGAAGTCTTCTGGTTGAGTTTTTAATGTCTTCTAAGTATAGGATAATGTCATCTGCAAACAGGCATAGTTTCACTTTTTCTTTCCCTATTTATATACCTTTACTTTCCTTCTCTTACCTGATTTCTCCAGCTAAAATTTTAAATGCTGTATTGAGTAAGAATGATAATAGTAGAAAATATATCTGATTCAATCATATTGATAATATGAGGTAAAAATTTAAATTATCTATTCAGGCACTTTGTCATTGATCAACTTAACTTGTAAGGGTTTGTTTTTTGATACTGTTTAAATGGGATTCACCTTAAAAATTACTTTTGGATAGTTTACTATTAGAGTATAGAAATAATACCTAGTTCTGTATGTTCATTTTGTATCCTGCACCTCTATGGAATTTGCTTATCATTCCAAACACTTTTTTTTTTTAAGAATCTTAGGGTATTCTATATATAAGATTATGTCATCCACAAGCAGATAATTTCTCTTCTCTTCCTATTTACTTCCTTTTCTTTCCTCATTTCTTGGTGGTTCTCTGTGCTCTCACCTCTAATGCAGACACCCATGAGCTTAGCACGTATCCATGACCCTCTCAGGGCAGGATTTATTTATTCTATCATTCTTATTCAGTGAAGCTTCTGGGAGTGTCTTATGACTACAATTTTAGTTATCATTTTCCCTGTAGATAAAGATATGTGCTACTTAGATGGTCCATGTGCTTTGTGATTATTTAGTAGCTTATATTACACTACCTAGGGTTAAGCTTTTGTTGAGATCTCTGGAATAAACCTTATGCGATCTAATGGAGTTCCAAAAGTAATTCCCAGGAAGGAAAATCCTTCAATAAAGACTACCCCACACCCACGTCTATGGCCCTCAGGGGCTGCCTCCTTTCTTTAATCGTGGAACTGAAACTGAAGTTCCAGTTTCTACTTTAACTGTATTATTTAAACCATTTATATCTGATATTGGCATGTGGCAATTATATGGCTATGCTAAATAATTGATCTTCGTGTTTATTACTGTTTTTCTATCTCTTGTTTCCTTTAATTTTTTCATTTAACTCTACTTCCTTTCTATTAACCGAATATCTTTCTGATTCCATTTTATTTCCTTTTTTATTAGATATACTTTACTCTTCTAGTAGTTACATTAGTGTTGAGATATACATGTTTACTTTATTAAAGTTTATCTTCAGATGATATTATATTGTATGTATGGTATATATAGTACCCAGTAATCATGCACTTCTTTTTCTCTTATCTTTGCCTTATTCTCTTCCTACATCTTATCTTTGCACCTGTTGTACCCTACTCTTTGTTGCTCTTATTGTCATTTCAGTAGCAAATTATATTGTACAAGATCTCCTTTTTTATTTTTTGAGAAAATGAATACTGTTACCAATCCTGTGATCTTTCTTACATTGCACACATCCTGTTTTCTCAAACTTGGCACTACTGACAGGGGCTGAATAACTCTTTATTGCAGTGAAGCGGTTCTATCTTGTTAACTGCAGGATTTTCAGCTGCATTCCTGGCCTCTGTGTACCAGATGGATGCAGTAATCCACTCTGTCCTCAGTCATGACCATCAACAATGAATCCAGACTTAGCCAAATATGCCCGTGAAGCACAATCACCTTTGACTGAGAGTCACTGGCCTGGGTTCATATTGTCACTTAGTATCAGTTTTCTTCTGCCTGACACTCCTTAATTGTGCTTTCATTGTAGGTCTTCTTCATTATTTTGGCTCTTTTTAAAAAATTCGCACAACATAAAATGAACTTTTTGAAAATGAACAATTCAGATGCATTTAGCACATTTGGAATCTTATTCAGATACAACATTTATCTAGTTCCAAAACGTTTCAGTAACACAGAATACCGCCTCTTATTCACTAGCAATTTCCCCACCCTCCCCACTCTGATAATCTAGTTTCTTTTAACACAATATTTTCAAGGCTTATCTACATTATAGTGTGTGTCAATATTTCATCCTATTTTATAGCTCGATAATATGCCATTGTATACTTACACCAGGCATTCATCTGTTCCTAGAAATGGGGTTGTTTTCACCTTATGGCTAGTATTAATTCCTGTTATAATCATTCACATACAAATTTTTGTGAGGAAATATATTTTGATTTCTCATGGAAGGAGAAAAATGGTTGAATCTTATGGCCGCTTTATGCCTAATAACTTTAGCAAATGACAGACTTTTTTCCCCAAAGTAGTCAGACGACAAGCAACATACAAGTTTTCCAATGTATCCTGCCCTCATGGATACTTGAAAATATCTTTCTTTTTGTTATCACCACCCTAGTGGATGTGGACTGCTCTCTGATGGTTTAGATTTGCATTATGATGAGTCATGAGCAGTTTTTCATGTGCTTCTTGGTCATTTATACCTTTTCTCTAGAAAAAATGTCTCTCCAGATTCTTTGCCCTTTTAAATATGCTTTTATTGGTGAATTGTAATTAAACATCATAATGGAGTTCAGAGTTATGAGAACATATGTGCACACGGCACTTGGTGTGTTTCCTTCCTTCTGGTAACTGTTTTTCTTTGTCTTTTTTATTCTAGATAAGGTTCCTCAATAGAGGTATCATTTACTTCTAAAATAGAAGTGAAAGTTCTTTACAAAGCATGGTAAATTGAGTCCAATAGTATATAGAAAAATTATACTCCATTACCTAGTGGGATCTATTCCAAGTATGTTAAGGTCATTCAGTATTTGAGAAATTGGTCAGTAAATGTAATGCAGCATAATATCAAAAGGCAAAGGAAGAAAAATCAGATGATCACTTGATACATTGTTACTAGTATGATTTTAAACAATTTTCTTGTAGATTAATTGTGGATGAGAAATACAGACAATTTTATGTTTCTTTCATGTATTCTTTCTCAGACACTCTGCCTTTCTTCATGAAAATCTGTTTCTAAGTAATTTTCCTTCTCCCTGAAGAATTCTTTTAACATTTCCTCATAGGGTGGGTCTGCTTGGGATAAATTCTTGCAGTATTTCTTTGTCTGAGAAAGTCTTCATTTTTCCTTCAGTTTTGAAGGGTAATTATGCTAGACACAGAAGCTCTTGGATATGGAATTTATTCGCATATAAATAGTAGAGTACCTGTTTTCAATTTTAGAATCTCCATATCTAGGAGTGGAAATAGTGCATTGTACCCAGGAGTCATTATACTTTTTAACTTTTCAAAGAAACACAAAAACGTTCCACTACATTCCCACCATCCATTTGAAAGGGTAACAGTCATTTTAGATTTTAAAAAACACTCATTATACCTTTCTTCTAAAAAACAAAATCACCAGCCTAATAGTTTGAGGTATTATATATTACTGTAATTTTGATTTGCATTTCCCTAAAGATTAAAGGCACTGAGAATTGTTTATCGTGCTTATTTTCCACTTGTATAGATTACTGGAAAAACATCTATTCAAATTACTTGCCCATTTTAAAGGCGGTATTGTTTGCCATGCTGAATTATATGGTCTCCTGGCTACGGTCTGAGTATTTGTGTCCTCCTTAATTTCATACTTTGATATCGCAATCCCCAAGGTGAAGGCATTAGGCATTGTAATCTTCAGTAGAAGACTGGGTCCTGAAGGCAAGACTCTCATGATTGGGATTAGTACTCTTGTAGTAGAGACTTCAGACTGCTCCTCATGCATTCTACTGGCTGAAGACAGCCAGGATGCACAGTCTGTGCCCCAGAAAGAGAGCTTTCACCAGCTGCTAAAGCTAGCCTCTGGAACTACTGTGAAAGGTAAATTAATGTTGTTTATAAGCTACCTTGTTTATGGTTTATGTTTTTTTGTGGTAGCAACCCAGAGAGACAAAAAAAGAAAGAAAGAAAAAGAAGACATTTTCAAGGTACTTACGATGAAGACCTTGACTCAGAAGGTTCAAAAGCCATGCTATCTCACGATCTTTGGTATACCTATGCTTTTTATACTTACTTATGCATTATAATTATACTTCAAAAAATCCTTGGGAAATGCTATATCACTTGGCAATTCCAAATTTCTTTAATTATTAGGAAGCTCAAGTTTTTACATATTATTCATATATTTGCTGTAAATTATTTCAGCATTTGCCCATTTATGAGTGTTTATCTTTGCTTCTTTTTAATGCAAAAAATTTTATATTTATATATTTCAGAAAGATGAGAATTCAAATAATGAAGATAATGCAGAAATAAAGGTAAACAACATTTACTCTGATAATTCCATTTCCCTTTTTTTGTGTGGTACTAGAGATTCAACTCATGGACATTCTACCTCTGAACTACATCCTCAGCCCTGTTTTACTTTTTATTTTGAAACAATGTCTCTTTAAGTTGCTGAGGCTGGCCAAGAACCTGTGATCCTCCTGTCTCAGTCTTCCAAATCCTGTGATGACAAGTGTGTATCACTACCCCAGTCCTTCCATTTCACTTTATATAATAACAATTTAGTTTGTGCATTTTCCAAGAGCATTGTACACATGCACACTTTGAAGAATAATTGGACAATACACTTATAGACTTTTTTATGACATATTACACCGAGACCATCCTTTTAAGTCAGTATCTCACACACTTTAAGGGATTCTCAATTTTCTATCATATTAAGTAGGCACATCTTATTTAAAACTTCTCTTAGGACTGATATTTAGAAGTTTTTAATTTTCCAATTTTTGCTAGTATGAGTTGGCACACTACAAAGATGTTCAAGGATTTGTGCTGTTTGCCTTTAGGTGGGAAAGGGACCTCAATTCACCTTTCAATACTCCTATAGATGCACCATCATCCCTTTTAATTCCTCTATGCTCCCTACCCATCCCCAAAGATTTCGGAAGGGTAAACCTGGTTTCCCTTCTTTTCTTCAATCTGAAATGAAACTCACACACCTTCATCCCTATACACCTAATAACTATTCACCTGCCACAGAGGAACAAATGCTGAAAATCCCAATTTCCAGAGTGGCAGAAGAGCCAGAATGGGGAATGTTAAAGATTCTAGAAATATGTCTACAAAAAAGAAAAACAAAAGGGAAAAAGAGGGTGATTTTTCAGGCTTGGTCCAAGTCTGTATATAATACACGTTCCTCCCCCCCCCCCCCGACACACACACATCAACTCTAAGTTAGAATCCCTTTTCTGGTAGGAATTCTACATCTCCTACTTTCTGTCTGAGTGTTGTGCAGTGAGGCAGGTAACTTTCTATACCCCAGCCATCTCCTGTTTAAATTAAGAATAATGATAGAAACAGCCATGTAGATTGCATAAAAATATGTCAAGAGGTCATTGTCTAGCTCTGATTAAGTTTTTCATAAAGGGTTTCAAAATTTTCTAATAGTCAGAAGGATCATGCAACATTTAATTCATATATATGCATATATATTATATATTTTTGTCATTGTTGCTGTTGTCTCCCTAAAGAAAAATAACCTATTTTTCTGAAATGGCCTTTCTTTAAAATATATATAATAACCTCAATTTTCCTTTTTCCTTTATCCCCACAGCCTCTGCCTTGGTTTAGAGTTTCATCATCTCTCATTTACGCAATTTCGGGAGCCTAGTAACCCGTCTCCCTGGCAACGGTTTCCACTCTACTCCTCGCCTAAGGACTGATTTCCTTCCCTCCCTACCCATCCCCTCCCATTCTTCTATCTCCCTGATCAAATGAATTTCAATGCCACACACATAATACATGGAATAATATTGTTTGTGTGCCTAGCTCGACCTTTTTTGCATATGAATACATGTTTTTTTGAGTAGTTGAAATGATAGCTGTATATAATTTATATTCTGATTTTCACTTAACAGTAATTTTACAAGCACTTTTCAGACAGCTAAGAAGCCCTAACAATATTTTTTTTCTAGGCAACATGAGGATCTATCTGCAAAAAAAAAAGGAACATTTTCCAATTGATTATTATATGCTGTTTTAGAAATTCAGGTTGCTTCCAATTTTTCAAAGTAGTTTAAGATGATATTACTTTGAAAGTCTGGTTCTACACTCATATTTTTCTGATTTTTGATTCATTGCACTATTAGAAAAGATTCTGTGGAGTAGTATCCAGGGGGCCAAGAGTGAAAATATGTTTTGTGACATTTGATTATGTTGCCAGCTGATTTCCAAATATAATGACTCAAGCTCCAGTGACCCTTGTGTATCATTGCACCATTTTTCATAAGATATAAGAATTTCACATTATCATTTAACCTAACTTTGCATTTAAGGAATGAAAAAAATTCTTAGTTGAACAATTATGAGTTGGAACCTTTGCTTTAGTTTAATGATTGGCAAAGTTCAATGATTAGCAAAGTTCAAACTATCCATATTTTTCACTGTGTATAAGTGTGTACGTGCACACACTCATGTGTTTGAGATTTGGACCATAATAATTCACATCCTTTGATTATTCATTATTTATTGCCACAGTGAGTAGGAACAACTAATTAATACAGAGAGTAACAACGTCTCTATACTATTTCTTGCAACGTTCCTCTTTGTTTTTGTCATCTGTTAGTCTTGGTGTGGAGGTAGAGTTTTTCCTTTCCCTTTCCCTATTATAGCCTTTAGTGCCATTTAATATCCTCGGGTTTTTATGTTCTTTTCCTCACAAACGCTTCCCTAACATCTTTTGGCCTCATTACTGCAGGAGAATAAACGTAATAGTGAATAGCATAGGAATAGGAGTTCTGGGCTGGACGGGCTTCCTTTGTATTGAAGTTACATCCCCCCCTCCACAGCACACAGCCAAGTACTTTAAGAAAGACCCAGTCTCTTGTGTTCCCAGGACAAATAAAATAGTAACACTGAACTAATCTAATCACGCCAAGACTCCCTGAAAAAATGGATGCGTGGAGCCAGGTGGGACTTGTTGGAGGCAATGGGCCGCACCTGAGGGTTCTCCTTTTCACTTCCTTGAAATTTCTCTTCTTTCTTTTACTGTGTGTGTGTGTGTGTGTGTGTGTGTGTGTGTGTGTGTATGCGCGCGCGCGTGTTTGAAATTCATTTTGATCTAGACACAGAAGAATGGGAAGGGATGGGAAGGGAGGGAAGGAAATCAGTCCTTAGGCAAGGAGTAGAGTGGAAATGGTTGCCAAGGAGACGGGTTACTAGGCTCCTGTTTCACATAAGTTTCCTGAGACAGGTCTATTGTATTTGAGGTCTTCTTAAACGAATTAGTGCATCCTCAATAGTGTGAATGCCCAGAGGACAAATGGGGCGTTTTATTTATCATTGGTTTCCTATCATTTATGGCTCAAAGAGGGACATTTAAAATTTATATTGAATGAAGGGACAGAACATCATGCTCTGGGGTATGGTGATTTCAGAAGATAATGGTAATTTGGATGTTAGTTCCAAATAAGGTAGAAGATTTATGCCTTCAAATGTACTCTAAGGTCCTTAGAGTGGGGTGCTAGTGAGAGAAAATTGTGGTGTTGGGGGACAGTCACCCAGAGATGTGTTAGGTGTGAGAGAATAAATTAGGGAAAAAAACCCACAGGATTTAGAAAAATCGGCTCTATAGAAGCATCACTCTGATTCCAGAAACATTAGATCTGCTCCCTTCCGTGATGCACAAAAGTAAGAACACCTGTGGTCTGAGATGGATTGTCACAGATGTCCTGTGTGCTTGGTTAGTAGGAGTCTGAATGTTTTAACATTGCCAGTGTGCTAGTCTTGCTCATTATGAGATTATTTCAATTTCACGTTTTGAGCTGCTGTTACAAACAGTGTGGTAGTGAGGGTTGAATTGAGGGGTGCTCTACCTCTGAGCTGTAACCCATCCCTGTTCTATTTTTTGTTTCTTAATTTTGAAATAAGGTCTCACTAAATTACTGCACAACGACCTTTAACCTGCAATCATCCTATCTCAACCTTCCAAATACTGGGATTACGGGTGCATGCCACCATGCCTGACTGATGTGGATTTTTAAAATATCTTTTTCTGACTCTTCATTGCTAGTAGAGAGGAATACAAAAATCTAATTACAATTTTGAGATAATCGTATATTTACAGGCAGTTATCAGGAATAATACAGAGGGATGCTGTGTATTATTTATTCAGTTCCTCCCAATGAGTTATACAACTCTAGTACAATGTCAGAAACAGGATATTAACAATGATACAATCAAGAGGCGTAACATTTTCATCACCACTACCATCTTTCATATCCCTTTTCATAGTCATATCCACTTTCTTACAAACCGTCCCCCACCCTTAACAACCAGCAAACCTATAATTCTGTTCTCTACTTCTTTAATTTTGTCATTTTAAGAGTTTTATTCAAGGGGAATAACTCTAATATGTAACAAATTGAGCTAGGCATTTTTTCCCCTCAGAATAAACTTTTAGAGACTCAACTCTCTGTTGTTATATGTAACCTCTGTCCATTCCCTTTTTTATTGCTGAGTTGAATTCCATGGAACTGATGTGTCACCTTTTGTTTAATCAGACACTTATTTACGGGTGTCTGTCTGTGTTCCTCAGGTTTCCATCACTCTAACAAATATCTGAGATAATCAACTTAGCATAGGAGTAGGTTTATTTTTAATACTTTTATTGGTGCATTGTAATTATACATCACAGTAAGATTCAAAGTGGCACAAAAATGCATTCATGTATCCTTTGGTGTATTTCCTTCTGCATCCTACCCTACTGCCCTCTTCTCACTCCCTGTCCATGTTAGTGAGACCTTTATATGTGGACATAACATTATTTGAACTGTGTTCTTCCTTAATCCTCCTTTCCCCCTCCCCTCATTTATCTGAATGCCTTTACGTTTCCTATTTTCTCTCCAGCTTCTACATATGAGATAAAACATACAACCCTAGATTCTCCGAGAAGAGCCTCCTTTTGATTCATGTTTTGGTGGTTTCAATCCACAATGGGGCAAACTCATTGCTTTCAGACCTCTGGTGGGGGTCAGCCCATCATGCATGGAAGAATTCACGGAAGAGGCCACGGTAGCACAAAGTGCTTTTAGGCCACGCCCCCGATGACCTAAAAACTTCCGGGTAGGCACTTCCGCTTAAAGTTTCTACCACCATCCAGTAGTGCCAAGCTAGGGATGAAGACTTTAACACATGTGCCTTTGGGGTGATTACAGATCCAAATTACAGCAGGGTGTTTCTTATTTTCCAGTTTCTGGATTATTGTGAGTGAATATGTATATACGCACTCATGGAATGAAACTGATGTTGAAAAAAAAAAAAACAAACATAAGTTCTGTAGGGTCAAGGCCCAGGAGTGCAGTTCCTGGATAATATCATTAGTTGTGTGTTTAAGTTTTTAAGAATTGTCACTTGTCCGGAGTGAATGTAACATCTTGAATTTCACCAGCTTGTGTGAGTGACTGGCTTTCTCTGCATAATAACTAGCATTTGAGGCTGTAGTTTTTTTTTTTGTTTGTTTTCTTTTTCACTTTTCTGATTCTCACAGGGATCTCATGTCCCATTGTGGTTTTAACGTTTATTTTCCTCTTACATAATGACGTTGGCCATCCTTCCATGGGCTCACTTGCCACTTGTGTATCCTCTTCAGTCAAGTGTCTTCTTGTTAATTTTGTCCATTTTTCTCCGATTTTCATTTTTGTCTTTATTTTAAATATTGAGATATATATATATATATATATATATATATATATATATATATATATATGTAATCTAAGTTATTTGTTAAATATGTGGCTTAAAAATATTTTGTCCCAGTCTATAATTTGTTTATGCTTTTAACAGGTTCTTTACACAGTCAAAGAGTGATGATAATAATTGTAATGAAGACTTTAATTTCTCTATTTAGTTGCTTCTGCCCCTTGGTTGAAAATGGCTGCACTGGTGAGGAGTGTTTTAATTTCTCTCTTCTGTTCTATCCATCAATGTGTCTATCTCGCTACCCCATTACATGCCAATTTGTGTTGAGGCGTAACTCACTATATAAAATTTACCATTTGATAGCATATAACCCAGTAGTTTTAGTATATTCAGAAAGTTTTGCAACCATCACAGCTACATAGCTCCAAAATATTCCCATCACCCCAAATAAAGCCACTGAACCCATTAGCAGTCACTGCTCATTTCCTTCCCCACCAAGAACCAGGGCAGCCACTAATCTACTTCTTATCTCTAGGGGTTTATCTTTTCTGGATATTTCAAATGCTTCTGGTGTCTTTCTTGTTCATTTTGTTTACTTAGCATAATATTTTCAAGATTCCTCCATGTTACAGTGTGTATCAATATCTAATTCCTTTTTTGGTAGAAGGCCATTTTATTGTTTGAACATACCCTACCAAATTTTGTTTATACATTCCTCAGTGGATGTACATTTAGACTGTTTACATCTTGGAGGTCTCATATGCACAAGGGTTGCTGTGAATATTTATGCGCAAGTGTTTGTTTCAGGGCCAGTTTTAAATTCTGGGGAGCCTAGACTTGAGAGTGGAATGGCCGAGTCATGTGGTGTCTTAGTCCCCATTTTCACTATTGTGATCTAAACACCTGACACACAAAACTTAGAGGGGGGAAGATTTATTGGGGATCAGAGTTTCAGAAGTTTCAGTCCAAAGGGCCAGCTCTGAAGCATATGTGGAGGCAACAGCAGCAGAGTGTGCAGAAGGATGCTGCTCTCAGGTCATGGACACTGGACGCAGAGAAATCAAGGGGCGGAGTGAGGGACATAGATCATCCCCAAGGCCACACCAAACCTGCCTGTATCACCACCCAATGCATCTGCTCAAATGATTAAGTCATCAATGGGTTTATCCACCCATGAGACTAGACCCCTCAAGGTTCATTTATTTTACCTCTGAACATTTTTGCTTGGCTAATACCTGAGCTTTGCCAGGGGACCGTCTATAGTCAAACCATAACAGATGACAACTTCAGGATTAACGTATTAATTACTGTTAGATTGTTTCCCAAGGTTGTACAACCGTTTTACATTCTCAATCACAACACATAGGTATGCAACTTCACAGCGTCCTCTGCAGTCTTTATTAAGGATGCTCAGTACTCTCGATAGGGCTGTCCTGGTGGGAGGGAAGTGGTCTCTCACCATGATTTGGGGGCATATTTCCCATAGACTAATCAAGATGAGTATATTTGCATGTATGTATTGATCGCGTCTTCTTTAGATTCATATCTATTTAAATAAAAGTGATCATTTTTACTGGGTTACTTTTAAAATTGGGGGTTGTAAGAATTCTTTATAATCTGGCCACTAGACTCTTAGCAGATATGTTACTGGCAAATATTTCCTCCATTCTGTGGGTTGTCTTATTTTTTGGATTGTCTTTTTACCTCTTGAGTCCTATACACACACACACACACACAAAGACACACACACACACACACATATATATATTGATTATATATATATATTGATTATATATATGTGTGTGTGTGTGTGTGTCTTTGTGTGTGTGTGTGTGTGTGTGTATAGGACTCAAGAGGAATCAATATATATATATATTGATTATATATATATATTGATTATATATATGTGTGTGTGTGTATATATATATATATAATCAATGAAGTCAGTATACCTGTTCTGTTTTGTAACAGCTACTTGTGGTGTCCTATTTATGACCTGTGACCACATGTAACCTTAGCTAATATAAAGATTAAAACCTATTTTTTCTTATAAGAATTTTTCTGTTCCATTTCTGTTTTAGTTTTTGTTTGTTTGTTTATAGGCTTTCAGTTGATCTTTGTTTCTGGTATAAGGTAAGGGTCCAATTTTCATTCTTTGCATCTGAATATCCAGTTCCCTGAGACCAATTGTTGAAAACACTAACCTTATCCAAATTAGATTAGAAATCAATTGTCCATGAGTGCATGGATTTATTTATTTTTCCTCAGTTCCTTTCCATCGACACATATGATGATACTCATATCAGTGCTACATTCCCTGGTGTACTTCTATTATCTTATTTACTTCTACTTTCTTTCTTGCTATGGTTTGAATGTCCGCATCAAAACTCATGTCAAAAGTTAATCTTAACAGCTATATGTGGGTGGTAATTGGAGATGGGAGATTTGAGTGTTAAGATTAGGTGAGTTTATGAGTGTTGGATCCTTGTGGATGCATTTGTATCATTATAAGAGGATTCAAGTGGGCATACTTAATCAATCCTTCCATGTAATACCCGCAATACATTGGGATTCTGCAAATAAACCCCTACCAGCAAGAATAAACATATGCAATGCAGCTTCCAAATCTTTAACTTCCCAGCTTCAAAACTGTGTGCAGAATAAACCTTTATTCATTTTTAAAAGACGGCATTCTTTTATTGTCAAAGTACATTGATATGATTAACATAAATGTGACACATTTCTAGGATACTATTCAGCAATTCCTGTTTATGTAGTTTCTTTGCTTCAGTTTTTTCTTACATACTTCTCATTTGTTATAGTTATTCTTTTAATGGATTTTAAATTCACATATTATATTTTAATGCATAAACATTATTTATTCTGTAGTATTAAGTTATAGCAAAATAAAATAGACCAAGACAATTGTCATAGTGGATTTGGGTACTGGGAAATGTGAGTCCTCCAACTTTCAAGATAATTTGGCTATTATCTTACATTATCATAATAACTCTAAGATTAAGATCAACCTGTCAATATCTGAAAAACTTCTTAAAAGCTTGAATTTTGAGAAGGATTATGTTGAATTTAAAGATTACTTTGGAGTGTTGCCATCTTAAAAATATTAATCTTGCTTGCATGGTGCTGCATGCCTCTAACACCAGTATTTGGGAAACTGAGGCAAGATGATCACAGGTTCAAGGCAAATCTCAGCAATTTAGTGAGGCTCTCAGCAACTTAGAGACCCTGTTTCTTTTTTTTTTTTGCGGTACTGGGGATTGAACTCAGAGGCGTTCTACCTTCGAGCTACACCCCCAGCCCTATTTTTTACTCTTTATTTCGAAACCGGGTCTCACTAAGTTGTGGCGTGCCTCACTAGGTAGCTGAGGCTGGCCGCGAACCCAGATCCTCCGGTAGAGACCCTGTTTCTAAATAAGAAAAATAAAATAAGTCTTGGGGTATATCTTGGAATTTGTCTACCTCATGGTTCTATCCCCAATACCACATACACACACAAAATCTTAATTATTTCATTTTTGATGTTAAAATATAATTGTTTTCTTAATCTCATTTTTGTATTATTAATTATGTGCAATAGATTTTTTCAATACAGATATCACATAGCCTAAAACCTTTAGTAAGTTGTCTCTAGTAGTTCTTAAGAGGATCATGTAGAAATATACAATCCACAAAACAAAGTAGTTTGACTTTCTTCTTTCCGATCTGGATTGCTTCTGTTTTCTTTCTTGCCAACATTTCCAGGGTAGAAACTGGCACAATATGAATAGAAATGGCAAAGCAGCTCCCCTGCCTTATTCCTGGTCTATGGGGAAAAGTGTTCAGTCTTTCACCAATAATATGGTGTTAGCTATGGCTTTTCATAGATGCTACTTGTCAGATGAAGGAAGTTTCTTTCTATTCTTCATTTATTTGGTTTTTTAAAAAATTATAAATTAGTCTTGAATTTGTCCAGTACTATTTTTCTGCTAATATTGAGGTGATCATGTAGCCTTTGTCCTTTAGTTTATTAATACGGTAGGTGAATTTACATTGTTTGATTTGCCTGTGTTTAACCACTTTTTTCTAATGTTGATGTTGGTGCAATACTAGCCTCATAGAATGAATTGTGAAGGTTTTTATTTTCGACTTTTTGAATAGTTTATAAAGGATTAGTATTCATTGTTTTTAAAAGTGTTGGTAGCATTCTCCTTGAATACAGCTCTAATTTCAGGGTTTTTTTTGTGAATGGGAAACTTTTAAAAATAGTTTTTACTAATCAAATAATTACTTATTATAAGTCTATTCTATTTTTCTATTTTTTATTCAAGTTCAGCAGTTTGTCTCTTTCCAGAAATTTATTCATTTCATTTGAGTTTTGTAATGTACTAGTATATATGTATTCATTTGTTTCCCTCATAATTTATGACTTAAGTAATTTGTTTCCTCTCCCTTTTTTCTTAGCCTGTCTAGATGGTTGTCAGGTTTATTTTCTCAAACGACTAGCTTATGGTTTGTTTGATAAATCTCTATTGAGTTCTGTTCTATAATTTATTTCCACTCATATCCTTATCATTTCCTTTTTTGCCCTTGCATTTTGGCTTTGGTGTGCTATTCTTCATTTCTAGGTGTTTAAGGTGGAAGAATATGAGGTCATTCATTTGATATCTTATTTTTCCACATGGGTATTTACATTATTTTGTGACACCCTCTAAAGTTGGTGTTGCCTGTGTTAATTTTCACTGACCTTAAAATATTTTCTAATTTCTGTTTTCTTACTTTACATCAGTTTTCAAGGAAGATGCTGCTTAACTTTTATATATTTGTCGATCACCTCTCCTTTCATGTTACCTTGAATCCTAATGCTGTTCCATTTTGTTTAGAGACTATACTAGGTATGATTTAAGTTCTTTGGGGTTTATTGAAAATCATTTTGTGGCTTCACAAAATGTGCCCCTGGACAACTAGAACAAAATGTACACTCTGCTGCTGTTGGGCCCATGTTTTGCATTGGTCTATTATGTGTAATTGGCTTATTGTGCTATTCAAGTGCTCTATTTCCATGTTAATTTTCTGTCTAGCTGTTCTATCCATTACTGAAAGTGGGGTATTGAAGTATCCAACAATTATGGCTGGATTGTTTATTTTTTTCTCTCTTCAATTTGTTTTGCTTCATGCATTTTGGGAATCTGTTGTTAGATGAATATATGTTTATAGCCTTTTTGTCCTTGTGCTGGATGGAACATTTGTCATTATAAGGCATACATCCCCCCCCCATAACAATTTTTTTATTTTAAAGGTTAATGCATCTCCCATTAGAGCAGGCTCTCCAGCTCTGTTGTTGGGGTCCATTTGCTGGATGCGTCTTTTAACACTGTTATTTTCCACCTGAACCATTTGTGTTTTTGACTCAAAGCAACTATATAGTTACATTTTATTAATTCCTCCAACATCTGCTCTTTAGTTGGATTTTTAATTGATTCACATTTCGTGGTGTTGTTGATTATTTAAGATGTACAACTGCCAATTTGCCTTTTTTTAAAAAAAATCTAACGTCTTTTTTATTCCTCTGTTCCTCCTGTAAAGTTCTAATACTTCATCTGTGTTAAACACATGTTTTCTAGTGTAACATTTTAATTCCCTTGACTTTCCTTTGACAGTATATTTTTAAGTTATTTTCTTAGCAGTTGCCTTAAAGATTATAATTAACAGCTTAATTTATAACAATCTAGTGTAGATTAATACCAACTTAATTTTAAGAATATAAAAAAACCTGCTCCTTTATAGCTGTGTTTCCTCCCCCTAATTTGTCCTGTTATTACCATGCAAATTACACCTTTATACAGTTTAATCCTATTAATGTGGGTTTATAATCACTGCTTTATGCAGTTGTCATGTAAATTAGATAGGGTTAAAAAGTTACAAACAACAAATCCATTTATGCTGTCTTTTATATTTACTTCATGTTGTTCCTTTAACTAAGGCTCTTTATTTATAGGGTCCTTTTATTTCAGTTTGATAAACTTATTTACCCTTTCCCGTGTCAGAAAAATACATGCACACAACTCTTGGCATGTACTTTGCTTTTTAATTAACTGGCATTTTCTTTTTCAGTTTGGGGCAACGGTGTAATAAATTGAAAAGTGTTTCCTCCTATTTCCTGGAAATTATGGTAGAGTTGTAGTAAGTTTTGAAAACATTTGGGAAAATTAATCAGTATGATCAGCTGGACCTGGAGACTTTTAGGGGAGTTTTTAAATTTTAAAGACTATTTTCCTAGTTCTTATAATGCTATTCATATTGGGTAAATTGTAGTAGCATATGTTTTGGATGATTCAGTTCCTTTCAATTAAGTGGCTGAATTGTGTGTGTAGAGTTGTTCTAAGTGTCTACTTATTGTCATGTTCGGTCTGCAGGGTCTATTGTAATATTTAATCTTATTCCTTATGTTCATAATTTGCACTATCCTATTTTATTCTTTGTCAGTCTTGCCAGAGGTTTGCCAATATAATCGATCACTTCAAAAAAAAAACTTTAGCTGCATGCTTCATTGATTTTTATACTCGTTTTACTAATTGAACTTTATTTTTTTCTGCTTCATTTTGTTTTTCTCCTGCTTTCTTTGGATTCATTTTTCTCACATTTTTGATTTTTGAGGTGAAATACAGGTTATTAATTTGGATTTTTTTCACTTTTAATGAATGCTTGTAATATTATAAATTATAAATTTCCTTTTCAGAAATGCTTTAGATGTGTACTATACCTTTTAGTAGTCGTAGTATCATTTTCATTTGGTTCAATGTATTTTAAAAAGTTTCCTTTGAATCATCGTCTTTGATTTATGCATTATTTAGAATCGTGTCCTTCTTCTTCTCTGTGCTGGGCAAGTTTGCTGTCATATTTACTTTATTACAAATATCTATTTGGTTCTATCACCCATCGTGGTCAAGAGAACAATGTCCAGGATTTCAATATTATGAATGTGTTGTGGTTTGCTTTATTTCCCAATATATATGTATTCACTTACACCTACATATGAATATATATGAGTATTACAATATACCTATATTTATGTCATTTATATTCATATATATGAATGAACATATGTGAATTAATGAAGCTATTTTCATTCTTTTTATACTTTTATTGGCTCATTGCAATTATACATCATAGCAAGACTCAAAATCACACAAACAGATAGGCACACAGGATTTTGTGTATTTCCCTTTAGGTCTCACCCTACGCCCCACCTTCCCCACATATAATAGAGGAATTGTTAGTGATACCTTTATACATGGGCACAGCATATTTGATTAGTTTTTCATCACTTTTCCCTTTGCCCACTCCACCCCAACTCCCTCCCTATCTCCTCTTCCATTATTCTGTTAGTCTCACTCTTCAATTATCTAAAGTCCTTTTTGTTTTCCATTTTTCTCTCTCGCTTCCACATATGAGAGAAAACACTCGACCCTTGACTTTCTGAGACTGAATGATATCACTTAGCATAATATTCTCTAATTCTATCCATTTTCCTGCAAATAGCATAATTTTGTTGTTCTTTATGGATGAGTAAAATTGCACTGTGTATATATTACCACATTTTCATCTTTCTTTTACTTTGAACTTGCTTATATCATTATATTTGAAGTGAAAAATTTATGGGCCACCTAAAATTGCGAGATGTTTTAGTACCTACTCTACAAAATGCTCTGCATTTTTCACTGTTGCATTTAGACCAATTATATTTAATCAAATGTTTGATACATCAAGGTTTTAAATCCACTATTTCTTTTTTTATCTTTGTTCTTATTGTTTTCTATTTCTTTATTTTTAATATATTTCCTGTACTTTTCTTAATCATTTTTGGAATCCCATTTTTTTTCTCTACCTACAGTGTATTTATCTTTTAACACAACTTTTTTTTTTTTGGGTAAATTTGTGTGTTTTTGTGAGTAACTTACCATGGTCTAGTGATGATGTAATTTTAT
Organism: Graphiurus murinus; assembly: GCA_004027655.1. NCBI lineage: Eukaryota > Metazoa > Chordata > Mammalia > Rodentia > Gliridae > Graphiurus > Graphiurus murinus. The sequence goes on along the minus strand of PVLC010000622.1, from coordinate 17,364 downwards.
CAGTTCAAATTAGCATCAAACCTTTTTTCTCTTGATATGCTTTTGCTTTCCCATATTTGTTTTAAAACTACATAAAAGAACATTCCCTCCATCTACATGTAGAACTTCATGAGAAATGTTATAATTTTTGCTTCCATCACCAAATACAATTTAAGAGACTCAATAGAAGAAAAAAAAAAGTCTGTCCTGTTTACTTGTAGTTATTGATTATTGTGTTCTTCCTTTTCCCCTCATATTTAGAAATTCTGTCTTTTATTGCTATTTTTTTCTGCTTAAAGAACATCCTTCAGCTACTCTTTTGTAGTACATCACCATCTTTCTTCACCTGAAAATCTCTTGATTCCTCTTCATTCCTCAAATACATTTTCAGGAAATGTAAGATTCTGGATGGCAGCCCTTTCCATTCAGGACTCGAAAACTGTCCTGCCACTTCCTTCTAATCCCCACAGCTTTGGATGAGATTTCCACAGCTTTTGAAATTGCTTTCCCCCCCACAGGCAAAGTGTTGTTTGCCCCCAGCTGCTTTCAAAAGTTTTTCTGTGGGTTTTAGTTTTCTCAAGTTTGACTAGGATTAATCTTGGTTTCCATCTCTTGAGATATATTCTGTTTGGGCATCATGGAGCTTCTTGAACAAGTAAATTCATGACTTTTGTTATATTTGGGACATTTTTAGTAATTATTACTTTGAGTAGTTTTCCAGTCTTGCTGTCTTTCTTGTCACTCCCTGCAACTCCTGATATGAAGTTTATATCTCTGATTATAATAATAATAAAGCTCTACTTATTTGTTTAATTTTTTTCAAGTCTTTTTGCTCTTGGTTGTGCGATTGGATAATTTACATTGTTTTGCCTTCAAGGTCACAGATTATTGTCTTTATCCCCTTCAGATTTCTGTTGAATTTCCTCTGTGAACCCTTCGTTCTACACTTTATGACATTCACTTACCAGTTATAGAACTCTTCAGTGGTTCTTATAAGATTGTCTATATAAATAAGTACGCAGCCTGTGAGCGAAGACTGCTCAATCTCTTCTTTCTAATTTTTATAGATATCTTCTTCTTCTAACCTTTTTGTATCATCTATAACTTCCAGTATAATGTTGAATAGAAATTGTCCATTTCCTGAGTTTAAGAAGAAATCATTCAGTCTTTTATCCTTATGGATACATGTAAATAGGACCTCACAAAGATCCCTAGAATCTGAGAGAAAGGAAGAGAGAAAGAAGTGTTCACCATTAGGGAGAATGTGGATTAGCAAATGCTAATGGACTGAGAAGTCTGTCAATTTTACGCAGTTTGTTGAGTTTTTTTGATATAAAGATTTTGAAGTTGGGTATGGTGGTGATTTCTGTAATCCCAGTACTTTGGAGACTGAGACAGGAGGATCACAGGTTTGAGGCCAGCCTCAGGAGTGCAGTTAGACTCTCAACAACCTAGCAAGACCTTGTTTCAGAGCAAAAAATAAAAATGACTGGGGTGTAGCTCAGAGGTAGAACACCCTTGGGTTCCATCCCCAGACCAAAAAAAAATGTTTTAAAAATATTTTGTATTATCCTCTTAATATTCATAGGCTGTTTAGAGATATGATTTTTATATATGAAATTGGTAATTTGTGTATCTTCTTTTTATGACTTGCTTACTTGCTAGTGTGTAATCTTATAGATCTTTCTAAAGAGTTTATTAAAAATCTTCCCACTAAGAAATAAAATAGCTCCTAACTCAGATATCAGATAGCTTCACTGAATTTGATAAAATTTAAGGAAGATATTATATTGGTCTTATAAAAAATCTCATTAGAAAGGAAGTAGGAAACTTTTTCATTTTTCATGCTAGGATTACCCTGATAACAAAATCAAATAAAGACATTATGGGAAAACTGAGATTAATTTCTTCGTGAGCAGGGATATTAAAAATTCTTAATAAAATATTAGCATAGTAAATATATCAATATGTAAAAGTATAATAAATCAGGATCCAATGGAGATCATGTAAGAAGTTTAATGTTAAAATCAACCAATATATTTTATTATTTAGAGGATAAATGAGAAATTTATATAATCACCTTAAAGATGTAGTAAAATCACTCGATATAATTCAACACCCATGCAAGAAAAAAATTATCAAACTCAGGGTAGAAAAGATCTTACTCAACCTGATAAAAGGCATCTAAGAAAAACCTACATCTGAAGTCATATTTATGGATAAGGAAAGAAATACTTTCTGTGTAATTACAGGAATAAGCCAAGGATGCCCAGTTTTACCACTTCTATTCAGCATTATGCTGAAAGCAATAGCCAATACAATAATGTTAGAAAGAAAAATCTCTATAGATTAGAAAGGAAGAGGTAAAGAAATCCTTATTCAGAGGACAAATGATCCTGCAGAGAGAAATTTTAATCTAACAAATGTGGACATACCCAGAAGGTTCTATAACTAATATGTGAATGTAGGACAGGATGGATTCAAAAGAAAAATAAGGGAGAAGGAGAGGGAAAAATCCATGAAATTGAAGATAGAACAATAAAAATTTTGTGATCATAACAGAGAGAATAGTTCCCCCCCCCAAAAAAAGATTGGAAAAAGAAATAAACAACCGAATAGAGTCTTATCAACTTATGGCACTGTAATAAGAGATCTAAAGTTTATATCATAGAAATTGAAGGGAGTGATAAGAATGGCAGCAAGGCTGGAAAACAACTCAAAGAAATAATGACTAAAAAATTCCCATATATGAAAAAGCCATTAACATACTTATTCAAGAAGATCCATAATGCCCAAACAGAATACACCTCAAGAGATGGAAGCCAAAATACATCCTAGTCAAACTTGAGAAAACTAAAACCCAAAGAAAAACTTTTGAAAGTGGTTGGGGACAAACAACACCTTACCTGTGGGGGAAAAAGCAATTTCAAAAGCCGTGGAAATCTCATTCAAAGCCGTGGGGGTCAGAAGGAAGTGGCAGGGCAATTTTCAAGTCCTGAATGGAAAGGGCTGCCAGTCCAGAATCTGACGTCTCCTGAAAATGTATTTTAGCCATGAAGAAAGACTGATAATTCATCACCAACCAATGTGTTCTAAAAAAGGCTAAAGGAAGTTTTCTAAACCAAAGGAAGCATTGAAACAACTTTTGAAAAGCCTTTTTTTAAAATGATGAAATCAGTGCTATTTTTCTTTCAGGTCTTGTCTATACTCTGTGAAAGCTTCATTTGTCTCAGAATCATTAAGTTTCCCTCCTATTTCTCTTATCGATATGTTGTAGTTTCATCTCCTAAGTTATGAGTTAGGACAGATTTTAATTCATGGGCGTAGGGAGTATTAAAAAAAGAGATTTTGGTGTATTTATGGCTTTTGTTGCTGAATAATTTGTTGAAAAGATAACCACTACACTAGTGAGTTAACTTGGCACTTTGTCAAAAATTGTTAGACCATATGTGTGTGGATGTGTGGCTGTGTTTCTTATCATGTTCCATAAATCTATAGGTTTGTCTTTTGCCAATAATGAAATGTATCAGTTACCATAGATTTATAGTGTGTCTTTCAAAAGTATTTATATATTCTGTAGAAATTAATGTTATCATATAAATTTTAGAATAAGGTAGATTATCCCCCCAAGGAAGTTATTAATGAAATTTAGATTGCATTTTATCCATAGTTCTCTTTCAGATGGATGCAGGTGACATCTTAGTAAAGTAAGTCCTTCAACTTGTGAACATATTCAGGTCATCTTTAATTTATCTCAGCAATGTGCTTCAATTTCCAGTGTGGAATTCTTGCAGGTATTTTAATAAATTTATTAGAACGGGTTTTAAAACTTTAAATGTCATTGGAAGTGTTATTTTAAATTACATTTTCCAATTTTCATTAATAGTGTACATATGATTTTTTAAAAAAATATTTTGAAATATATAACTTGCTAAATGCACTTATGAATAATAATGGTTCTTGTATATTCCAAAAAGGAAGATCCTCAATAGCATTTCATATACAAGTAAAGGTAGATTTTTGCTCTTCTAAAAATATTTTTTATATGTTTTCAAATAATTATTTTAGTTGAACATTTACAGGATGCCATGTAACACTGTTATACACACAGTGTATAAGGATTAAACCAGTTTTGTGAACATTTAATTCTCTTAAAATATTTAAATCTGTTGTATTAGCACATAATTGTATATATTTATGAGGTACCACGTATCTCAATGCATATACATGATACGTACTCTTCAAATCATGATAATTAATGAGGTATCTCAATGCATATACATGATACGTACTCTTCAAATCATGATAATTAACATTTGCATCTTCTTTGTGTTGGAAACCATTGAGCTTCTCTCTTCTAGTTATTCATAGAATACATTATAGGTTATTGTGAGCTGTAGTCTCCACAGTGTTCTGGAAAACTCTAGAATTTACTACTCCCATCTGTGTGTGGGTACCTGTTATCTCATCCCCCAATAACCCACTCCTCCCACCTTCCCAGCCTCTAGTAATTACTATTCTATATTCCAATAAACTTTTATTCTTTTACCTTCCACACGTCAGGCAGAACATGTGGAATTTGTATTTCTGTGTCTGATTTATATCCCTGAACATAATCCCTTCAATTATATCCCTTCAATTCCATCCATTTTACTATAAGTGAAAGGGCATAATTATTTTTGTGGCTGAAAAATGTCCCATTTTTAGACCAATGAATTAAGTTTTGCCTCTTACATACTAATCTTTATTATTGATTTGCTTAACTAGTATTCAATTGGTTATAGTGATTAGAACCTACAATACAAAATATTGGTTGGGAGTGATGAGGAGACAAGAAGACTACCACTTTAATGAGCTCAGTTTTAGCTCAGTTTTAGTTAGGTAGCTGGTGCCAGCATTTTTCTCTATCCAATAGCCATGTATTACCTGTGAAAAATGTGAATGGATCTTGCAAAATAGCAGTAGGTTACCAAAAAAAAAAAAAAACAAAACAAAACAAAGAAAGATTAGTACTTGGTGAGTGATTTTTTTTTTTGGCTGTACTGGGGATTGAACCCAGGGGCATTCTACCTCCAAGCTACATCCCCACTCCTACTTTTTATTCTTTATTTTGAAGCAGGGTCTCACTAAGTTGTGCCTCACTAAGTAGCTGAGGCCAGCCACAATTCCAGATCCTCCAGTCTCAGCCTTCCAAGTACTGTAATTACAAGCGTGCACCACCACGCCCGGCTTGAGATTTACTTTTTAATTTAAATTGTATTTTTAGATTTATTTTTGTTTCTAGTCATTGAACCCAGAGTCTTACAGATTGTAAGCACATGCCCCTACCACAGAACTGCATCCCCAGTACTTAAATTTATTTTTAAATTGATAAACACAAACATAAAATGGCATGCCTCAGTGGGCAATATACGATGTTTTAATACCTCTATCCATTGTATAATGTTCAAATCAGGTCAACACATCTATCTTTTCAAGAACATCATTTATTTACGGTGGAAACTTTCAAAATCCTTCCTTCTGCCTTTTTTTGAAATATATGGTACATTATAATTATCGCTAGTCACCCTACTGTGCAATAACACACCACTACTTCTCCTCGCTAACTGTGATTTAGTACTTATTGATCGACCCCTTCCCATCTCTCCACAGCCTCTGATAACAAGCACTATACTTGACTTCTGTGAGATCAACTTTTCTTTTGTATTCCCCATATGAGTGAGATCATGCGGTGCTTGTCTTTCTCTACCCAGCTTATTTCATTTAATATAATGATCTTTCAGTTCTACCCATGTTCTTGCAAATAACAGAATTGATTTTTATAAATGATTTTTTCTCACTTCTAATCTAAAAAAAAAAGAGTCAAAACAGCTTGCCTCCAAGTGAGAAGGATTCAATTTATATTTGCTGTATTGATGCAAGAATAGTTGACTTTACAAACTTCTTGTTTTCATTTGGCCAGGAGGAACTTTGGACTTGATACAGATTCTGAATATTATAATAAACCATATTTATAACATCGTAAACTAAGATGCTGGGACTAATATTAGTGAGCACACACGTGATTAACTGCAGATGGCTGATAAATCCAGCAAGGTACCAACATCCCACCTCTGTAGTGAAATTCTAATGAATAAGTGGGTTAGGAGCTGCTATTCTCATCAGGCAAAAAAAAAAAAGTAAATTTCTGATGCTGCTTACTTGTTTTGATTTTAGATGAGGAATATAGCAATGTAAGAATATCACTCATACTGATTCCTAAAACTACCTTCCCAAATGGATATATTCGAATGGTGCCCAAACAAGATGGTATTCTATGTAAGAATTACAAAAACAGATGGCTCAAGAATACCTTTTGGCCCTTAGGATCTATATTTAGATATAATTTTGCAAATATTTACAACTCATGTTTATGTAAAATATTTTATGCAAATTATATTTTAGGGCAAAATTTCACATCACACCATCATGTACCCTAGAAGCCAGATCTGGAGCTAAAAGATTCAATGTTTTCTCTGGGGAGTTTTGGTCTTGCTTTGGTATTAGCCCTTTTTCTATATTCCTGTTCTTCTCTTTTGGAATAGAGATGTTTACTCTGTGCCATTATATATTAGAAGTATTTAACTTGACTTTTTTGTTTTTAACAGAGTCTCATTGATATAAGTTTGCCTTCAGTTTCAGCAGACACATTGGACATAGACTTTTGAGCAACAGCAATGGTGGAACGGATGACATTGGAGAATCTTGGGGATGGTCTAAATGCATGTTGCATTGTGAGATGGGCATGAGACTTTGGGGGTCAGAGTGGAATGTTATGGTTTAGAGATGATATGAAATGTCTTCCAACTTTATTTTCAAATAATGGGCTATAATCAGCAAAATTTGGGGGTAAAATTTGAGGCAACAATTGTATCATGAGGATTCCGATCTCATCAGTGTAATAATTCATCAAATGAATAGCTGAGTAGACTGTGGAGAGATAATGGGGTCATGCCCTTTAGGAATGTGTTTATCTTCTTCTCATACCATCCTCCCACCCTCCTGCTTCTCCTCAAGTTATTAGGAGTTGAGAGCTGGGCAGGTTTTTTTTTTGACCACACCCTTCTGCCAAGACATTCTTTGATATTTCAGGTTTCAAAATCATTCTATGCTCTCATTCATAGAGGCATTTTTAATTAATGCTCAATTGCAAACCAACAATTGTCTCTTACCTGGTGCTAATATATCACTGATTCTAGATATTTTCTAGTCCCAGCCACCACTGCTGAGGAGCACCCATAAGCAGCCATGGTCAAAGGCAGGACTTGGTGCTGTCATGAGCTGACACAGGCTCTTACTCTCTCTCTCTGCTCCCCGCCATGATGCTTGAGGACCTGCAGTCCTGGCTCCTGCTTGGAAGCTGTCTAATATGGCCTGAAATCTCCGGAATGGTGAGCAAATACACTTCTTCCTCTGAGTTTTGTGGTCAGATGTTGGGGTCATAGTGGTGAAAATGCTGATTAAAACAATATCCAAATATTGGAGGATGATAAAATATCATGTTATTAATGTCCAATGTATTACTGTCTCCAGTGAAGAACATACTTTGCATGATCTCAGTCCTCTTAAATACATTGGAAATTGTCACTGCTAAGAACCATTATTTCATACATTTTGCTAAATTTTCTGGTTTTCACAGTGGAAATACCAGTCCAGGATCCTTTACCATATTAAGAAGCCTACAGAAGTGTGATTATAATTTAAAGCAGAAGTTCAAAACCAGTTAAATATCACTAATGAGGGATATGCAACTAAAAATATAGTAAAATACCACCTTATAGCCATTAGTGTGATGACTATAAAATTTTTAAAAAAGAAGCTAACAAGTGTTGGTGAAAATAAGGAGAAATTGGAGCCTTTGTGCACTGCTGTTGGGAATGTAAAATATGGAACAGTGGGATGCTCACAAAAAAAGTAGAATTACCATATAACCCTATAATTCCAATTCTAGACATGATATCAAAAGATTGAAAGCAGGGTTATGAAGAAATATTTTACACTTATATTCATGGCATCATTATCCAGAATAGCCAAGATATGGAAAGCAACCTGTGTCTGTTAACTGATGAATAAATGACAAAACCTAAAAAAGACATACAATTAAGTATTATTTGTTCTTAAAGAGGAAAGGAATTATGGAATATGCCACAACACGGATTAACCTTGAGGACATTCTGCTAGGTGAAGTAAGCTAGTCACACAAAGATGAATGAGGGATGATTCCACTTAAGTGAATTTCTTGGAGTGAAGTTATAAAGACAGAGGATAGAACTGTGGTTGTCGGAACTATGGGGGTGGAGGAAACGTGGAGCTACTGCTTAATGGCCACAGCATTTCAATTTTGCAAGATGAAAAGGTTCTGGAGATGGATGTTGGAGGCAATTACACTACAATACGAATATACCCAGTTCTGCTGAGCTATACATTGTACATTTTTTAAGATTTTTTTTTCCTACTGGGGATTGAACCCAGGGGTGTTCTACCTCTGAGCCATACCTTTCACCTATTTTATTATTATTTTTTTAAATTTTGAAATAGTTTCACTAAGTTGCTGAGACTGGCTTCCAATCTGCAAAACTCCTATTTCAGCCTTCCAAGTACTGGCTAAGATGATAATTTTTATGTTACATGTATTTTTTTATTGCAATAAAAAGAAGCAATTCAAACTTTTAAAAAGTTGACTATTTCCCTTCAGACATGTCTGGATCTCAGGGTAGGATAGAATATAATTAGGAAGAAGGAATCATATCTGGATGTATTGGACTAAGGGGTATGAATGAGTAGCGGGAGAAGAAAAGTTAGAAGTGGAAAGGCAATAGACGGTGAAGAATCAAATAATTACAATTCCACCAGGATCAATTGATTGCCTGTCTTGATCTTGGAGGGGACATGAACTGAAAATGGGGGTTAGAAATTGGAGTGCTTAGACTGAGATTTTGCAGACACAGATGATTGGTGGGAAATCAAAGATGAGTGTGGCTTCACATTAGTGGTTCTGTTATGACCAACAGAAGAATTCTTGTCTATAGGTAACTGTATGACATGGAACCTGGGGGTGGTCTTAAAAAAAAACCCAAAGGGAAGCAATTGGTCAATCATTGCCCCTATGAGATGGAGCAGGGTTTTGGGGGTCTCTGTATGCTCCCCAAGCTCTTGTCCCCTTTACGTGGCTCTCACCTGAGTCTGCAGTGGCAGAAGTACAGGCAATTGCTGGAGCATACCCCTTTTCTACCTGCCTGCCGTTGCCTAGCTCCAGGCAACCACTATTTGATGAGACGTTTTCTGCTGTCTTACTGATGGACCTAGCCTAAGCTTTACTCCTCAAGGACTATTTCATTCTGCTACATCACTGATCTTCCAAATGTGCAACTGCAGGTCCTTAATATTTGGAATAGACAACTAAGGTCCATGAGAGAGCCTTAGGGGGGGGGATTAAAACACATTCTCATATTCATTCATTCATTCTCTCTCTCTCTCTCTCTCCCTCTTTCCCTCTCTCTGTCTCTCTCCTATTCAGAAGATGAAAGGCTTTAGGGTTTTGACAAAGAGTGGTTTAAAGAGCTTGTCAGAGTGAAAAAAAAAACATCTTAAAGTTTGAAGGAAGAAAACAGTGAGCAATGCCTTAGCCTCATATTTTTACCCTCGGACTCCTGGTTGTGTCATTTATTCTGAAGGTGCTGAGAAAAGATTGCAGGACTAATAATGTCCAATCAGGCGGCCAGGTGCAAGGCGACAATGTTTGAAACCAGGGCGTCCAAGGGAAATCTGGTATAATCGTGCATTTTGTATAGGCTTTATTTCCGAAGACAAAGCCAGCCAGTGTCCCGCGAGCTGGGAAAGACACTCTAGGGGAGGAAAGAGACACAAAAGGGGGGCCCTCTACCCTCAGGAGAGGCTAGTAGGAGCAGTGGAGACTCCTTTGTCCCTCAGCTCCCTGCAGAAAAGGGGGTGGGGCACAGAGAGATGGGGGGGATGTTGGCTTTTTTCCTCCCTGCCTTCATTGATTATACCTCTTCTCCCTCCCTGTGAGTTTGTGGTTGTGAAAGGCAAGTTGTATGTTGTGTTCCTACAAAGAAACATGACCATGACCAACCCACTAGTTTTCTCTGATTGGTATCTACTGATATTTATGGGTTCTGTACTTCAGGGCAGGCTCATCGGGGCCCATATGTTTGAGACAATGTAAAATTGGGAACAACGGGGACATAGAAAAAAAAATAAGAAAAAAAGGTTTTAATTAGACAAACTGTTGTCATGGCTGGGAAGTATCAGAAATGGAACAGAATTTTGACACTGAACACAGGCTTGGGAGGAAAAAATTGCTTCCATTTCAGAAAAATGTCCTCTCCCCCATTAGCTTAATTTCACACTTCAGTCCTAGAGAAGATGATTGTGTGGGACTCAGAAGCCTCCCTGCATGCATAAATCTACTGCAGGACACTTGAAATGAAGGCACTTCAGAGAATATGGTGGTGGGGCTGTGTGTGGAGAGCATGTACGTGCGTTGAGGCACGGAGCACCGTCTGGGCAGAAGGGAGAGGGCTGGAAGCTTTCTTTGTGCATGGAGGGGTCTCCATGCCGGGCTTTGTATGCCTCGTATGAGGAGGGGTCTTCTTTGTGCCTTTTCTCTCGTCCTTATTCACACAAGTCTGCTGCTGGGGGAGGGCGTGCTGTGGGGGCTGGGTAGAGGGAGCTTCTGTGTCTCTATTCGAACCCTACCCGCCTATTCTTCTTTTTCTGGGCTCAAGAGCCCTAATCATCTATTTTATATTCTATAACTGTTCATACTCAAATTGCTTCCACTTAAGTTGACTTAATTTGCTGATGTACAGGAAGGTCTAAAGGGATCTCTGATTCGTGTGCAGAATAAAAGTTTCACACACACACAAAAAAAGAATCTCTGCTAGACCCCCCCCCCCCCCCGATTCAGACTAGAAATCACTTAATGGCTGGGGTCCGGACAATGTGGACTGAGAGTGTGAGGGAGAAAGGAGTCACAGGGCAGACCTAATGAATAAGTCATGAAAACTCAGGTGACGGGACGACCAAGATTTAGGAAACACGGGGAGCCCAGTCTGGGATGCCAAACCTCTGCCACACAACCTCCCCTCCCCTATCAGCCAAGGGGCACCAGCGAGTTGCTACCTCCCGTCTGACAAACCTAGGGCAGAATGCTTGAGGCTGGGGGTGTGCTCTGGAAATCTAGTGTGCTGCTCTGAGCCTTTGAGAGCTTTGTTTCCCGAGAACAAATGTGTGGACCAAAGCTGGGAGGGGGAGTATGCAGGAGGGAAGGAAGGAGGGAGGGAGGGAGGGGCGAGCCGTGAGCCCTCCCGTTGAGAGGAGGGGGCTTCCGGCCTTGCTCGCCTTCTTTGATGCCTGGCAAGTTCTTCATTGTGCCTGTGTGTCTCCTTTAGGGTCACAGCAGAAGCAGGGGTGGGCATGCATGGTAGAGAGATAGCGAGGGCTCAAGCTTTGCCGACCCTCCTAACCCGCCATTCTTTCCTTGGGGCTGACAGCCGGTCACTGGCCATTTTCTGTCCTCTCACCATGAAGACAGCCTTCAATGGCTCCAAATAAATTGCCTTTTCTGCCCATCTGCTCCTCCTCCCCCCTCCCCTCATCTAAAGGGAACTGTGGGTGTGTGGGCATTTGGGATGGAATATGTGGGCCTTCGATTCAGGTGTGGATGGATGGATGGATGGATGGAGAAGCCCTGATCATCTGTGGTTTAAGAGGTGGAATTAAAAGGCAGATGGAATTCGACACGAGGTGAGTTCAGAACTTGACAGAGTCAAGGGCGACTTCAACAACAGCTCAATAAATAAATAAATAAGTAAAAAATAAAAATAAATGAGTACAAGTAAAGAGAAATAAAACCCTAGCCTTGGCAGGCCCTAGTAGCAGAAATGTAAATTGTGCTCAGTGGAAAACCTTTCCCTCACTTGTAGCTTTGTAACCCCAGAAGCATGCCTAGCTCCGATGCCTGCTCCCTCTTCCAGGGTCTCCCACTGAAATGCCACCAGAATGGCCCTTGGGTTCCGCCCTCCCTGTCCTAGATGTGCAAGTTTCTGTTGCTTGTCCTTTGGGTGATGAGGTTGCTTCTAGCTTGCTGTAATGGACTGTTTTTTGTTTTTTGTTTTTTTTTAACCTGTGCTATGGTCTTCAATGTACTTGCGGCTTAAATGTTGAGAGATTAGGATTCTTCTTGGTAAAGAAGGATTTCAGGCCCACCCGTGAAAAACTGTGTTTCCTGAGAACAAAGCTGCTCATGAGTCCCCTGTGTTTGTGCCTGCAGGCGGGGAGGGGAGGGGGCTCGGCGCCTGGGCCTGGGGAGGGGTCCTCCGGGAGCCTGCGCACATCTCTTTCTGCATTGCAGCCCCTGGTCGGCTCCCGCGCCAGCCCTGGGCGCTGGAGTGGTGGGAGGGGGGAGGCTTAGCAAAGAGGAGGTTGTGTGTTTTTCTCCTTCATCCCCCTGCTGCCCCCTCCCTCTGCGTGACGTCGTGATTATTAATAAACCATTTCTCACTTATTGCTGCGGATGTAAACACTTCACCAGATCTGCACAGCTCTTGCGTGCGCAGTCCTACTGACGTAAATGGTGGGCAGAGATTTGAGATGGGCTATGAGTAGCCTAAATTTAGATGTAAAATTAAAAAACAAAACAAAAAACCCACACATACCCTGATCCTCTGAGAATAAAGGGCCAGGGATGCTTCAGAAGACGTCATTAAAGTCTGGAGGGGGCGAGGGGGCACCTGAGCCCTGCTTCCGGTTGAACCCCTCTTCTTTGGTTAACCCCGTGATCCCCGGTATCTGTGTCAGCCCAGGATGGGGGACAGGGCCCCCAGACCTTGCCTAAGTTTGGCTGGTTTACCTGCGTCCTCTGTAGGGGCATCTGTGCATGTTTCCATTTTGGAAATAAAGGCGGTGACAACCAGAAGGGTTTGGGGTAGGGAGTGTAGACGTTATCTTCTGGTGAAAAGCTCTCAAATTACAAACAATGATGGGACAGGACATGGTCCTCTCTACATTTACTTGGTTGACTTTGAATGAGAAGTTGGGAGGGCTGTGTGGCTCAGTTCTGTGGCTTTTGGCTAATGGACAGTTCCATCTACCCACCATTACAGTTTCCATGCATAATAGTTCCATTGCCCTAAATAAATCCTGTGGGTTTCACCTAGCCTGCCCTCCATGTCCAAAGCCCTGACACGACTGAACTCTTCACAATCTCTGTCTGGTTTGCCTTTCCCAGAGTGTTATGTAAATAAAATGACACAGTACGTAGCCTTTTCAGAGTGGATTGTTTCACTTAGCAGTATGTATTTAAGTTTTCTCTATCTGTAGCTAGCTCCTTTTTATTGCTGAATAGTATTCCACAGATTTACATGTACCACAGTTTACCCCGCTCACCTCTTGAAGAGCATTTTTGTTGCTTATAGTTTGTACTAAGTAGGAATAAAGCTTATGCAAGGATTCCCATTCACAATATGTGTGGACAGGAGTTTTCAAATCAGTTGGTTAAATACTTGCGAGTGTGAGTGCTGGATCATATGGTAAGGCTATGTTTAGTTTGGGGAGACTCTGCCAATTCGTCTTCCAAAGTGGCTGTCCCATTTTGCATCCCTGCCAGCAATGAATTAAAGTCCCTGTTGCTCTAAATTCTCACCGTCAAGTAGCATTGTCAGTTTTTTTGTTTTGTTTTGTTTTGCTTTGTTCTTGGAATTTTGCCATGGTAAAAAGCATGGTGGTAACTTGTTTTAGTTTGCACTTCTCTAATTACAAGCGATGAGGAGCATCTTTGAATATGCTTATTTCCTATCTGCATATCTTCTTGGGTGAGATGCCTGCTCAACTTTTTGCCTATTTTTTTTAATTCAATTACTTGATGTCTTCTTGCTAAATTTTCAGAGATCATTGCACATTTTGGACATGAGTACTTTATCTGAGACACATTTCCCAAATATTTTCTGCCCATCTGTTCCTTTGAATTTTAAATTCATTGTCTGAACATATTCATTCATAAAGCAGTTTTTAATTTTAATAATGTTCAATTTTTCATTTAATTTTAATATGTTCAATCTTTTCATTTAATTTTAATAATGTTCAATTTTTCATGCATGCTTTTTGCTGTCGTATTTAAAAAAAATCAATACCAAACCATAGTTTACTTAGATTTTCTCTTCTGTATTATTCTTTTTTTATACATACTTTTATTGGAGCATGGTAGTCTCATATCATATTGCAGTTTAGAGTGATAGTGACATGCAAGCACACAGCACTTGGTGTGTTCCCCCCAGGGAACCAACCCTCTTCCTCTCCTCTGTGTACATGTTACTGAGATTGGTGATGGTAATTTTATATATGTACTGAGCATTATTTAACCTGTCTCCTTCCCCCAAATCTCCCTTGCCTTGTCCCTCTACACTGCCCCAATAGAATCTCCCCTCCTTTCTCTGAAGTCTGTTTTGTTTCTCAATTTCTCTCTACAGCTTCCACCACATAGGAAACCGATGACCCTTGGCTTTCTGAGACTGGCCGATTTCACTTAGCATAATATGCTCTAGTTCTATCCCTTTTCCTGCAAATGACATAATTTTGTCCATCATGGCTGAGTAAGACTCCATTGTGCAGACATACAACAATTTTGTAATCTGTTCATTTGCTGATGGACACCTAGGCTGGTTCCGTAATTTGGCTGTGTAGAATTGTGCTGTGCCCCTTAAAGGTCCCGCTACCTCTTAACAGGGGTCCAGGCTCCCAGCATGTGCTCTGCAGGGAGAGGGGGAACAAACCAAATCCAAACCATAGCAACAACCAGGTTATCTGCAAATAAAGATACTTTTAGTTCTTCTTTAATGTGCCTACTTTTTTTTTTCTTTTACGTCACCTGGGATTTTCAATGCAATGTTAAAGAAGTGTGATAGTGGAGGACATCTTTGTCTTGTTGGTCATAAGAGGAAAGCACTAAATATCTACCTTCATGAAGCAACCTGTAAAATTTCTCATATATACCCTTTGTCAGGTTATGGAATTTTTCTTCTACTGCTAGTGTTGATATTGTCATGACTGTTATGGCATTACTGGGGATTGAACCCAGGCATATGCATGACACCCTCAGCTCATTTTTTTTTTTAATTTTGAAAAAGGGTCTCACTGAGTTGCTGAGGAACTCGTTGAGTTGCTGAGGCTGGCCTGAAACCTGCAGTCCTCCTATCTCAGCCTTGTAGTGCTGGATTGCAGTTGTATGACACCACATCTGGCTTACTGCTCGTGTTCTGAGTGTCTTTATTATGAAAGGGTAATGATATTTTTCAAATACTCTTTCTGTATCAATTTTTATAATCATATCCATTTTCTTAATCAGTATGTTACTATGGTGTGGAATCCATTCATATATGGTATCAAGTTTGTGAGCATAGAAATCCTTATACTTTGTGCTGATTTCTCCTTTTAATATCCAGGGCATTAGTAGTGATTTCTCTTATTCATTTCTGATACTGGTTCTTTGGTGGTTGTTGTTGTTTTTTTCTCTCTTTTTAAGTGGTTAGCATACCTGGAGTTTTTAAGAACCAAATTTAGGATTGTTTCTCTTAATTCTTACCTTTGATCCATTATCTTTCCAAAAGGGACTGGAATCAGAATATTATAGTAATATCTGCATATCCATTATGTATAGCAGCACAATTCACAATAGCCAAATTATAGAGCCAACCTAAGTGTCCATCAACAGATGAATGAATCACAAAATTATGGGACATGTACGCAATGGAATTCTACTCAGCAATCAAGAACAAAATTATGCCATTTGCAGGAAAATGGATGGAGCTGGAGAACATTATGCTAAGTGAGATTAGCCAGTCACAGGAAGTGAAAGGTCATAAGTTTTCTCTCATATGTAGAAGCTAGGGAGCAATTGGGATAGAAGAGGGACTTTGATAATGGAGGAAAAACCCTAGTGAAGCTAGGGAGGAATACAGGAGGGAATGCAAATGGAGAGGGGGAATTAATGAAGGAAATGCTTCCATTGACATTGTGTATCTATGTGAGAATGCCAACAACAATCTCAATATCACGTGCAGGGAAGGGAGGAGCAGAGAGGGAGCCAGGAAGAAGCTCACCAAGTGCTTTGTGCATGTACGTCACTCCCAGGATGAACTGAGTTATGATATGAGACTACAATGAGCCAGTAAAAGTATAGAATAAACCTAACTTTGTTTTTCTGAAGTTTGAATAGGTGTTAAGGTGTATATTTGATATATCTAATGTTTTCTGAGTTTCTTGAATCTAGTTTTGGGAGTTTTCCATTAAATTCAGAATTTCTTGATCATTATTGTGGTGATCCTCCCCTCTCCTATCCTCTTCTTTCTCTCTCTGTCTCCCACATCTTATTGGTATTCTAGTTACCAGTAATTATTTTAGTACTGTCACAGTCGTTAGATGTTCCACTATGTTTTCTGTGTAGGCTTTCCCCCCCTTGACCTTCTCTCTTCTCATTGCATTTCAATTGGGTTTCTAGAGACTTAACTTCTAGTTCACTGATTCTTCTTTCAGCTTCATCAAATGCCTGTCTGACACATCTTTCGGTTCTGTTATTTTGTTGTTCCTAGGATTTGCTTTTGGTTCCCTTCTGAGTTGTCTTATTTCTACATATGCTACCCTCTTGTTCTTGCATATTACCCTCTTTTTCCATTAGATTCCCTGACATATTAACCATACAGGCAATCTTTAATCCCTGGTATGAGAGCTCCAACCTCCATGCCATATCTGACTATGGTTCTGATTACTGCAGTGTCTATGCAGTCCATGTTCTTTGCTGTCTTGGAGCATAGAAGAATTTTCATTGGAAGTTGTACATGTTATATAGACTAATTTTTTATTAATCTTGCTAAGAACTGTGTTTTATTTAATATTTGTCATAGCTATAGGTGCCAAAAAGTTTAAATTCCTCTGATGACTATGTTTGCATCTGTCCTTGTAGCTTTGGGGACTCTCCACATCCTACCAATTACAGATAGTTTCTATCTTGTAGCTATTCCAGTCATAATCTGCTCTATCTTATAGGGAATATCTTGGTGTATTCATAGGATCTGAAGGTGGGCATTGTAGAGACTTCTGAAGAATCTTGGGCTTTTTAGTTGGGCTGAGAATTTTTTTTTTTTTTTTTTTTTTGCGGTACTGGGGATGGAACTCAGGGGCATTTTACCTCCGAGCTATACCCCCAGCCCTATTTTTTATTCTTTATTTTGAAACCGGGTCTCACTAAGTTGCAGAGTGCCTCACTAAGCAGCTGAGGCTGGCCGCGAACCCGGATCCTCCAGTCTCAGCCTCCCGAATGCTGGGATTACA
>PVLC010000621.1:8236-192731 GCA_004027655.1 Graphiurus murinus | reverse complement strand
TGTGTGTGTGTGTTGCTGGGGATTGAACCCAGGAATATTCTACCTCCAAGCTACACCCCCAGCCCTTTTTATTTTTTGTTTTCAAACAGTGTTTTGCTAGGTTGCCGAGAGTCTCTCTATTGCTGAGGCTGGTTGGTCTCAAACCTCTGATCCTCCTCTCTTAGTCTGCCAAGTACTGGGATTACAGGCCGGTGCTACCACACCCGGCGAAAGGAGATTTTATGATTATGGAGACATCAATAAACCTAAGTCCAGTAACCAGATTTCAGAAAATTTCGGGTCTGTGTTCCCAGAGAAGAATATGTTTAACTCTTAATAATCCAGAATTATTCATGTAGTTTGTTTCACCAGAATTTTGTTAGCTTGGCTTTTTTTTTTTTTTTCCCTACCTCATGAGGTTGCTTTCTGTTTAAAAGTATTCAATCTATTACATTTTGGGGCTAACAAAAGTAGCAGCCCCTACCAATGTCTTTTATGTCTTTGATAGCATATGGTTGTCAACCACTTCCTCTCTCCTGTGCCTGATAAAATTTTTACATACTTAACATAGTTCTGTTGAGAACATGGCCTTGAGAGACACTGGTAATAAATCTCCCTTAAACTAACTGGACTCCAATGGGCAAGGATAATTTATTTGAATAAAGTATCTTGTCTATCTTCAAAGTCTTGTAGAAATGTATGATTTCATTTTGGTTCTGGCTAGTATACCATTTAGTTCCTTTATTCCTAATCATTTCCACAAATGAGTTGAAAGTATGATTCAGTATAAAAAGCCTTTTTTTTTTTTTTGCGGTACTGGGGATTGAACTCAGGGGCATTCTACCTCTGAACTATACCCCCAGCCCTATTTTTTATTCTTTATTTTGAAACCGAGTCTCACTAAGTTGCGGAGTGTCTCACTAGGTAGCTGAGGCTGGCCGCGAACCTGGATCCTCTGGTCTCAGCCTCCGGAATGCTGGGATTACAAGCGTGCGCCACCACACCCGGCAAAAAGCCATTATTGCCATAGGATTTTTTTTTTTTTTTTTTTTTTTTTTTTTGCAGTACTGGGAATTTAACCCAGGAGCATTCTACCTCCAAGCTACACCCCTAGTCCTTTTCTTGTAGTCTATATTTTAAAACAGGGTCTCACTAAGCTGCGGAGGGCCTTACTATGCAACTGAGGCTGGCCTCGAATTCCGATCCTCTGGTCTCAGCCTCCCAAGTACTGAGATTACAAGCGTCCGCCACCATGCCCGGTTTGCCATAGGATTTTGAAATAGGATCAGTTCTCAAAACCTTATGATGAATCAAAGGCCCATTCAGCTAATAAGGAGGAGGTGGAAAAAGTTAAATCCTTAGACCCAAAGATTTTATATTTACTCCTGACTCTGTGAAGTCCCAGCATCTTATCTTTCCCATTTATGTAGACATTTCACTATACATTTCATATTACACGAAGAAGTCTAGTACTTCCAGGGAGTAACACAAATTCTGATATCTCACTGCCAGGGATGCCTATGTAGAATGACATATATTTGAAAAAGAGTAAAATCCCTTGTAGCTAGATGGATTTCATTTGACTGGACATACACAGCAGCTTAAAAGTACAAACTAACTCCAGGCACAGCAGCATTCATTTGTAATCCAGCCACTTCGGAGGCACAGGCAGGAAGATAGTAAATTTGAGGCCAGCCTGGGCAACTTAGTGAGACCTGTCTCAAAATAACAAAGATGGGGATGTAGCTCAGTGATAGAGCACTTGCCAAGGCACCGTGTTCAATCACAAGTACTTCAAAACAACAACTACAACAAAAATGCAAGTGAATCCTTCTGTAACATGGTGACAACCTGAGAGGTAAGCTCTCTCTCCTATTTGAAGTTTTCATTTGGATGTTAGGTGTCATAAACAAGAACTTTTTGCTAAAACATTTATTGATAACCAGAAAAACATCTACTTTGGACACAACACTATCAACAACATGGAACTTGAAGATGAATGGATCCTGCCATTGTGAAGGGTCATTTGAACTCTTACATGGTTAGAAAATATTCACCCAAGGGGGAGATTGTCTCCCATAAAAAGAGTATGAAATTAAAATGGTCACTTTCTCTTTCTGTATTAGCTATTGTTTTGTGGGGCAGGGAGTCACTTTTTATCATAGGTGGACCCAAAGGTACTACCAGTTTTTGTTTTAAAGTTCACATTTGCAAAGACCACAAGTTTATTTTCTTTCTGAGAGGTGACGCTGCTATGCAATAAATTTGGGTCTATTTAATTTTTTTCATAAGATGTCAAAAAGTCACATGGCTTAGCTGGGCATGGTGGTACACACCTGTCATTCCCACTCAGTACTTGGGAGGCTGAGACAGGAGGATTGCGGGTTCCAGGCCAGCCTCAGCAACTTAGCAAGGGCTGGAGGTTTAGTACCTTGGAGGTAGAATGCCCCAGGTTCAATCCCCAGTATTTAAAAGAAAAAAAAAAGTCACAGGGCTTGATTTGAGTCACGTTTAAAGCCCTTCTGTGTGTGTGTATGTGTGTGTGTTGTGTGTTTGTGTGGTACTGGGGATTGAACCCAGGGGCATTTTACCACTGAGTTACACCCCCACCTCTTTTTATTCTTTGCTTTTTTTTTTTTTTTGCTTTGTTTTTGGTGCTGGGGATTGAACCCAGGGGAGTTCTACCTCTGAACTATATGCCCAGCTCTCTTTTATTTTTTAGTTTGAAACAAAGTCTCACTAAGCTGCGGAGGGCCTCGAACCTGTGATCCTCCTGTCTCAGTCTCCCAAGTACTGGGATTACAAGCATGCACCACCACGCTAGACTTCACTCTCTCTTTTTAAAATTAATTTAAAAAAATTTTTTTGTCATAGTGAGGCTCAAAGTGAGAGAAACATACATGTGCAGAGCACTTGGTGTTTCCCTTGGATCCCACGCTCCCCACTCTCTGCCTCCCCAGTACATGTTAGTGAGATTGGTAGTAACACTTTTTATATATGGACATAGCATTACTCAAACTATTCTAAGACCCCTCCCTCCTGAATGATTTTCTCTTATGAAACCAGTGTCCTTGATCTTTTCCTCGTGAGGTGCTGTTGCTTTGTGTGTCACATTCACAACACTTGAAGGACTTACTGGTGACAAGATTACTTCAGCTATAGCTTCCTTCTTTGTGGGCTGACTTTTTATAGTCCTATATCCCAGCTAACGTGAGTGTATTCAGCTCATGTTTGGAAAAAACACTTTTGTTTCAGCTAATACCACCTACCCCACTAACAGTACCTAAACAAATTATTTATTTATTTATTTATTTATTTATTTATTTATTTATTTATTTATTTATTGTCGTGGGAGGTTGAACCCAGAGACATTCTACTAGCTCTGAGCTATACCTCCACCCCCCCCCTTTTTTTTTTTTTTACTTTTTTGTTTTGAAATCGTCTTGCTAGGTTGGTAAGGGTCTTGCTAAATTGCTGAGGCTGGTCTTGAACCTGGTGCAATCCTCCTGTCTCAGCCTCCCAAGTACTGGAATTACAGGAGTATGCCACCATTGCACAGCTAACAAATATTTATTTAAGAATCCATTTTATTAATAATAGAAAATGCTACTGTTCATTTACTATATTCTAGACATGGTTCTAAGAGTTTTACATATATATTTGCATTCGATTCTCACTACATCTCTTTGATATAGTTTTATTATCCATTTATAAGAACTGAAAACCCCAAGAGGTTAAGTAACTTAGCCCCAGAGATAGCAAGTAAGTGGCAAAGAGAAAACAAAGTCCGGCTATTTAGCTGGCACTAGGATCTGCACTAGGGACTAAAACATGAACAAGAAAAAGGGTTTTTTTTTTTTTTTGTCTTCATGAGACTTGGTTGGTAAAGAAGATACACAAATTAAGAAGCAGGGCAGGAAAGAAAAGGCATCACAAGCCAAAGACCTGAATATCCAAGGTCTTTTTAACATATTGATACAGTTAGAGCAAGTTGAGCATAGAGTCTGGGAGACTGAGAGACTGGAGAAAAAGCTGTTAATTCAGAGCAGGGTTGTGTGTAAAATGCTTGTGGTCCAAGCGTTATACTTTGGGATAGACAATAAACTGTATATAATCTAAACTTTTTAAATATTTTTTTTTTAGACTTCCTTAAAGTTGTTGCATTTGACATGATCAGACTTCCTTTGCAGGAAAATTAGTGGAAGTTTAGAGGGCTGGCTAAAATGGAAAGAAACTTATGACAGGGAAGACAGTTTCACCACCACAGGAAGTTCTACAGGGCAATGGTGGTTTAAAAGACTTTAAAAGATTTGAATGAGGAATTAAGAAAATGTAAATTAAGATGATATACCACTTCATATGCAAGAAATTGAAGGACAATGGAAAAGTGATAAAAGCAAGTGTTGAAGATGTGGGGAAAATGGGTGTCTGACACTGCTGGTAAGAGTCAGTAGTTACAACCACTCTCTCCCCACCCCCAAAACCATGGCACTAGGGATTGAATACAGGGACATTCTACCTCTGAGTTACATTCCCAGTCCTTTTTATTTTTTGTTCTGATGCAGGGTCTCACTAGGTTGCTGAGAGTCTTGCTAAATTGCTGAAGCTGGTCTCAAACTTGAGATCTCCTGCCTCAGTCTCCCAAGTACTTTTATTACAGCCTCCCTTAAGGAAAATAATCAGCCTCCATCCCATAAGAACTAGCCTAATCCTGTCCAAGATACTGCCCCCATGACCTACCCACCTCCAATTAGGCTCCACCTCTTAAAGGTTCCACCACCTCCCAATATTGCCAGATGAGAACTAAGCCTCCACTAGTAAACTCTTGGAAAGACAAACCATATCCAAATCAGAGCAGTTATCATTTTCTAGATTTGAACAATCTGCATCTGATTTAGGCCTATGTTCACAGCTGAAGACTTACTTGTCAGAAAAATAATAAAGACAATTCAAAGGTAGAGAATGCTACATATTAAGGAACAGTGTTAGCCTGGAAAACACTATGAATTTGAGGTGTTTAATGAAAGTTTTAGGGCTTCTGCGTTCTCACTTAGATATGTAGGATCTGCCTGGTTTAGCTTTGAAAATCTAAACCTAACCTATTTCTTTCAAATGATTTGCAATTATGCAATTATTCTGAGATTTCCTCTCCAAACCTCCTTTTGTTTTTTTTTTTTTTTTTTGGAAAGTTTTACATGACATTTTTAAACGTGCCTGATATAGCGTTTGGCGTTTGGAAAGCTTTATGAAGAAAACTGCTTCGGTTGAATTAAAAATAACTGAATGCACAACTACAATTTATTTGCCAGGTACCAGGATCTAGAGCCTTTGAATTGGGTAATACATTCTGACCCTCAAAAATCTCAGTCTAGTTGAATATAGGTAAATGTAAATCAATGAGTATTCCCCCCCCCCCCCCGGCATGAATACCAGAGTAGACTTAAACCTTCTTTAACTCTCCGTGCAAAACAATCTTTATAAAGTCGAGGAGAATAAATAGCTGTAAAAGAATTGCTCGGTTATGGCGACCACCCAGGTGGTGCCAGAAGTTGGAAGTAGCCCTCCTCCCCCAGCCCGCCATCAATGCAGCTCAGAACGAATTGGCTTTTCAGGAATGCTGAGAGAAAAGGAAAAGCCGGCCAAATCTTCCCGGCAGAAGTAGTTCCGATCTGAGGATTAGAGCCTGTCAATTAGGGGTGTCCAAACGGGAGGGAGGAAAGAAGGAAGGAAATATGGCTTAAGCTCTCGGGGAGACTCATTTTCTTTTAGGAGAGAGGGTCAGGCACCAGGAATGCAGCGTTCTTATTCTCCTAGGCAAGGAGTCCGTTCCTATCCGGAAGATTTCCCTTGCAATTAAATGAGGCCGCGTACCAGGGCTCTTGGTCCGGGTGGCCCGCGCGTGGCACTGCCCTGGCGGGGCTGCGGCAAGGCTAGGTTTGCTGTCCACCCCGCAGGCTCCCAAGCGCTGGGTCGAGAACCGTCTGCCAGCAGAGGATCAGGGCCGGAGCGCAGGGCCTCCCAGGCTGCCGGGACCGAAAGGACCCGCGACGGACGGGGTCACCTTTGAAGTCCCCGCAGCCGCAGCAACGTGCATGCCAAGGGGGTGGATAGGGACTGGGATGCAGAGGACCTTTCTGATTCCCACGATCGGGGACGCGAGGGGCCACCGTGCAGTGCGGGCCATACCTGGGGCAGAACACGGAATGAGTGTGCACACGGGCGAGCCAGGGAGGAAAGCTGGGCGAGCGCGGGGCGGGGGTGGGGGCTGACGAGAGTGTGCCTGAGCCCAAAGAGGAGGCAATGTTCCAGAAACAGGGGACCGTGTGGCCCGGAGGGAGGAGGCCGGCTTCAGGGTGCAAGAGAGGAAAGGCTTCAGGGTGCAAGAGAGGAAAGCGTGAGTGTGCGCAGGGGACTGGTGTGGGTGTAACCGTGACCGGAGATGGTGTGAGAGGAGACAGTGAGCTTTCGGGCGAGAGGAGAAAGTTATGAAAGAGAAGATGGTGTGAGAGGTGGGTGGGGACGAGAGGTGGTGTGAGTGTGTAAGCAGAGCCGTACGCGGAGGCTGGGGCGAGGGTGAGAGGTGGACTGGGGCGCCCGCGAGAGGACACCGCAGCATCCGTGCCCTCAGTTAGGTGTGCAAATGAGTGTTGTGAGCAGAGATCGCCTCGAGTGCTTGGGGCAGGGCGTGGCGGTGGCAGGCGCGAAACACCCGGGCGTGGAGAGGTCCAGGCCCGGGTGCAGGGGTCTCCAATCCCCACGGTGGACAGGCTGCCGAGCCGCGCGCTCCGTGACGCCGCGTCCGCGCAAGCGCGGGTCCCCACGGCCTCCCGCGGCTGGTGGAAGGAGACCGAATTCATCTTAACCAGAGAGCGCAGGGAAAGCTATTAACTTGTCACTCGCTTCCGCTCTTACTTAAGACAAAACAAAACCCACCAGCCTGGGGAAGCCCACGAAGGGAGCGCGCGGAGGGACAGCAGCCGCCCCCCGCTCGCCGGGGTGTGGAGTTTACGCAGTCGCCACCAAGCCCCGCCCCTTCCCGCCTCAGGCCCCGCCCCTCCAGACAGCGCGGCGTCGGCGGCCAGCCAATGGGAAGCGCTTGGCCTCCTGACCGAAGCAAATCAGCGCAGGACATGTTAGGCGCGCCGCATTCCAAACAACTTCGATTACTTTTGTTCCACCAGCTGCCCTGCTGGAGAGCGGATTGAGACCCGGCCAGGTTCTCCTCGCCCTGCCCTCGGGCCTGGAGAAAGCCGAAGCTCTGGACCCCAGGGGCCCGGGAAGCTTATCTTCTCCTCCTCCATCCTTGCTTACACGGATACACGGTTCACCCAGCATGAGTCCCACAGAGACGCTCATTAACTAGAGATCACACAACAAAGGCCCTCCTGGAAAGGACAGCCGCCCCAAATTATTTTCCATGTGGTCACAGTATACACCTACAGACCACATCTGTTTTAAAGAACCTTTTGAGTCTGCACGGTGGTGCCTGCCAAGAATCCTAGCTACTCAGGAAGCAGATGCAGGAGGATTCCAAGTTAGAGGCCAGCCTGGGCAATTTAGCAAGACCCAGTCTCAGAAAATAAAAGGAGCTGGTGATGTAGCTCAGTGTTAGAGAGTCCCTAGGTTCAACCACCAGAGTGTGTGTGTTTAGGGGAGCGGAGTTGAGAGGCGAGAAGGACCAATAAAAAACAAAAAAACCCAAAACATTTGTTGAACCAGGACTGGTGGGGCAAGCCTGTAACCCCTGTATTTGGGAGGCTGAGACAGGTGAATCACAGGTTTGAGGCCGGCCTCAGCAATTTAGCAAGACCCTCTTTTGAAATAAAATAGGGCTGGAGGTATACTTCTGAGGTAGACTGTCCTTGGGTTCATTCCCCAGTACCAAAAAAAGAAAAAGTCTAAAAAACATTTGTTGATCTAGAAATGACACAATGGAAGGGTGTAAAAGTCTCTCTCTCTCTCTCTCTCTCTCTCTCTCTCTCTCTCTCTCTCTCTCTCTCTCACACACACACACACACACACACACACACACACACACACACCATTCTCTTTTGAATGTTTAAGGTAGAACTTTAGGCTGCAAGGTAGTTTGGAATTCCTAAGAGATGATGGTGAAAAACAGCTTTGAAATGGAGGAAATAGTGCATGAACAATTTTGAATAGCAAAACCAAAAGGTGGAAAGAGTGGAGGGTAGGAGATAAAATAGATGATAGACCATACCTACAAAAATGACATTGGTGCTCTTAGAGACCTCCACTCTCCAGACACGGAGTCAGAATTCAAATCTGGGTCCTGAAATAGTTGCAAGTAAAGATATTTTGATTTGGTGTATTGTACTGAGACAGTCCAGTTAGACCCCATTGCCTTACAAATTTGCTTCTTTGAGAAGCTTCTCAAAGTGTTTTGTTTTAGGTGCTGGAGATTGAACCCAGTGCCTCCTGCACGGAGCTACATCCCAGCCCATCTTCTTTTTCTAATTCCAAATTTGAATTTAAAGATGATTTAAATGTCCTCTTCTTGTCTATGTTCTAAGAAATGAGAACAGTGACTACATAATAGAAATTGTCATTCCTTTATTTTATTGGCTACATAAAACTTTCTCTGCCACTGAAGGCAATTACTCATCTTGGAGTTTGTTTCTGAACAATTTTATTTAAGGAAAAATGGTTGATTTGCAGCAGCAAGTAGATCTTAACAAAGTTGTCATTATAAAGGCATTTCATTATAGCAAATTGGCATTAAAATTAAAAAGGAAACATGTAAACCATGTTTATGAAACCGTAATTTTTGAATGCTTGAAGTTAAACTGTACTTATTTTTATTTTAAATTGGTCAGAAGCCTTACACTGTTTTGAAATTTTTATTTTTCCACTTGGCAAATGTGAACACATATGGGAAAGAAGAGCTGTTACTTTCTTTTATTCAACAAGTGGATTAATAACAAATATCCCTATAGCCTGTATGAGGCACATCACTCTCGGTAAAAAAAAAAATATTCCAGGACAAAGCAGAAGCATGCTGAAAAGAGTGTGCAAGGAAATTTTCCCATGGTGTCATAATATACCCTTTACCTTAACCAGCTGTCTCAAAAATCCAGATTGTTAAACTTAGTAAAAAGAAGAAAACAACAACAAAAACCTTAGTTGCTACCCTCTTTTTCCCAGCTCTCATGATGAAATTTCCTAGGGCTTTCTTCTGCTGTCCCAAGGTGATTTCATACATTCCTATTATAGATTTTTAACTCCCTGGATACGTTGATGGTTTCAAAATTTCTATCCCCAGGGCAGATATGTCCCATTTGCTCAGTCCCCTACTTCTGTCTGCTTGAAGGCTCCCTCATGTTTAGGACTTGACAAGTCCCAAGCAGAACCTGTGGCTTCACATCTCCCAAATGTTTCTCCTCCCTCCCCTCTTCTTTTTATCAAAATAAATGATTCCAGCAAATACCTAACTGATCAAGGAAAAGCCTAGGAGTCATTTTGTAAATTCTTTCTTTGCTCCCCACACCCAGTCTATCCCTAAATCCTATTTCAAAGTATATCTAGAAATCACCCAATTCTATCTTTTCTGTCTTTCCCTAGTCCAAACCATGTCTCTTAACAGGATTTCTGCAATAGTCTTATTTACTGCTTTCCTTGGCCTCTATTACCTCCTTCTTCCTGTCTCCTCCCAATCTCTCTCTACCTACTGCTTCCACAGCTTCTTCCCCACATTCATAATGATTTTTTTAAACCATAGCTTGGATTCTGTCATTACGATTATCAACAATTTTTAAACATTTTTTTGTGTCATGGCCTACCAGACCTGTTAGGTTCAGCCTCTCTCTGCTTCCCCAAATTCCTCTTGGTCACCTTCCCCTTGGCCCAGCTTACTTTCTTGGTTTTCTTTTCCCAACATACTACATGGATGGCTTCATCTTATCCTTCAGATTTCACCTTAAAGGGAACCTCAGAGAAGCCTTCGCCTAAGACATTCCATACTCTCAGCTCTGTTTCCTTTGTATGGAGTTTCAATACATGCTTATATGTTATTTTGTTGTTTACTTGCAGAGACTAGCATAGTATTTGGCTCTCAATAAATATTAGTTAAATGGTCAAACTCTGAAGATGAATCTCTCAATAATGTTCAAAAAGGTCTCCAAGACTTCTCTACTGTTATTTCCATTGGCATACCAGACCTGACAGGGCCCAAAGTGACACCATTGTTGCTGCTTTTCCTATATTCCTTCTCTGACAGTAAGTGACATTGCTTATGCATTTGTCCCATCCAGGAATCTGACAACCATGCAAGATGCCCTCCCTCTCCTCATCCCCCTAGTCAACTGACTATTAAATCCTGTCAGATTGCTTTTTAAAAACGATGAGCTCTATCCTTTCCATTCCTTCTCCAGGAGGTCAGGGCCTCTCAGTTTCTTTCAGGTATTACCCCCATGGGGTTCCTACAACTCTATTCTGGCTACACTAATTGCTATACTTTGGATCCGGGGTGTCCCCCAAAGGCCCTGGCCCATGTATTAAAGGATTTGTCTTAGCCACTGTTGCTACTGGAAGGTGGTGGAATCTTTAGGAGGTGAGGCCTAGTGGGAGGAAGTTAGTCATTGGGGTATGGTCTTGCTGCTCCTGCTGCTACTTCTTCCTTTGTGTGTGTGTGTGTGTGTGTGTGTGTGTGTGTGTGTGTGTGTGTGTGTTGGGGGGGGGGGGGTCTGAGGCATCCAATCTCTGAGCTACACAGGGTCTTGCTAGGTTAATGAGAATTTTAATACTTGCTGAGGTTGTCCTTGAACTTACAATCTTACTGTCTCAGCCTCTCAAGTACTGAGATTATAGGCATGCACAACCATGCTTATGCTTTGTTCCCTTCTTTTTCTATCTGTCTAAATTTTGAAGCAGGATCTCATTAAGTTGCTCAGGCTGGCCTTGAACATGAGATCCTCAGTCTCCTAAGTAGCTGGGATTACAGGCATGTCCCAATATGTGACACATACCTGTAATCCCAGTGTACTTGGGAGGCTGAGACAGGAGGATTGCAGGTTCAAGGCCAACCTCAGCAAGTGAGCAAGGCCCTCACCAACTTAATGAATACAATAGGGCTGGGGATATAGCTTAGAAGTAGAATGTTCCTGAATTCAATTCCTAGTACCCCTAAAATAAATACGTAAATATAAGTATGTATATATAAGATGGTAAAATTTACATTGTGTATATTTTGTCACAATAAAAAAAATTAATAAAGGCTGGGTGTGGTGGTGCACACTTGTAATCCCAGTGCTTGGGAGGCTGAGACAGGAGGATCACAGGCTCACAGCCAGCCTCAGCTACTTAGTGAGGCCTTCTGCAACTTAGTGAGACCCTGTTTCCAAATAAATAATAAAAAAAATAGGGCAGGGGGTGTAGCTCAGAGGTAGAATGCCCCTGGGTTCCATCCCCAGTACTGCAATAAATAAATAAATAAATAAATAAAATCTCCATTCTAACACCCTCTATTAGAATCCAGACAAGCAGGAACTGTCTCCTGTCAGATAAGACAATGCTTCTCTGAGGAGTATAAACCAGGATGCTCTGTTAAAAGCCTCATGCCATAGCAAACAGGAAGGTAAACTCCTCCCCCGACCACTACCACCATGGTCTGGTGACTTTGTTTTATTCTCATGAACCAGAAGTATCTTCGAAAGAAGTGCCCACGGTATTTAACAACTGCCAGAAGAAGTAGCATTTGATTCCATTCTGCAAGGAGCTCAGGATGAGTGCCATCAGAAAGCTAGGTCATTTAGCCAGGGACACTGTGGGAATCGTACTGGTCTTTTCTGCCAGCCACTGCGGGTGACGAGGAAATACCGGCTTTGAAATTTTTCCATGCCAAAACAGTGCAGAACACTGGGGACTCAATTAAACATTTGTTCAAGTGTTGGAGCACATTCAAAGCGACTTCCTAAGGAAAATGTTGGCTCACCCTTGAGGTGCCCCTGCAGCCTACCTCTGAGGCAAACTGGGGTGGTCTTCATCATATGAGAACATGGATTTGCTTCTGCAACTGTTGAAGAAGCCTCACAAAGTTAGCATTTGCTCAGCTGTTTTCCACACCCAGCAAGACTGTCCTCTGCAGTCCAAAAGTAACAGCAACGAGCTGAGCTCTTGCCGGTGAGGAACCCTACTTTTTACAATTATTTGGCTCTTATCAAGATCTCAGCTGGGAGAAGTGATATATGTGGAAGACTGCAGGGTGGACATGTTATTTAGTGTTCAAGGTGAACCCCCAAATACAGAATTATATTAGCTTAGTCTGCAAAGACTCACTTTCACTCAAATCTTGGTTTTTATGGGAGGCTATTATAAGAAGCGGGGCTGTTATATCCCCTTTTGCTTTTCTATAAAAGCACTGTTAGGACATTGCCTGTCACATCCCTCAGTGGCCTTTATAGGTGCTCTGTATAGTAAATTCCTTCCATAATTTCATTTCACTTAGAGACAGGCATTCTTTGCTTTTTTCCAATGGCAAGATTGGTATCGCTTATGTTTTTTCTCTCTTTACCTTGGCTACTAAGCAACTCAGACTCAAATCTGAAGCTCAATCTAGTCATCAGGTTAACTCTTAGGTTTGGTTTATTTCAAGACTCCATTTTTTTATTTTTGGTCTTTTATTTTGATTTTACCAATTCATTTTAAATGGGGTGTTTTCAGTCATAGACCACCCAGATTCTTTTTGGAACGAAGTAATAAATAAAACTACTTAGCTCATAACTTTTAACTCTCTTTGATTGTGTCATCTAGGCTCAGCCTCAATTTACAGTAATTGACCCCAAAAATAACTGCCCAAGAAACTTAAAAAGGAAGAAAGGGGCAACTTAAAGCTGATAAAAGGAAACATACTGAAAGCTCTAGGAGAGGTAATATACTAAATCCATATCAAGGATGCATCTTACAGGGAAACGACCTTCAGCAAACTCCTTCCCTACAAGGAACCTACAACAGAGCTGAAGTTTTGCCGGGCTCAGTTTAATATGGAACAGTCTTTCAGCTGGAAATAATCTCCTCTCCCCTGAAATCCCTAGTACTTTATTCCCATCCTATCTGGAGGTACTGGCATTTTCTACCCCTTGCTATCATGTATTTGCAAACTTTCCTTCCCTCTCCTATTACCAGACAGGACGGTCTGTGAGGGCAGAAGCCCCGTACATATTCACATTCTATCCGTCCCCTAATTTTTTCTCAGCCTTCTCACCAGAACAGGTTGCTGAGATACTCACTAAATGAAAAATAACGAACTGGCTCATGCACTAATGAAATAAATGACGCTCTTTCAAAGGTTGCTTTGTGCGTAGTATTTACTCTTGGGAATCTGCTGCACAGGTTTGTCCCCTTCCCTGTGGCATCAAACACTGGATGTTTGCCCAGACAGGATACCAAGATCTAAGGAGCATGTGACATTCCTCACTTTGCTTTGTTCTCCAATTATGATCAGTCATAAAGCTCCTGATAAGTAAATGGGTGTTCGTCTCATTTGGTCCTTTCTATTCTTCTCCAAAATCATCTAGCTTTTTAATTTCCATTTCCAAATTACTACGCCTATTTGTCTCAAACGATGGGAATGGAAAGATTCCGGATAAGTACCTAGAAGACAATTAGGTTAGGCTAATTTATACGACTCTGCCATTTGTGATTTCAATCACGGATTTCCTTTGAGTTTTAAAAGGAAAGAAAAAGAAAAGTAGAAATCTGCTAGAAAGATATGTTAGTCAACTTCCATTCTGGAGTTAAAAAAAAAAAAAAACCTAGTTGTTGAGATTGCAGAGCAAAGGAAATTTATGATGCAACATCTGACAAGCTCACCTGTAAACACAAATACACAATATTACGTTTATGCACAGGTGGACACGACAATGCGTTCGTGTTCCTTGGGTGCCCTGCACCGCCTTTGTGCTTAAAGCAGTTTTTGTGGCTCATCCTCCCCCTCCCGCGGAGCCGCAGGTAGCCATCCACCCTGTGGCACGAGGTCTCGCGCCAGGTGGGGAAAGCCAGGAGGAGGCGCCACCCACGCCGCGCGTGCGGGGCACAAGGGGCAGCCAGCGAGTTGCGTGTCCGCCTGCCACGTGCGCTCTGCAACCCGCAGGGATGTGGGCCGGTGGCGGGAACCCCTCCGCCCAGGGGCCTCCCCGCGAAGGACGTGGCCACTGCAGGGCGCTCGGTGCCTTCGACCCACGCTCGGGGCTGAAGGCCCCACGTGAAAATCGCTCAGTGGAGAAACAAAGGTTTCCAGCCCGAGGGCAGCGGCGGCAATGCGCGGACCTTCCCTCCGGGCAGCAGGGGCACCAGCGCGGAGGACCCGGGTGGCCGCTCTCCAAAGACGCCTCCGGCTCAGCCCACCAAGGGTGTCCCCGACACGGCGTCGCTCCGGAGTCTGCGGCGTGCAAGTGCTGGCGACGGGGGCGGAGCGGAGGGTTTTAAATTTCTCCCTCCTCGAAAACGTCCCCTGTCTCTGCCCGGAACTTTTTCCGCTCAGCCACATCTCACTCCAGGGAGATTTGACTTTCACCGATTAGAGGGAAATTTAGAGCTGGCAATAACATTTAAAAATTATTATTGTAAGAGAGAGAGGGGGAAAATGCTTTGAGTGGGGACGGACAGGAGTAGAAGAGGAGGGTAGGAAGGGAGAAGTGTTAAAATCTTCTAACTCGTTTATTGGCTTTCCCCAAGTGCTCTCGGATTAGCCTGACGGCACTTTACCTAAAAATACCGATTAAAAGCCCCCAAATCCGGAGCGGTTAAATGGTGTCACCAAATTCCATCTCAGAGCGATTACGGAGTTAATTCACATAATAAGCAAATCATAAGATGACGGATTATTATATGAATACCGACAAATTGTTACCTAAAATATTTTGATACTGATTGTTTCATTAGTAACGTTAAGCCTCTTGGCGGTTGCTTCTATTCCTTGGGACTGGCATGTTAAACAATGCTCCCTGAGAAATAAATAAACCAAAGTGGTGCAAAGTCATTGTCTCTGTCATTTAACTGTACATTGCTATTAGCATTATTAACATGGTTATTGATAATTGCATTGGATATGTACATGACAAGATTTTTTTTTTCTGTAGCAATTGTTATCCTCAGAGAAAAATAACATAAAGTGGGTTTGAATAACACCCAGGTTTGAAAACTGATCCTATTGATGTTGAAGGGTTGTTCTACTCTTAGACTGCTAGGGATTTTAAACTGTGCATGCCTAGCAAATTAAAAGCAATTTAAATGGTTATTAATTGTTGAACAAAGTACAAGAAATAGAATCATTAGTCACTAAACTTAGAAAAATGTTTCACCTAGCAAAAAAGAGAAATGTAATTAATTTTTATTTTTATTTAAAAAAGCTCTGCAGTTTATTCAGTTCTGCATGATTATACTTTCTACTTTTAACAGTCACATGTATATAAAATCAAAATGCTTAATAGATATTTTGCTGATAAAAAGATTAAGAACTCTTTTTTATATTTCCTTCATTGACAAGAAAAATTAATGAAAAATCTTTAATAACTTAAGTAGGGTATGAAATATCACAGCAGAAATAAATGGAAGTAATTTTTTTTTGTTCAGATGGCTTTATTCTTTCTCTCAGAAACTGGAATCTTACCTAAGGGTAAGCTGATCTGGGGGAGGTGGAAGGAGAAACTAAAAAAGGAAGAGAGAAACTAAACGAATATTAGTTTAAAAGAACAACATAACTACATCAATAAATCAAATGCATGTTTTTCCTATAAAGAATAAAATAAGCCAGGTATGATGGTGCACACATGTAATTAGCATGCTTGGGAAGCTGAGACAGGAGGATCATAAGTTCGAGACCAACCTCAGCAATTTAGCAAGACCCAGTATCAAAATAAAAAGGACTGGGGGTGTAGCTCAGTGGCGCAGTGCTCCTGGCTTCAATCCCCAATATCACAAAACAAACAATAAAAATAATAAAATAAAGGACTATAATAAAACTTGTTAAAATGACCTGAAACAAGAATTACCTGAATTACAAGGAATGCCCTTCTAATGTTCTTTTTCTGGTCACTAACTTAACTACAAATGGTTCACCTGTTATTATTTAGCTAGCTAGAATGAGCAGGTGAGCAAGCCTGGGAGGAACCTGAGAGACCTGAGGGAAAAATTTAAGCAGGCTTTCATGAATGGAAAAAATAGGACGCCCCCACCCCCCAACCAGCTAGCTGCACTTAGAGTACTGCAGAATTTCACTTAGACCCCTCAGGGGGAAGTTCCAACAAAGGAAAAAACAGTGCAGAGGGAGACCCGCTTAGCTATGGCAAGAAAAGAGGTAGTGACCTCCCCAAATGCATATGCCCCCACTTCCCTAAATACACCTCTTATATTCCCCTAGTTGTGCTTTCTATTTGAATTCTTTCTCTTGAAAGAAACAAGAACTGAGAAAGGTATTACCGCCCAGAAACAGAAGGGATTACTGCCTGGATACACTATTAAGGGAAAAGTAAGAAGCCGGGCATGGTGGCGCACGCTTGTAATCCCAGCTTTTGGGAGGCTGAGACCAGAGGATCTGGGTTCGAGGCCAGCCTCAGCTGCTTAGTGAGGCACTCCAAAACTTAGTGAGACTCGGTTTCAAAATAAAGAATAAAAAAATAGGGCTGGGGGTATAGCTCAAAGGTAGAATGCCTCTGAGTTCAATCCCCAGTACCGCAAAAAAAAAAAAAAAAAAAAAAAAAAGAGAAAAGTAAGAAGCCAGGCATGGTGGCACACACTTGTAATTCCAGTTCTTGGAAGGCTGAGACAAGACAATCAAGGATTGCAGGTTCGAAGACAGTCCCAGCAATTTAGTGAGACTCTGTTTCAAAATAAAAAATAAAAAGGGCTGGGGGTATAGCTTCGAGGTAGAATGCCACTGGATTCAATCCCTAGTATGGGGGGAGGGGAGGGAAGGGAAAGGAAGAGGGAAAAGAAACAAGAACAGTATTGTTTCTTGGGAGGGTAGCTTTGCATGTATATTATCATAGCCTTGAAGAGATGCTAACTGTAGCATAAAGTCTTTAACTTTAGACCAAGGGTCAAATTTGTTTAAAAAATAATATGAAGAGCGGGTCATGATGGTGCATGCCTATAATCCCAGTACTTGGGAAGCTGAGACAGGAGGATTGCAGGTTCAAGGACAGCCTTAGCAAGTAGTGAGACTCTCATCAACCTAGTAAGACCCTGTTTCAAAGTAAAAATAAAATAGGACTGGGAGCATAGGTCAGAAGTAGAATGCCCCTGGGTTCAATCCTCAGTACCACCAACACCGCCTAAAAAAAAAAAAAAAAAAAAGAATATGAGAATTTGAAGTATTTTAGAGGAGTATTTCACTAGTATTAGACATTTAAAAGTTATATCAATTGATAGTATTAAAGGAGTTAAGTTTATGACTCAGGGAAGGAATGATTTAAGGCTAATAATGACATTCAGTCACTTAAGGGGTATCTTCTGAGTCCTGGAGTTGGGACTTGTAAAGAGATTTAATAGAAAAAAATGAAACTTCGATCAACATTGGAAGAAATTAATTTTAGGATCTGAAGATGTCCCTGAATTGTAACAGGTCACTGAGCATTGCGTTCCTACAAAACTATACCTCAACTACTTGCTTAATTTATCTTAATGTTTATAACATTCTATATTAGCTAACAAAGAAGAAGACAGAATTCCAGGTCCTTCTAGTTGTTTATTGTGAAGTTCTATGTGGAAATAAAATCATGCAAGTATATTTCATTAAGATTGTTTCTGGTGATATCTTCCATTGTTATTTCTGTATCCCTGTAATTATCTGAGTTTTTATAGGAATAGCTACCTACTAGCTTGGACTAGCTACATAAACTCTCTGATTCAATGATTATAATAATTCTTACCTCATAAGTTGCTTAATGATCAAATGTGATAATAGAGGTAAAATAGTATCTTTTAAAAGTTTATTATTATTATTATTAGTAGTAGTAGTGTATTTTGTGGTACTGGGGATTAAACTCAGAAGCATTCTACCTCTGAGCTATACCCCCAGCTCTATATTATATATGTACTGGGGATTGAATTTAGGGGCATTCTACCTCTGAGCTACACTCCCCACCCTATTTTATTTTATTTTTTTTATTTTGAAATAGGGTCTTGCTAAGTTGCTGATGGTCTGGCTTTGAATCTCAATTCTCTTGTCTCGCCTCCCAAATACTGGGATTATGAGCCTGTGCTACCACACCAGGCTCAATTTTTTTTTTTTAAACAAGGTTTTGCTAAATTACCAAGGCTGACTTTGAACTCGGGATCCCCTGCCTTAGCCTTTCAAGTTGCTGAGATTATAGGCATTTGCCACCATGGCAAGCTAAAAAGCCAATTTTATTGAAAGAACCCCCTACCAGTTTATATAATGGATAAATGGATTTTTTTTTCTATTTCT
The DNA here is from genome assembly GCA_004027655.1 of Graphiurus murinus. Classification (NCBI taxonomy): domain Eukaryota; kingdom Metazoa; phylum Chordata; class Mammalia; order Rodentia; family Gliridae; genus Graphiurus; species Graphiurus murinus. The sequence continues at coordinate 174,328 of PVLC010000621.1, read as the reverse complement.
GTATTTAGTTACCTTTTCCCAAAGTGACTAAAAAACCAAGGCATCCTCACCTTTTCTTATTAGATATTTTTAGTTATAATTTTAATTTTTTTTTCTTTTGAGAAGTTTAATGAGTAAAATAGTAGAGCCTTACCTTTATTTAGCATGCCTTAAGGAGCTAATTCCCTATTAGAGATCAGCATTATAATTCCCATTGGAGAGTCTCAGCATTGCACACCAAACTTGGTGAATCATAAATTCCAAGGACAGTATTCTAGTTTTTAAAAGTTCCACAAAACAAAACACATGTCTCCAAATCTGAGTGCTCCTGACCCGAAGGTTAAATGTATTGCCTTTCTTTAATAACCAGATATGCTAGTTACGTTTGCATATTTAGACCACAGGATGCTACTCACTTATGATTCATGACATCCTCTCTCTCCCCAGCCTTCAGGGCAATTTCAAACAGTTGATGTCTTTTGACATTTTGTGAGCTGCTCTGGCCCACACTCCTCCAAACTCAAAAGGGCTGAGAGATTAGTGGGTCTGCTGGAGATCTCTAAATTTTAGGATGACCTTAGAATTTGTCATCCATCTCTTTTGAGAGTGTTAGACATACTTTTAATAATTATGCTAGGATCACAGATGCAGATCGTATCCACCCTGAACAAATCCACAAGGGATCAATGATCAGCCTCCCAAATGTAGGTTATACTTTCTAGAATAACCCTGGGAGCATCAGAAATTTTTCAGTAAAACCTCCATAACTAAGGAAATAAATCGAATCTCTTGACATCCCCTAGATTTTGACCCATAGCTGGAAAAAATAAATGAATAAAAGGCCTTAGGATGCTTTGGGGGGATGGGTAGAAGGGATCAAAAGTGGTCCTAAAATTCAGACTATCCTAGGAAAAAAGATATCTTCCCTGAAGATCACCCCTGCAGTGTCCTGTTAGGTCCAATTTTCAGACAATCAAGAGATGGCAAGAAGTTAGGTGTGACCTGAGGACCCTGAATTTTTAAATCCATGGCTGGTCCTTGGACAAAGCCCTAAATCACAGGCAAAGCTCCTCCTGTCTGATGGAGCTACAGTTTCTATCTCTCTTTGCTGACCAGTTTCCTCATTTCCCAGACTTTCTCTGAAAAGCTCAAATGTTTTACAGGCCTAATATAATTAACCTTCCTAGATTCTTCTGCTTTTTCTATGCCTTTGTAGTACGGAACTGCCTTAATCTTTCGTTTCCATTCCTTCCTATCTGTTGACATTTTCATCTCTTTACTTTCCTCTTTTCCATATTTTTCTTTCTATCTGGATGCCATGACAGGAAGCCTGACTAGAGGAAGGCCAAAATTAACATGTGAGAACCAGATTGAAAGCCTGAGAGACAGCATGGATGGCAGGGGAGGAAGGGGATGCTAAACCCTTAGCAAACTTAATAATTTTTTTTAAATAAGTGTAACCCACAGTTTGGGATCAAAAAGTAAAGGAATGACATTTGAATCTCAGTGTTATTTTTAAAATTTTAAGGTCTTGAGGGAAAGAGTATGTGTGTGTGTGTGTGTGTGTGTGTGTGTGTGTGTGTGTCTGTCTGTCTGCAATCTTAGACTTTATCTTTCCTAAATTCTGAATGCTGCCAAGAGATTGTGACTAGGCAACATCAGTTAAAACACTTCTTTTTGACCATTCAGTATCAGAAACAGAGATGAGAATAAAATGCAGTCTATGAGAATAGAAGTGTCTGTGTGTGTGTGTGCGCGCGCGCGCGCGTTTTTAGGGAATGAACCCCCAGGGACATTCTACCTCCGAGCTATACCCCAGCCCTATTTTTTATTTATTTATATTGAAACAGGATCTCACTCAATTGCAGAGAGTCTTACTAAGTTGCTGAGGCTGGCAGAGAACCTGCTATCATCCTGGCTCAGCCTCCCAAGTACTGTGATTGCAGGCAGTGCCTTAGAATTTTGTTTAAGAACCAAATACCAAGAGGGAGACTATCCAGTGCTCTCACATGAAATTTTTGTGAAAGTTGCTATTTCATTACAACTATCTTAACACTTTCATATGCATATACTTTTAATTCCCTTCTGCATGTCACTGAATCTTAGAAGGTAAGCATAGTATCAGTTCTCTCTTTCTCTTTCTTTCTCTCTCTCTCTCCCTTCCTCCCTCCGTTGCTCTCTTTCTTTCTTTCTTTCTTTCTTTCTTTCTTTCTTTCTTTCTTTCTTTCTTTCTTTTTTTCTTTCTTTCTTTCCACCATAAACTCCCTCTTCATTTCTACAGACAAGAAAACTGAATGTCTTTCATTTATAATTCATTTCTGAACTCTCACTAAAGTATGAACCCCTGTACATTATCACAACACTACACTCCTTGCAAATTACTTCCCCCCTCTTTACTGAAAAAATAAATGAAAGGAGTCTTAGAAAAATAAGGTAAGCATTTCTAGAAGAGTGGCATGAACATTTCATATAATAAAACATGAAGGCAGGAAAGGTCATGCCACCATGGACATCACTGCATACACAAAACATTCTCCATTTTTATCAAGCTTTTCCATAAATTTGGCTTAGTTGGGGGCAAATTCTTGCCCTTTTCTAGGTGGAAGGGAACGATCAAGTTAAAACCATAAAAAATCCCGAAGTTTCAGTTTTCGTTTTTAGGATTATTGGAGTTTGAAATAATGAGTTCCAAAATCAAGGGTGCAAATTCTTAGAAAACCAAAACCATACTAAAAAGAATGGAAACAAAGAAGAGTTTCATCGTACATTACCGCAAGTCAGTTCTTCAGTTTTGCAATTTCACTCCTCTGGAATATTATATGATTTTACACAGTTAGGTAACTAGTAAAAGTAAGAGCATTCAACTGAGAATAAAGTGCATAACATTAAGAAATGTAAATGGGCCGGGCGTGATGGAGCATGCTTGTAATCCCAGCATTTGGAAGGCTGAGACCAGAGGATCCAGGTTCCAGGCCAGCCTCAGCTACTTAGTGTGGCCCTCCGCAACTTAGTGAGACCCTGTTTCAAAATAAAGAATAAGAGATAGGGCTGGGGATGTAGCTCAGAGGTAGAATGTCCCTGAGTTCAATCCCCAGTACTGCAAAAAAGAAAAAAAAAAAAGAAAAGAAATGTAAATGGCATCACTGACTATCTTATTGAGCTAAGTGTGAACATTCAAGCTTTGAGCAGACATTTTACTCAGTTGGTTTCCTTTTAAGAACTCTGCACCTGAAAGTTTTTATAGGAGAGGAGTTCATATAGCAACACTTTTAAGTATAGTGGGATATAGTGGGAGCACATTTGTAATCCCAGTCCTTCGGAGGCTGAGACAAGAGTATCACAGACAGGTTCGAGGCCAGTCTCAGCAACTAGTGAGACTGTTTCAAAATAAAAAATAAAATTGGGCTGGGGTGTAGTTTACAGGCAGACTGCCCTGAGTTAAATCCCCAGTATAACACACACACACACACACACACACACACACACACACACACAGGTAAAAACAAACAAACAAAAAGCCCCTCTGGCACTGAGAATTACCACAAAGAAAAAATCCAAAATATTGGTTCATACTGAAAAACATACCTGGGTTTTTAATGTTTTCCTTTATAGTTTAATAGTTCCCCCTACATGAACAATGACTGAAATACATTCTGCCTTTTCCCTCAATTAACTTTTCATTCATTCACAAATGCAGTGGGCCTTGCCCTGGAATGAGACTTTTCATTCTCTAAAAAGCCTACTTAGCCTGGGAGAATTTTCAGCTCAGCCTAGAAACAAAACAAAATGTAAGAGAAGCAGTAAGGAATTCCTTTAGGATAAACATGGCTTATCATGTTTATCACAGATTGTCCTACAACTCCTGGGGATTCTCCATAAAGTAAAGATTCCCGAATTTAATTGGTATCATAACTGATAAGTTAACAGATGCCATTAAAAAGTTAACAGGTTACCATACCAAAAAGAGAGGGAATTTGAAGAGAAGAGCATCAAGTCTGGAAGGAGTCAGGTGGCTCTGAGTCCCTGTCCATTCCTTCTGTTTTTAAGGAAAGACAGGTTGTTAATGAAGATCAGACTAAGTTAGAAACCAGAATCTCTGTTTACAAGGTGAAACAACTCATACGCTTTTAAATAGTTAAAAAACAAAACAAGTCAAATTATCAATGTTATGCTTTAAATAATCTACTTAAATAATCTCAGAACTGTTTCAGATTTCATTCCTAGGAGTAAAATGAACTCCAGAAGCACAGGTTTTCATCAAATAGCTTGATATATTTGTAACATAGATATACATTAACAAACATTAAGCACATATATGGCAATCTGCCTCTCAGTGTTTTAAGATTATATGCTCTTGAATCATTAAATTGGAGGAAATGTTGCAGGTCTATTTTAATAAAATCTTTATATACTTCAAGGAGCTGGGATTACTAGTATAGCAACTGATAAATAAATGCTTAAATCTCCCCAAATCCTTTGAAAGGCTGTACATGTTTTCCTTGGAGAATTAATAGAGTGGACAATCAACTCCTCTAGGAACCATGAAAGTCATAGTAGAATACAGACAGAGCAGGCAGAATGAGAAACCCAGGCTTGGCTATTTTAAAACCACATCATTTATCACAATAGCAAAACTCCGTAAAAAGTGGCCGCCATGACGGGGTATTACGTGAACTAATCATAAAGCATTGTTACCCAGAACCCAAAGATCTCAAGACTTTGACCCCCCCACAGGTCTACTTGACATTTGTCCTCCTTCATTATAAACACTCCTGCACTCTATCTGCTTTGTTTACAGTATTGCAGTGCTCCCTTGGGATAGATATAGGGTCACTATACTTGCAAGTTGAAGCATATATATATATATATATAAATATTACCTCGTGGAATTGTCATTCTTGCTCATGCAGGTTTGTGGGCTGAACCATACAACCTTTCATCCAGATGCCTGAGCACCATGCCTGCAGCTGGCCATAAGCATGTTTTAATTGTGGAGTTCAAATGTAGCTAGCAGAATACAGAGATCTTAAGGCCCAGGACTCCATAGTCTCTGTGACAGTCCTTTTCTCTGAGCCCTCTGTATTAATCTTCACCCAGGTCTGCTTAGCTGTTTCAGAGTTACAAGTGTGAGAATGCTACAGGGTCTTTTCATCTTCTCCTTTACCTTGTACCCATCACTTCCACCTTTAGGCCAAGGACTGGCAGGGGATAATTTGCTTCAGGGAAAGAAGGAAGGATCAAAGCACAAATACCAAGATATCAGCCTGGTATGGTGGTGCATGCCTGTGATCCTAGTACTTGGGAGGTTGAGATGGGAAGATCACAGGTTTGAGGCCAGCCTCAGCAACTCAGCAAGCCTAGTAAGACCCTGTTTCAAAACAAACAAACACACAAACAAAAATAAATAAAAAGGGCTGGGGGTGTAGCTCTGAGATAGAATGCCACTGGGTTCAATTCCCAGTTCCACCAAAAAAAACCCAACAACAACAAAAAAAAACAGACAAGGCCTATGGGGGTATGAGGGAGATCAAGAGGGTAGACTAATGCCTTGAAGTTGTCAATTTTCATGTGTATAACCAGAAGGAAGAGGGAGTCTCCATGATTTTCATCAGGATCTCAAGGCACTGTAACCACTAAATATCAGAAGCATGACTCGATTCAATTTCCAGTGCATAGAGGTGAGAGAGAATGAATTTGCCTGGAAAGTGGATTCCTAGTAACCTCAGAGGAGCACAAGCACAACTACTTTGAACTTCAGGAATCTGCTCTGAATTTCTGTTGTAAGAGCTATACCCTTTACCCATTCATTCTACACATTTCGGATGTAGCCAGGAACACGTCGGGTGGGATGTGCCCTGAGGACAGGTATAGGCGGTAGGAGGTATGTGGTTGTGGATAGCGCGACCATTTTTTTTTTTTTTTTTTTTTTTTTTTTGTGGTACTGGGAATTGAACCCAGCAGAATCATACCTCTGAGCTACATCTCCAGCCCTATTTTATTGCTTATTTTGAAACAGGGTCTCTTTAAATTGCTATGAACCTGCAACCCTCCTGTTTTAGCCTTCCAAGTACTGGGATTGCAAGTGCGTGCCACCTCACCTGGCTATAGGAGGTATTCTTGATGCACTGTGCTCCCACAGGTTCTTTTGAAGAAAGTGTTTGGGGTTGTGAGAATATAATTAAGTCTTTTATATCAAAATATTAGCTTAATTTAAGAAACCATCATTTTGTAACCTTGTATAAACTCTGATCTTTTCATAAAGTTAGCAGTTCTTAAAAAATTGCAAATGCCAACCCTTCCTCTAGCATTCCATTCTAGATGACTTAGTCAACCTCATTAAAACTGTGACACCAGCGGGGGCATGGTGGCACACACAAGCTTGTAATCCCAGCACTTGGGAGGCTGAGACAGGAGAATCACAGATTTGCGGCCAGCCTCAGCTACTTAGTGATGCCCTCCCCAACTAAGTGAGACTCTTTCAAAACAAAGAGTAAAAAATAGAGCTAGGAATGTAGCTTGAAGGTACAGTGTCCCTGGGTTCAATCCCCGGTACCACAAAAAATAAAACAAAACAAAAAAACCCCAAAACTGTGATGTCATGCCTCCCACCAATAGGAGTATAGCACAGAAATTCATGTTAGAAATATAAAAACTGAGCAGGCTTCCAGTTCAGTGTGCTTAATATCCAGCCTCCCTGGTGGCAAGACCCTTTCTGCAAAAAGTAAAATCGCCTTACCAAGCCATTTTCAAACACATGTCTTTTCTTAGGACACCATGAAAATTTATTTGTGACAGGGTCACACGAAACTGTGCTCACTCAAGAAGAAATAGAGGAATGTGGGAGGACTGGGGACCACTAACAGTAGAGTGTCCAGTAGCTGTAAATAGTCTCCTCAGATCCCTGAAGACTTATGCAATAGCCACATTTATAATATGGTTCACATGGTCATATGAGACAAAATAATGTACTACTGTTTGATAAAACCAGACTATTTTGATCATCGTTTTAACATTAGAAAAATTGAACACAAGTGAGATTTAATACAATTAAGGAAAGTTTTTAGTGGCAAGTCGATACACAGGAAAGATTTAAGAGGAAATATGTACTTTTTAAAAGAAAAAACACTCAGATGCAAGGAAAAGAAAGATTGATGGCTAATGAAGGAAATCGTAGTTCTAATTTATTTTTTACTACCTCTGGGCTGCACTCCTACCATCCATTTATTTATTTATTTATTTATTTATTTATTTATTTATTTATTGTTATTTTTGTGTGTGTGGTACTGGAGATTGAACCCAGAGGCATTCTACCTTCGAACTACACCCTCAGCCTGATTTTATTTCTTATTTGGAAACAGGGTCTCACTAGGTTGATGAGAGTCTCACAACTTGCTGAGGCTGTCTTCAAACCTATGATCCTCCTGTTTCTGCCTCCCAAGTACTGGGATTACAAGGGTGTGCCACCACATCTGGCTTATTTTTTATTTTGAAACAGGGTCTCACTAAGTTACTGAGGGTTTCACTAAGCTGTCCAGGCTGGCCTCAAACTTAGGATCCTCCTGTCTCAGCCTCCCAAATACTGGGATTACAGGCATACACTACCACACCCGGCTCCTAGTTCTTATTTATATAGGTATGGTTTATAAAGTTGTAACTACCTGAGCCTATATTTTCTCCTTGATAGAAAGTATAATTTAAATGTATAAGTAAAAGTTTCCTAGTGAAAAATTATGGTTGTTGATCTGGAACTGGTTGAGGTAGGGAGGTGGAATGAATCAGACATTCACTCTATTGAAAGAAAAATACAGATCCAAAGTAGCTTAATACATGTAGTGATGTTTCAAGGAGTCTCACTGAGAATATCTCTGAAGCCTGGGAAGTTAAAAGTCCTAAAAGAGGAAAGACAAAACAAATTATCTTTATTTTATATATAATTATAAATTATATTTATTTAATATATAAATAAGTTATATATAAATACATATTCATATTATATATATATATATATATATATATATATATATATATATATATGAGGCCAGCAGACCTTGTGGGAGGTTTTTTTGGGGGGGCTTCCTGGGGGGACAGGGAACATAGAAAAGGAAATTAGACTGAAAGCTGAAAGGTGGGTCTTGGTCACAAACTAGAACCTCCAGGATTATGTTGGATGAAGACAGTTAGCATTCGGGAGAGACTAAATGGTACTTTTCAACCTTGGCTAGAGCAACAAGACCACACAAAACTGTAGTGAAAGTTCATCCTTCGTTACAGATGGACGACTGTATTACCAAATTCTCTGGACACATGAAAGTCATACAAACTCATTGTAAAATGGGTCTTAAAGTATGTCCTAAACTACATAAAATTATATAAACTCTGGATATAATCTAAAATCTTAAAGTCTCTGTGATTCTTCCTCATCCCAGTTCTTTCCCCAGAGGCAACAAGTAATAGTTCTATGTGATCTGTGGATTTACAAAATTGTGCACCGCACACACATATACATGTGAACACCATTTTTCATATGTATATGTGTATCCTGTGACTTGATACACAGTAAATCCTAGTGTTCTTAGCTTTTTATTTTAATTTTTGTAGTACTGGGGATTGAACCCAGGGCACTCTACCTCCGAGCTACATCCAGCCTTTTTTATTTTTTTGTTTTGAAATAGAGTCTTGCTAAGTTGCTGAGGCTAGCCTCGAACTTACTATACTCCTGTCTCAGCCTCCCAAGTACTGGGATTAGAGCTACCACCATGCCTGGCTTTCTCAGCTTTTATATATATATATATCTGCTTCATTCTAATAGTGGCTGCATATTATGTTGAAGTGTCAAATACTGTAATATATTTAACCATGCCCCCACCCCCATCCCATCTTTAGCAGAAATTTCTCTGAGGCCCTTTTCATTCATTCACTTACTGGATTTTGAAAACACTCTCAGCATGTCAAACATGTGGTTAGTATGGAAATATAAAATGCATGCTCTTTGTACTCAGGCTTACAACCAAAGGAGATTAGAACTAGCTATATTAATACAGTTGTAAAATGTAAGACAATGTAAAGGAAACTTAAATCCTTAAAGCAGAAAAAACTTCAGTAGGAAGGAAGTAAATAAACAAATAAATAACCTGCTTGCAGCATGAGACCAATGCTTTCCCGGGAGCATAAACAAAGAGCCACAGTTCAGAAGCGCAAGATGGTTTCCAGCAGGGTTTTCCTGCTCCTGTCCCCTCAGTGCAGCACCACCAGATCAATCTTCCCGCAGCAAGGCTTTGATCACGCCACCGCTCTGCTCAGAAACCTCCTGTGACCCTCCGTGGCCTGGCCTCTTTTCCCATCTGCTACAGAAATTACTCTGTCCCATTAGAGTGGAGGTCATTATGATATGGCTGAAGGTGCCCTGGAGTTGTTATTACAAGATCTGGGTGTGAATTCTGCTTCTGTCACTTTTTAGCTGGGTGACTTTGTCCAATCCACAAAACTTCCCCAGATTTACATTTTTTATTTGTCAACTGTTGATAGTGCCCATCTCATGAGTTCAGTATCAGAACTCATTATGAGATAATGCGGGTGAAAGTTTTTGTTGTTTTGTTTGTTAACTGTGAAGTGTTTTATGGATATAAGATAGACATGCAATGTGATACGCACATTTACTAAGGCAGTTGATCACAGATTTATAAATATGGCTAGTGCTTCTGTTTTTGATATACCAATAAGTAATTATACATGCAACTACATTATGAGACTGCTGTATTTGTTTTGGACTCTGAACAATTGATAGGAATTGAGAAGAAAATGGGGGACAGGCATTCCAGTCTGACAGAATGGCATGAGAATATGTTAAGAAGTTTTAAAAACTACAACATGTTTGGGGAACAGCAAATCATCTGAGTCTCTCAAGGGTGAGGTTTACCCAGAGGAGAAGTTGGAGGTCACATTGAAAAGATCAAATACTGTGTATGCTCCCAAGGGTGGGCCCGGGAGGTCTGCACTCAGATTCACAGGCAATGGGGCCATGCTGTATGAGTGGGGAAGTGACATGAGCAGAGATGGCTCATTTCTCAGAGAGCTGAGGGACAGATTGGCAGGAGGTGGTCACAGCAGGAGGCTGTGGCTATGCCAGGTGTCTAAAGACCAGTTGCTAAACTAGCATTCTGGCCAAGGAAATGGAGGCGCAGAGGTATTTAAAGAGATTGTGGTGAAATTGTTGGCTGAGTTTTTCTTAGTCCCTGTTTGAACTCTGAGGAGGAGGAGGAAGGTGGATCAAGGAGGTTTTATCCCTGATGGTGACTTGGGGCAAATCAACCCACGGAGGAGGAGGAGGAGGAGAAGGAAGAGGAAAAGTAGTGACAGTGGGATGAGGGGAAAGTACATGGACTTGCCTGGGATGTGGGGCAGTGGAAGAGAAATGAGACACCGTGGCCAGTGGGGAGTTGAACTGGCCAGGGGAAAACAGCTGAGTTGGGTGGCACCCCCAGTTTCCCACAAACCTCACTGATTCCCAGGCTGAAAAACAAAGTGTGCCCAGAAAATTAATAGTGAAAACTCAACTTGAGGAGGATCTTAAATCTTAAAGAAACAGTCTTCAAGAACCCACTTATTAGAAACAATGGACTTGCTGATTATAATTTATTCTCAACTGCCTCTTCAATTCTTGAAAGAGTTTCCTTCAAAGGATTTGGCTTAGAAACTTTATTAGCCATATTTCAATGACCGTATATCCTTAAAAGGAATCCAGATGCATTTCTTTACAAATAGTCTTCAATTCAGACATTTTACCAGTTCAAACTCACTTTGATTTCTAATATGTTTGAATAAATAAGGCCATGCTGCAAAGCTAATCTGTTTCCTGAGGATTTGAGAAATAACTTGGAAATCAACTGTAAGGCAGTTGGAAAACCCCAATATTTTGCAGCCAGATGTCTGTCAAAGCACTATCACTGAGAAAAATCTTCATCTGCATCGCTGACCAAAGGAAATGGAATTTCTCTCCATTGTCAAAACTAATAGACATTTCTTCATTTTATGTGGGTTTGCTTCATTTCATCTTATGGTGCATGATTATCTATACTGAGAGCAGCAACAAAATATAGTTTATCATAAAAATAAAAAGTATTGAAGCCTGGCATGGTGATGCACGCCTGTAATCTTGGGAGTACTTGGGAGGCTGAGCCAAGAGGACCACAGGTTTGAGACCAGCCTCAGGAATTTAATGAGATCCTGTTTCAAAATACAAAATAAAAAGGGCTGGGAGTGTAGCTCAGAGATAAAATGCCCCTGGGTTCAGTCTCCAGTACCAAAAATAAATAAAGAAATAAACAAACAAATTAATAAAAAAGATTATTTAAGTATATATGAGAACTTATAATGGAAATAGATTTTCAGGGCAGATAAAATTAATAGAAAAGCCTAGACTTTAGAAAATACGCAATTTTCTACTGCCTTATTCATTATAAGTACCTACACAGCTCCCGAAGAGTATTTTAAAGGACTTAGTTTTCTTGTTGTGACTTTTAGAACTGAAATTACATAATTGTACCCGAAGTTACCAAGATAATTATATTTAGTAGTTTAAAATCTTAAAACATGTAGTTGAGAATGATTATTTGTTTCAAAAGAAATAAGCATACCCATCGAGAGCAGGAAAAGCAAACATTTTGCGAACAATCCCTCAACATGTGTAATGGAGTGTCAAGAAATTGATAGTCTATCTGGCCAGTTCATTTTCTAGCAGCAACTGAGACTAATATCTAATGTCTTTTCTTTCTTTCTTTTTTTTTTCTTTAAGGAAAAAAAAGTCCTCTTTATAATCCCAGGGAGGCCTGCTAAGGATCTGGAAACATCAGAATGAATTTGTGGCACATGAATGAGAGCCAGAGAAGTCTCTATCTTTATTCCATATGGTCTGAAGTGAGTCTGAAGGGATTTCAGATTGTGGCCCAAGATAGCGGAGGATCGTGAATGAAAACTTTAAACTTCCGAATCAAAACCTCAAATTCAGGTCAAGTTTGCTGAGGCTCATGAACCTCTGAGTGAACCTGTCTCAAGTCCTCAACTGGATAAAGGCAAGTTTCAAATGAGACACATGCATTATGGTTTCCGGTGGTGATCACGTGAAACCAGTTCAGTTTCAACTTTGGATGAGCATCCACACGAGGCAGAAATGTGTGCCCCTTCCTAACTTCACAGGAATATCACATGAACAGGATGCACTAAATGCCCAGCAGCTCAGGTCGAGGAAGTTTTTGTTGCAGGTTTGCATTGCCTTCTGCAACAGAATACCCTAGTGGCCACATCAGTTCACTTGGATGCAGGCTTCAGGGTTTCCAAAGCTAGGTTGAGGTAATAATGTTCAGAATATGTTTACATGGGTATCTAGCAGATTATCTCATCCCATCCTGAAGTAGAACTTTTCACTGAGAGTATTTTGTTTTTATGGTACTTGGGATTGAACCCAGAGGATTATATCTTTGAGCTACACCCTTAGAAACAGGAGAGTCTTGCTAAATTGCTGAAGTTGGCCTTGAACCTGGAATCCTTCTGCCTCAACCTCCCAAGTACTGGGATCCACAGAGCATGTGCCACCATGCTTTGCTGTACTGATATCTTCAGACAAAAACCAAGTGCTGGGTAGACAGGCTAACAGGATGCACAGCCTGCTACTTCCTGGATAGAGAAATCAAAATGAACAGGACTCTGGGTCACAGATAGGAAGACCCAGGATCACACATCCACCCAGGCAATTCCAACACAGTAAATGAGAATGATCTGTTCCTTAGCCTTAACATACTTGTCCTTCCCATGTTGGTAATATGATTTTATAGCCTTTAATAATGTGTGAGTCCCTCAGAGAAGGGACTGAATTTAAGGAGGTATTAGGAGAACTAGATGTTGGAAACAGATTTTCTCCTAGGGAGGTGAGAGAAGCAGAAGCCCTGACACAGAAGTGGGGGGCATGCAGAGAGGGGACCACCATCCTGGGACAGGGAAACAGTCCGGGACTTGGGTTCAGAAGGGCTCGCTGAGCGTCAGCCATTGTGTGTGCGTGTGTGCTCGGGCGTGTGCAAGCGTGCCTATGTGCGTGTGCATGTTCATGTTCTTGCATATGGGCACATACTCAGGAAGTTTACAGGAAAGATCTTAAGTTAATGTGACAGAGATAGCTAGAGAGTAACCTGTAGCAGCTACAATGATTGTTCAGAGCCCAATTCAGGAATCACCTGGGATCTTGCTGTGTGTGAAAAGGGAGTTGTAAAATTCTGGAGTTGAAGCAGTGGTAGTAACGCTCATCCCTGTAGTCAACCAGAGATCTTTATGTTGTCCTTAAGTCCCTGTTGTCCTTAATATCCTTTGCTTTTTACTCCCTGCCTGGCTAACTAACACCAGTAGCATTTTTATAATACGTGTTCCACAGCCAGGTGTAGTGATGCACACCTGTAATCCTAGTATTTGGGAATCTGAGACTGGAGGACCACAGATTCCAGGGCAGTCTTAGCAATTATTGAGACTCTCTTCAACTTAGTGAGACCCTGTTTCAAAACAAAAAAAGTAAAAAGGGCTGAGGTGCAGTTCAGAATTTCCCTGGGTTCAATACACACACACACACACACACAAAAAAAAAAAAAAAAAAAAAAAAAAAAAAGAAAAAAGCACTCCTCTCTCTTACCTATCCTGTTCTGTGTACTTTATTAAGACAAGGTTTTCCAGGACTTGAACAAGGGAAGGGCTGAGGATTAGCTTGCATCACTATATAAACCAGGCATGGTGGCTCACACCTATAATCCCAGTATTTGGGAGGCTAAGAAAGGAGGATTCTAGGTTTGCAGCTAGCCTCAGCAACTTAGTGAGACCCTGGGGTTGTTTTTTTTTTAAAATAGGGCTGGTGGTATGGCTTGGAGTTAGAATGCCCCTGAGTTCAATCCCCACTGCCTAAATAAATAAATAAATAAATAAATAAACAAACAAACAAACAAACAACAGTATAATAAGACTATGGAGAAAATGTTTTAATGTGAAAGAAAAATTTTTAATGTGTATCAGCAATTTTTTTCTATGGATTTGCAATTATCCTGAGAGTCTTTTATTTGCTTATTTTTTGTGGTACTGGGGATTGAACCCAGGGGCTTTCTACCTCTGAATTACACCTCCAGCCCTTTTTATTTTTTGTTTTTGCAACAGGGTCTCACTGGGTTGCTGAGAGTGTCCCTAAATTGCTGAGGCTGGTCTTAAACCTGTGATCCTCTTGTCTCAACCTCCCAAGTACTGGGATTACAGGCTTGAACCACCACACCTGGCCAAGGTTGTTTATTTTTCAAGAAAGCAGTCTTAAGACAATTCCAAATATGTGTGCTTGAACGTCATGAAATGTCTATAGTTCAAACATTTTCCCCTTTGGAGATGAATTTGTTCTTTTCAGTCTTTCTCTTTCCTCCTCTTCTTATTTCCTCTGTGCTATAAGAGTCTGTTTGATTTTGTGAGGTTTTTTAAAACCATAAGCATACTGCCTTTTCTGACTTTGGGGTTTCATTACACAATCATGTATGGTGACTCATCTAAGGGATGCCTCCTGCATAACCTCCAAGAAATCAACATATGAACAGACCTCTCCTGAACTTAAAGGCAGGGGCAGGTTCCCACAGATCTGTTTTCAGAGGAGTGGCTTCAATTCCCCCCAGGGTTAACAGAAACCCCCTAACACTGTCTGATGTGTGATTTTAATCTGGGCTTTTTATACATAAGACAGTTGCTGAAGATCTTTAAATAGTTTAGCTGTTCCCCAAAAGATGATGAGGTCAGCTGACAGAGATGGTATGAGCTTTTGTAGGGCACGGTGTAGGAAGTCTTGAGAAAACACTAAAACTCAGACTTGGAGAAAATAATCATCATAAGACAATTCTCCAACCCTATCCCCTAACCTGAAGCCTCTATCCTCACCCTTCCGTGTGCAGTGGAAATTGAAGATAGCCTGTATCATCAATTCTAGGATTCACCTCATCTCTCCCAAATTTATTTACTTGCATTTTAACATCTCTGAAATCATACAGTCAATGACATCTTCTAATCATTATCAGTCAGGTGGAAGCCCTGATATAATTGTCGTTGCTTTTGTTCGCATGACCTGTAATTTGGTTGACCTTCTGGAAGTGTGAGTGGATCATTGCAACCCTTTAGCATTTTGGTCAACAGACAGTTAAATGATAATTTGAGGAAGCAATACCAAATCTGCTGTTGTCTGAAAACCTTCCTTGGAGATCTGGTGAGATCAAGCAATTATGAGCATTTGTAGAAGTGGGACTTGAAAGAATATTCCAGAGATTTTACTATTGTAGAGTGCTGTTGTGCTGCAAAAACATTTTTTATAGTACTGAGAACAATGTGGAGGGCAATTCTGATTCAAAAAGTGATTGAGAAGAGTTAAATTCTGAATGAAGTAGCTTTAGAAATAGAATCATCTGTCTAATATGCTTTTATTTCCTTTTTATGTATACCCAAGAGTGATATAAAATAGATAAAATCTACATATAAATAAATCTAAGTAAATTTTTTTCAGTAACTACAAAAAATAGCCAGGTGTGGTGGCTCACATCTGTAGTTCTAGTTCTTGGGAGCTGAGGGCAAGAGGACCACATATTCATGACCAGCTTTAGCAATTTAGTAAGACTATCCACAACCTAGGGAGACCCTGTTTCAAAATAAAATAGAATTGGGGATGTAGCTCAGAGGTAAAATGCCCCTGGGTTCAATCCCCACAAGACAAAATAAACTATAAAATAAAAATTCTCTGTTTAAAAAGAAAAAAGTTTCATGTCATTTTAATCAATGGTACTTTTCTTTATTATACCTACTGGTGAGCTTTATAATTGGTATCTAGGAGTTGATGAACTAGAAAATGCAGTTGTATTCTTTGGAAAGGAAAAGGAAAAGCAAGAAAGAGTGGATACAGAGGAAGAGAGCAGGAAAGGAGAGATTGATCTGATTTTCTTATGAGACCTATTTTACTGCTTCCTGCTATTTAGAAATCTAGTGCTAAAATTAGCCAAGAGTTTTATCTAAACGCTGCAGAACAGCACATTACATGGTAATAATAATCAAGGCCAGTGTGCCAAATATCTTCAAAGTAAAAAATATATATATAAGTAGGAGGCAAACAAATGTTATTTATTTTAGGACCTTTTAGTTGCAAGTCACCATTTGGTGTCCCTGCAATGTGTTTTTTTTTTTGTCATTTGCGACTCCAGGCTGATGGACCTTTGAAACCACAAGGCTATGGTTTGTTTATACTTCCACATGACATTTCTTACAAAAACTGAAGCCAACCACTGTCTTGTTTAAGGGCTGAGTCAAACCAATGCCTGTTGAGAAATGACTGTCATCCTCTGCTTCTGCCACTACACAGTGCTCTGGATGTTCAATGTACTGCCAGTACTGGCCTGGCTTAGGGCTACTGGCCATCTGTTAGAGGTGGTAGCCCTTTAAATATCTGTAACCACTAAGTGTAAATGGAACTATATGATGTTTACCACAGATCTTATTTGTGATGTACTCAGTGGGTGTTGGTGTCTTAAGTGTTTATCTTCCCTGGATTTGCTCTAAGATGAGAGACAGGAGATTCCCAGGGAGAACACTACATTCTATGGCTCTTGGAAAGTAGGTAATCTGAATTGCAAATGAATTCATTGACTCTAAACTGCAGGCACTAGTTCCCACACTCACCCCAAGAATCCAGAAGCAGGACTCTCTTGTTTTCTGGAAGAATGGAAATCCAGAACAGAGATATGGAAGGCATAGATATATTTTTGAAAAAACAACTGATGCATAGTTACACATAGAAGTGGTAAAGTGCAGTTAAAAAAAAAAAAAAAGAAAAGCTTTGTTGTCAGGCCTGGGTTAGCACCAAAATCATGTGGGCTTGTGCAAATCCTCTGGGCCTCAGTTTCCTAAGCTACTTTCTGCATGGGGAAATTACATGAAATAAAATTGATCACTGATTCATAGTAGAAGCTTGACAAATATTCATTTCTTTGGAAGAATGACTAATATCAATTTATAAATTTTTATAAAATAAAAATATTTATAAATCACTTTTCTTTAGAATGTGTGCTATCATGCTGCAATGAATATCTTTCTGTATAAATTTTTGCCTAATTCTGCAAATTCATTTAATTAGTGTGTGTGTATGTTCGACTGGGGATTAAACTCAGGGGAGCTCTACCATTAAGCTATATCTCCAGCCCTTTTTATTCTTTTTATTTTGAGATAGAGCCTTGTTAAGTTGCAAAGGCTGGCCTTGAATTTGTGATCCTCCTGCCTCAGCCTCTTTGAGTCAATGAAATTACAGGGATCATATGACTGTGGCATGTGCTACCATGCCAATTTTTTTCTTAAAATACATTGCTATTAGCCAGGTGTGGTGGCACAGGCTTATAATCCCAGCACTTGAGAGGCTGAGACAGGAGGATCGCAGGTTTGTGGCCAACCTCAACAACTTAGTTAGATCCTCCATAGCTTAGACCCTGTTTCAAAATTAAAAAATAAATAAGTAAAATAGGGCTGGGTGTGTAGCTCAGAGGTAGAATGCCCCTGGATTCCATCCCCAGTATCAAAAAGAAAAAGAAAGAAAGAAAGAAAGAAAGAAAGAAAGAAAGAAAGAAAGAAAGAAAGAAAGAAAGAGCCAACACCCAGACCCTGCCAGTCTGTCCAGCCTCATCTCTCTCCAAGGGGAAGAGGACCTGGATTTTCCTGGGTAACTATGCCCACCCCTGCTCCAACAACTCTGAAACTCCAGCTGCAGCACCACACCCCCTTCCATTCTCCTAATATTTTTTTTATTTATTTAACAAATCCCCACAGTCCTACACACTTACATTCAAATACAATCTCCTTTTTCAAGTCTTTCCAGCCTCCCTCAGGTGCTCTTTTTTATACTTTATACATCTTTCCATCACACCAATTATTATATTTCAAGTACATGTGTTCCTTGGAGGCAAGGACCATGTGGTTTCATCTTTGAATATCTGGCATCTAGCATGGTTCTGAGCCCAGAGTAGGTTATTAGTAAAAAGTTCTCCAATAAGTGATGAAAGAAGAATTGGACCTTGGGTGCAATGGAACTGGTATAGCTATGCTTTTTCCACCTAGGGAATTCTCCAGAGTTAGAAGGTAGTACAACTGTGCAAAAATTTCCCAATATAATCTTTTAAGTTATTTTCAGTTTTTTTATTTTTTTGCAAGTTCAAGAAAGGCATACTTTAAAGATTTTTTTTCCTTCATTGATCTCATTGAGAGATGTGGAATGGTCATAAAGCTCTTTTTGTAGAGAGGAAGCATGTGGCTGAGATAAATGTGGCTAATCCAAAGAAGACCAGGGATCATTCTGAAAAAGCACTACAATCATCCAAAAAAAAAGAACTCTCACAAATCTACCCACTCATCAAAAACAGGAGTAAGACAAAAACTATCAGCACCTTTTAACCACAAAACTAAATTATAAACTTCCAGCTGCCAAGCATCACTGCAGATAATGCTCTTATTTCTAGCTTTGCTGAAGTTTTTTACATATGCCTTGATTTCAGTACTAAAAAATAAAGCAGATCTGAAGTCTACAGCTGAATGTAAACTCCCACTGGCCTCAAAGTCCAGTGGTTCTGGGGACAATCCCTGGGAAGTGGGCTAGACAGGAAGCCGAGCTACCTCTTACTTCCACGAGTTGTAATAGCCTTGCAGATCGTGCCTGTGGTCAATGACTGGCCAGAGCTGGCCAGCCTCCAGCAGGCTTGTTTAGACTACTTGATGAGTTGACACAAGCGACGACTCTTTCCAGTGCTATTAGTGTCTGAACATTAACAAGCAACAGTGCTCACTGAGACCATTAAAGAGGAAAGGCATTTTAATCTTGGTTTTGGAAGTGAGCCCTCTGAACAAACCTGCGGTGAGGCAGCCTTGTGAGCAAGTGGCTAGAAGGTAGCAGAGGGCAGCAGGGGATGGGCTGAGTCATTGTGGGATCTTCTGTTCCTGATCAGAATAACTGGAAGGGGAAGAAAGGATGGCAAGCTCCGGCCCACCACCCTTAGAGAGAGAAAATGCTAAATACACCATGGATGAATTTTCAGCAGTCTGTCAGCAATACTATTCATTTAAATTCCAAACAAATGGTTCACAAAGGACTCCCTTACCTTTGCTAACTGCAAAATAAACAAAACTCCAGGAGAGAGGGTTTCTCACCTTACAAGAGGTCCCTTGCTAAGATGCTATTTAGAATTATGGTTCTGGGAACTGGTATGGTGCGCAGGTGTGTCACTCTGTCAATGACAATCTCCACTAAAAGTGTAGAGATGGTGGCAAGAATGTGACACAGGAGGCTGCATCTGTCTCTAAGGGCAGGCATTCCAAGCCAAAACAAAAACAAATGGTTCACAGTCAAAGGAGGAATGGATGTGTGTCTTAGTTTCTTCCTCTAGTTATTTTGTCAACAAATACAATAGATAATCATGAAACTTCATGGTTTGGAGGGAAATGAGCAGTCTTCTGCTCTAGGATGCATCTCTTTTGCATCTTATTAAGCTGGGGGGAAGGTGGGGAGGTGGATAATGAGTGCCCAAATCATGGCTTTCATCATATAGCATTTCCCCCTGGAGCTTTATAAAACCAGAATGAGAAAAGTTGAATCTGTCATCATCCGTGAGTACGAATCAAAAATGGTTGGTTGGACCAGCCTACTGACTCAACTACATTCTGAGTCTCTAGAGTATTCACTCAGGTTTATTTTTCATCATTTGTTTGCTGTGTTTGCAAAAAGCAAGACATTTCTCAGTGTTCCACAAAATCTGTTTTCTTCCAACCATTCAGTAAACTGGGTCCGTCATCAGTTTCATTTATATAGCAGGAGCTGAGAGACAGAGAGTTTTAACTACAGTTTGTCACCCACACTTAATAACAGGAGTGACTGAGATATACATAAAACCATCGTGTAATATTCAAGTCGAAGAGGAAGAGGAATCAGATCTATTTTTCCATCCTCCCCTTTATTACTGAAGAAAATATAAATAATTGATTGTGAGAGCCCATTTAAGTAGAATTTTATTGAAATTTCTGATTTTGGAGAACAAAAAGAGAAAGACATGGTTGCATCCTCAATTATGTGAGTGACCACAATCAGCAAGCCTGTTGTAAATATTTCTGTTTTGACTACGTTAGGATTGATGGAGAAGTATGCGTGCTGATGACTTAATCTTATCACAGAAGATAATCAAAGCTGCCTTTTGCTTCATTCATCTATATCTCTTATGCACTTATATTTTAGGAAACTGGTGGTCAATTAACTAGTATAATTGCCTTTATTTCATATCCAATGTGGAAGTAGAACTTCAAACCACCAGCCTCCCTTTTCTTTTTTCTTTTTCTTTTTGGTACTGAGGATTGAATCCAGGGGCATTCTACCTCTGGGCTGTCTATTTATTTATTTACTTATTTACTTATTCATTTATTTACTTATTTATTTTACTTTCAGTCCTTTTTATTTTTTATTTTGAAACAGGGTCTCAGTTTCGCTAAGTTACTGGGGGTCTTTCTAAGTTGTCAAGGCTAGCCTTGAACCTGAGATCCCCCTCTCTCAGCCTCCCAAGTACTGGGATCACAGGTGTGAGCCATCACACCTGGCTCACCAGCCTCTTAATTAAGTCACATGTTTATCACTGTGGTAAGTTAAATAATGGCATCCCTCACTCACACACCCAGTTACCCAGATCTTGATTCCTGGAACCTCTGAAAGTTATCCAGTATGAAAAAGGGACTTTGTAGGTGGCATTACATTGAAATGGGTAGATCCTAAATGCAATCACAAGAATTCTTGAGAGGGAGACTTAAGTAGAGACAGAAGGGCAATGAACACAGATGCTACCCCTCCTTGTTTCCGAGGATGGAGAGAGAGTTGTGAGCTGAGATAAACAAGGAGAGAACTTTGGAAGCTGAACAAGGCGAGGAGGAGACAGGCTCCACCCAAGAGCCTCCAGAGGCAGGGCCCCACTCACACCTCGGGGTAGGCCCAGGGAAATTTTGGACTTTTGGCCTCAAGAACTGTAAGAAAATAAATGCCTGTTGTTTTAAGCCACTGAGTTTGTAGTAATTTGTTACCGCAGCCACAGGAAACTAATATAATCACCTCTCCTTTAAGTGCTTGGGAAATCACTCATAAAATTGACATTTTTTTTTCTTAGAAATATGTCTGGTATCTGTGGGAAATCCATGTTTCATAAGAAGTTATATCATAATGCAATACATTAAATTGAGATTCTCTTTAAATCAGTCATATTTGGAAGTTTTGCTTGACTACTTTTTGGCTTACCATTTGTTGTACGTCTAGTACAAATCATAAAATTGGTGTATTTTTTACATAATTTTTACTTGACCCTTAATATTTTCTTTCTTTCTTTCTTTTTTCTTCTTCTTCTTCTTCTTCTTTTTGGTACTGGGGATTGAACTCAGAGCTACCTCTAAGCTATACCTCCAGTCCTTTTTTATTTTGAAACAGGGTCTCACTAAGTTGCTGAAGCTAGCCTTGAACCTGAGATCCTCCTATCTCAGCCTCCCAAGTACTGGGATTATAGGTGTGTACCACCATACCTGGCTAATTTTTATTACTCAATATTTTAAAATTTCCAGTCTGGACTCATTGCTCTTTTTTTTTTTTTTTTTTTTTTTTTTGGTACTGGGGATTGAACTTGAACTCAGGGGCATTCTATCTCCGAGCTACACCCCCAGCCCTATTTTTTTATTCTTTATTTTGAAACCGAGTCTCACTAAGTTCCAGAGTGCCTCACTAGGTAGCTGAGGCTGGCCGCGAACCCGGATCCTCTGGTCTCAGCCTCCCGAATGCTGGGATTACAAGCGTGCGCCACCACGCCCGGCTCTCATTGCTCTTTTTAAAACAAGTTGCTTTTTCCAAAATAGGTTTTTCCTCTGGGGAGAAATTAAATAAGAGGGAAGCATCTCAATGATCATGATGTACATACACAAACTTATCAAAACCCATCACTATGCTGAGCACAGGAAGGAGGGGTGGGGGAGGGAATAGGGCAAGAACTGGGGGAGGGCTCAATAAGCGCTGTGTGCATGTATGCCTCTATCACCCTGAACTTTAACAAGATTATGATTAAAATACATCAATAAAAAAGACAAAAAGTATAAAAATAAATGTATTATAATATATAATCATTTAATATATCAATATATAGTTTATACATAATATATAAAACTATTTCAACATATAGAACCATTTAAATATTCATACATATACAATTTTATATATATTATATATAGTGATTTAAGGTTTATATTAAAAATAAGGAAATTCACAAAGTGCTCTGTGCATGTATATTTGTATCACTTTGAACCCCACTATGATATATAATTACAATGCACTAATAAAAGTTTTTTTTGTGTGTGTGTGGTACTGGGGATTGAACTCAGGGGCATTCTACCTCCGAGCTGTACCCCCAGCCCTATTTTTTATTCTTTATTTTGAAACAGGGTCTCACTAAGTTGCAGAGGGCCTCACTAGGTAGCTGAGGCTAGCCACGAACCCGGATCCAGTCTCAGCCTCCCGAATGCTGGGATTAATAAAAGTTTTTTAAAAGCAAAAAAAAAAAAAAAAAAGCCAGGCGTGGTGGCACAGGCTTGTAATCCCAGCATTTGGGAGGCTGAGACTGGATCCGGGTTCACGGCCAGCCTCAGCTACCTAGTGAGGCCCTCCGCAACTTAGTGAGACCCTGTTTCAAAATAAAGAATAAAAAATAGGGCTGGGGGTGTAGCTCAGAGAGGTAGAATGCCCCTGAGTTCAATCCCTAGTACCACACACACACAAAAAAAAAGCAATGGTGACAATAGATAGTAAAATATTTCTCCCCTAAACTATTTTTTTTGTGTGTGGTACAAGGGATGGAACTCAAGGGAATTCTACCTGTGAACTACATCTCCAGCCCCATTTTTATTCTTTATTTTGAAACAGGGTCTCATTAAGTTGCAGAGAGCCTCACTAAGTATCTGAGGCTGGCCACGAACCTGGATCCTCCAGTCTCAGCCTTCCAAGTACTGGGATTACAAGTGTGTGCCACCATGCCCAGCTCCCTAAACTATTTTTAAAAATCTCTAGGATGGTTGTACTCTAGACATCTGAAATTACATAGGACCACTAGGGTACAACTAGTGAAGTCCTGATTCTGGAGCGAAGAGGTGTAGACAACCCCAGTGATTATCTCCACGCTGCCTCTGGATTAGAGGCTTTCTCCCTGGCACACTGATATTTACTATGAAGGTGTCATAGCTAATATCAGTATCCCTATACCATCCCTTCATAGCTAAATATCAGTATCCCTACATCATCCCTCCCCATCTTCCAAATTGGGAAACACAGATTCAGAAAAGGTTGGAGGTGAAAAAGGATGTTCTACCCACCTACTAATTTCAGGAAAGAAGGATCTGATGTTCCAGATGGATGATATGTTTATTGTCTGGTTTTAGTAGCAGAAAACAGACCAAACCCCATGTCTCCTGACCCCCCTATTCCAGCACCTTTTCCATCATTAATGGGAACTGGGGATTGAACCCAGGGGCACTCTACCCCTGAACTATATCCGCCAGCCCTTTCTATTTTAAGACAGAGTCTCCATAAGTTGCCCAGGTTGTCCTCAAACTTGCAATTCTCCTGCCTCAGCCTTTCAAGTACTGGGATCAGAGGTGTGTGCCACTATAGCTGGCTCTTCCTAACATTTAACAACTTAATTCACTCAGGAGAGGTACTTAGATTGTAAGGACCCTCAGAACGACAGATGTTTAAAAATGAAATTCATAGATAATCTACTGAATTTCCCCAATTTCCAGACAAAAACACTGAGCAATTACTCCATTTCACACCATCAGTGGTAAAAGATTGGATCCCAACTCACCCATTTTCTTAGATATGATAACCTCTTGAGTTTATTTCTTTTACTCATGTCTCTCCTTTCTTCTGAGATAATCCTCAGGGCAAAGAATGAAACCTCTTATTCTGCAGTCTTTCCCTAGGCTCTTCTCCTCTTCCAGTAGGATGCTCTGATTCCTGTGGCCCATCTTGTCCAGGGCAGGTCAGTGGAGTCAGGAAGGCTCCTTAGTCTAGGATTATTTTCCTTTTGAGCAGAAGTAAAATTTTGAGTATATTAGAAGGGCTCTTTACCAGGAATTCAGCAGTGGAGGTAAAAAAATTTTTTCTATCATTTATGGGAACTGTTACATGAGTCAGTTGTTTGGAACTCTTAAAATTAATTGCCCCAAAGTCTTTCAACTGTCTTTAGACTTCTGTGTATGGTGAATTGGAAAAGCCATCACAATAACCTCATCCTCTTATGACTAACTCCCTGTGAATTATTTCTCTGTGAAATTGTCTCTTTGAGATTGAATACTATTCCAAGTTCTGAAGTATACCTTCACCACTTATCAGACTTTAATTTTACACAATATCATTAATTCATCAACCCATATTAATCAGTACTCAGTAGGTGTCAGTGTGCTAGCCACCAAGGAGACTAAATGAGGCAGACTCAGGACCTGTCTTAAGTGAGCTTACATTCCCATTCTCTTACCTTGAACCAAATTTAAATTCCTTATCACCTTTAACAAATCTCCAGTGTTGTGCATTTATTTTCTATATCTACCCAAGGATACATCAGCTTCTAAATAAATTGGTAAAAGAAGTCATGTTCTCTGCATAAGAAGAGATACAAAATTTACAGAGCTTGGAATCTCATACATAGAGAATGCTATCTCTTTTCCTTCCTTATTAAATTTACAATTATTTTCTCAGCCTCTCTTCCCATGGCCACCATGCTATTACTTCATCCTATAGTAACCTCATGAACAATTGTCTAGTTGTTAGTATGCTGGATCTAGGGCAGTTGAAACAGCTGTATAAGATCCAATGCTCTTTTTATAACAATTCTTTCTATTATTTTAAAATTCATAGATAATATAATCTATCTACCTACAAATAACACCTAGCTCTTATATAAAGTTCAACTAAGGGAAAGAAATCTGTAATAAAAAGCATATATGCCTCAATATGTAAATACATGGACATTAAGACTCTGAAATACCTAATAAAGTGATTTTATGCTTGCACATATTTATAATGAAAAAGTGGGCGTTAAGGTCAGAAGCCATTTGGTATAAGATGTTTGGAAAATTAAAGAGAAAAAGTAAAAATGAATACAAGAATAAAGACTAGTGTTAGGGTAAGTAATAACTATCCATTTAGTAAAAAGAGGGCACTAATCTTAATTTACATATGAGAAAATATTGAGAAGAAATGGAATCTAAGTATAGAAAAATAAGTCTGATGTTCTCGCAAATGAATTTAGTCCTAATGTCAAAATAACTCAAATGTTATATCATGAATTAGGATAAAGACAAAATATCAAAAACAATTTATATGCTATCTTTTAAGATATATTCATTCTTTAGTATCTTCAAAGCTCTTGGAGACTGTTTTTTGACAGGTGATGGGGAATAGAAAGGAGGTTTGGAAGAGGAGCTGTAGTTCCAGAGGCCATAGAGAAGTCGTGTGGTGTATCTTCAGGAAAACATCAGAGAAAGACTGAAATCCAGAAGGCAGTCCTCAAAATTTGCAAATATTTTCAAAATGTAATTTTCACATCATAGACTTACTATACTTTTAAAATTTTGATTATAAAATATTATAGGCTAGCTTTTATTAATAAACTTCATTTGATCTCTGTATTTTGTGTGTTATGTGTGTGTGTGTTTGTGTGTGTGTATGTGTGTGTGTGTGTGTGTGTGTGTGTGTGTGTGTGTTGTACTGGGGATTGAACCCACGGGCATTCTACCTCTGGGCTACACCGTTAGCCCTATTTTATTTTTTTTTATTTTGAAACAGGCTCTCACGAAGTTGCAGAGGGCCTCACTAAATTGCTGAGGTGCTGAGGCTGGCTTTAAACCTGAGATCCTCCTGTCTCAGCCTCCCAAGTACTAGGATTACCGGTATGCGCCACCACGCCCAGCTATGTGTCTCTTGTAATAAAATATTTGATGCTAAGCCACTAAAAAAGCCTCATATCTCCTTTGTTATGATTTTTGCAATATCCGCAGATGCAGACTGAAACAGGTTTATTGTACTGGCCGCTCAACACCCTGAGTGGCATGGCTATTGGTGGCATATGATCTTTCACTAATATTCTAACCATAGCAAAGTATATCCTTCCTTTGATTTATGGTCAGTTGCTTTCCTGAAAATTCAGCATAGATTAAAACCATCCTAAGCACTTTGTGTCTATATATTAAATAGCATTTGGTTTCAGGCTCAGAGAGTTATAAACAAATTTCTCATGTATATGGCCTATTTTCAGCTTTCTCTTTGGATGTATCCGCCTTGCCCTGTAGGACACTAGCAACCCTGCTCCATCAAATGCTGGGAGTACCCCCAACAATTGTGAAAACAAACAAACAAACAAACAAAAACCCTGCAAATTTCCAAAAAGGCCTCTAGGGGGAGGTACCACCTCTACTGAGAAGCAATAATGTAGATGGGTGACCTTTCTAGCATTTGATAGGCTATAGTCATCTGGCCTTTAACACATACTCTCGTTTGTTTTCTATGTTGCATTATACAGGAGATTCTATGTGATAGTGCCCAAACATTTCTTCAGGTAACTCTTGGCTGAAAATAGAATTTGGTCAGACCCTGCTGCTCTTCCATATGCATCCCACATGGTTGTGATTTGGTAAGAGAGATGCTTTGTATGTGGTATCTCTGGACATGGGCATCACTAGAGACTGAAGAGGATGATAGGTGTCTTGACAACTGGGAATTGCCTTTTTAGCCACTCCATTAAAGGAGAACAGTGCCTAGCATGGAATTGCTGCTGTGGTTCATTTCTGCATGAAGGAGGCATGCTAGCACACATGTCAGAGGGGAAAAGAGGGACAGAGTCAGAGATTAGCACACTCACCCATCAGGAGGCGGGGCCATTGTGAGAACTGGTATCTGTGGGGTGCAACCTGCTCAGTCATGGTACTGGAGGCCGTTAGCCTCGGGAGTGGGTGGAAAGACAAGAGAGATAGAAAGAGCAGGTGGAGACGAGGTTCTGAAGGCTGGGGGTGGCAGAGTAACTCGGAGACTTGGGGAGTCACATACACAAGCGGGAAAACTGTTCCACAGACTCCCCCCTCATGGCCAGGCTGACATGCAGGTGTGACATTACTAAACCTGCTGAGAGGACTTTCAAGGACAAAGTAGAGAGCAGTGGCTCTGGCACCAGGTTGGAGTTTAGGAAAATGTTCTTGAGATCTGAGAAAGTAAGTGGAGCAAAAGGCTGGGAGTTCCAGAATGGAGTTGAAGGAAGTACCCAGTGCTATGGCATGGGGTGGGGGGTGCGGACGGGCGGGGATGGCATTGAGTTGTGCTGGGGACAATATGGACAGCCAAGGGCTATGGCCTCAAGTCTCATACATGCCTGACAGCAAGCAGGACTTCCCAAGTGAGAAGCTGGGACAGAGTACACCACTGGCCCCTTGTGTGGGAGGCCAGTATGTTGAGTTTGCCTGAAAGAGAACCCAAGGCTGTTAAACTCTCAGGTCGATCTGGAAAGTAGGATCAAGTTGGGCTCAACTTGGAAGGACCAGAGAAAGCAGGAGGAAGGGGAGCAAGCTGGGTGGGTGGTAGAAGTGAGGTGGGATAGGCAGCATCATTTATTAAGTATAGAGTTAAGCCGGGTGATAGAGTTTAACCTGTAATGCTCTATGAGGTGCTTGAATTATGATTAGTTTTTACTATATAAGTAAATCACAGGAACTTACCAAGAAAGGCTTAATTCTTAGTGTCCCAACTAGAGGGCAAGCAGATGAAAATTTCTAGGTTTATTTTCAGTAACTGAAATGTTGGGGAATGGTCTAAAGTATTCCAGATGGAATGTAACTTGAAGTGGGAAGCAGGAAGGAGGGAGAAGTGTGCACCATTTCTCACCTTGACTTTACATCTGTTATTACTTTCTTATTTCCCTGAAATACCAGGCTTCTCTCCACAAAAAACAATCCCTTTTCATGCACACTAGCTCCTGCCGTCTCCCCTCCCATGACAAGGAGAAGGCAGTAGTATAAATGTAAGGCTTCTTTGTTTCTAAACGTATCCATAGGATTGACTTTATTTGAGCATCAGTTATCTTAAGTTTCAATATTGTCTTATCCTAGGTAATGACTGCTTATGTAGAAACAAATATCACATCACCATTTAATGAAAGGAACACGATGACAGGACATTTCACTATAAACAAAAACCTCAGCATAACAGTTTTCATGTAATTGAAGTCTCAAATTTTTTAGCAACGCAGTATTCATTATAGTTTTTTTTTGGTATTGGGGACTGAAGCCAGGGACAGTCTACCTCTGAGCTATGCTAAGTTGCTAAGGCTGTCCTTGAACCTGCGATCCTCCTGTCTCAGCCTCCCAAGTACTGGGATTATAGGCATGCGCCACCGCAGTACCTATAGATTTTTTTTTTTTTTTTTCCGTACTGGGGATTGAACTCAGGGGCATTCTACCTCTGAGCTATATCCACAGCCCTATTTTTTTTTATTCTTTAGTTTGAAACAGGGTCCTCACTAAGTCACAGAGTGCCTCACTAAGTAGCTGAGGCTGGCCGAGAACCCAGATCCTCTGGTCTCAGCCTCCCAAATGCTGGGATTACAAGCATGCATCACCACGCCTGGCTCTATAGATTCTTGATATTCGATATTCCTTGATCCAGTGGGGGATCTATAAAATCAGGCAGAAGTTATTTTGAGCTAACATTTTGTGTAGATTAAAGCAAAGAATTAAAGAGAATTACTTACAGAATGGAGAACAAATAGAGAACTTTTCAGTAAAGGTACCTGTCTCAAGGTATCTTGTTCATGAAGAATATCATGATGTCTTTGTTGGTCCGTTTGTTGATTAGATTTAGGAACAGTCATTTTAGGTTCTGGGGTGTTTACAAAGCAAGAATGAGATTTCCCACACTGATATTTCATGTGATCAAATAGCCGTGGACAAAGATCTATGACAAGGTTCTGTAAAACTAATAAACGAGCAACCAGGGGCCAGGTCCCACGCCTGGATGATAATGAGTGAAACAGTGCTGTCATGCTGGTAAGTATTGGTTCTCACTGTTTTCTTCTTCCACATAAGTTTAAAGTTAGGTTAACCTACAGGAGCAAAGAAGCCTTCCACACTTAATAAGAACCATGATTGGAAAGATGGTAAAAAGATCCTCGCCAGGTTGGATAAATTAAGCCTATCCTCGCTATTTTGCAAATAGGCTGTTTCTCCTTCCCTTACCTACAACACCCTCTGCACAACCTACGCTAATCTAAACACCATGCTTCAAGGCCGGGCGATTCATCAGCTCACCCTTGCAGGCCCTGGCCCTCACTGACCATCTCCTACAGTCCTGGTAAGTGTCAACTGCATCTTGTAGCTTGCAGTTCTCTGTGTGTTTCTACTTGCCATCATTTCCAGTGTTAGTCTTGCCCCCTTCACCGGAGAAAAAGATTCCATTAAGCAAGTTCCAGATGGTAAGCATCTTTTGCATTCAACTGGTACAGAAATGAGTTACTATTTCCGGTAAAATAATGATTTTTACAAAGCACATTCCTATATATCCTCATCGAATCCTCATGATAATTCAGTGAGGACGGTGCTGTCGAGACTCACAGAGGTCAAATTATTTGCCTGGGTTCACACCCTTAGAGAATAGTGTGACTAGCATGGAATTCAGCGCCCCGGGATTCTTGATCCTTGACAATTTCCACTCTATAGTCGGTTTCTTCCTAAGAGGTTGCTGGGGAGACCTACCATTACATTATGGCTCAACTGTGCTACATAAGGGAGCCAGTATGTTCATGATTGGTGGGTTTTACAGGGATGGATTCAGTCTTTGAAAATTCAAATAGTGAGGCGGGAGGCGGCAGCGGTTGGAGGCTTCGCTGGGCTTTGCAGCGGAGACTTTGGCAGCGGCGGCAGCGGTGCCTCGGCAGGCACCTCGGCCCTGACACGATGAGGTGAGTGGTGCGGCAGAGCAAGTTTCGGCACGTATTTGGACAAGCCGTGAAAAATGACCAATGCTATGACAACATCCGGGTTTCTCATGTGACCTGGGATAGGTCCTTTTGCGCTGTCAAACCCAGATTCGTTGCTATAATCATAGAGGCGAGTGGGGGTGGAGCCTTCCTTGTGCTTCCTTTGCACAAGATGGAGAGTAGTGGTGAGATTACATCGTGGATCTCTTGACTTGCTTGGATGGAGGATGTGAACTGGATGGCTACTTGTATGATGGCCTGCTGTACAGGTTCCCCAAAGTCTCGTCCCACAGGATCATGGCAGGCAACCTCCAAGATGGCCTCCAGTGATGCTCATTTTCTGGTATTCATGCCATTGTGTGGTTCCTCCAGCATTAAATGGAGCTGAACTGTGTATCCACAGGATGTGGTGGAATTGAGGGATCATAATATTTGAGACCAGGTCATAAGAGTCTACCGGCTTCTACTCTGTCTCCTATAGAGCTGCCATATCATGAGCAAGCACAAGCAGCAGTATGGAGAAATGTCTGTGGGACCTCCCACCAGTGGCCACTGCCAAATGACTGACTGTCTGAAGGTGCCATCTTGAAAGTAGGTGTGCAGCCCTAGTTAAGACTGGCCCTGACTCATGAGGACCTTGAGTCAGAACCACCCTGATACACTGTTTTTGAACTTCTGACTTCAGAAACTATGAGATAATAAATGTTAATTGTTGTAAGCAGCTGAGTTTGGGGGTAACTTGTTACACAGCTATTGATAACTAATATTCTCAGACTGTAGTCTTTGATTCAATGTTTATACAGTGCCTGCATGAATAATTCAGAAAGGTCTAAAAGGCCTTCTGGTAGCTTTAAGCACTGTCTTTCTACTTCTCCTTTAAAAATATATAGATGTTTATAATCAACATAAACATATATACTTGTGGATATAAGCAAATAAACATTTTTTACCATGTCTTAAGTGAGCAATTGAGGAATTCTGTGCAGTAGCAAGAAAAAGTTATGTGGCAAGATTGCATTATCCTGGGTTTTAGAATACTTTCACATAATGTAAAATGTGTATTATAAGGTCATAGTCACTGTCTAATGTTAACTCCTCATCAGGTTACTGGCTTTTAGGAAAAAGTCTGGAATGTTTACATTGATGAAACTAAAGATGTTTTTCTTTTCTTTTTTATTTACCTGTATTTTTCCAAAATATTTTGCAATGAACTTACTACATAAAAAGATTATCTTAAAAAGGTATTATCAGTAATATCATCAAAACATATATAAAAAGCTAATTGTTACTTAAGCTTTAATAAAATTGAAGACTACTTTATAAAAAAGAAAGAAAGAAAGAAAATTCAAATAGCTGGGTATGGTGGTGCAGGTTTGTAATCCCAGTACTTGGGAAGCTAAGACAGGAGGATCTCGGGTTTGTGGCTAGCCTCAGCAACTTGTGAGGCCCTCCACAACTTAGTGAGATCCTGTTTCAAAATAAAGAATAAAAATAGGCCTGGAGTATAACTTGGAGGTAGAATGCTCCTGGGTTCCATCCCCAGTACCGCAAGAAAAAAAAATTCAAATATTTTAAAAGTTCATGCAAAGCTTTAGGTGTACCAACATTAGAGAAAGAGATGATACAAACTCCATTTCCAGCATTCTCTGGAGCACATAATTTTATACATATGTGTAATATATATTTAATATGATTTAATGTGCTTAATGGAATAAAATTACAATCTCTCTCTCTCTCTCTCTCTCTCTCTCTCTCTCTCTCTCTCTCTCTCGTACTCTCGTACTGGGGACTGAACACAGGGGCACTGTACCACTCAGGTACATACCCAGCCCTTTTAAAATTTTGAGATAAGGTCTCTCTAAGTTTCCCAGACTGGCCTTGAACTTGTGATCTTCCTTCCTGGGCATTTGCAGTATGCGAGATTACAATCTTGTACCACCTCAACCAGCCTATAATCTCCTTTGATTTGCCCATGTTTGAGAGAGAAAACTATATAACCACCTGTTGTTTTTATTTTCCTCTTTCTCTCTTTAGGTATTGCAATGTACCTAAATATATATATATATATATATATATATATATATATATATATATATATATATTTCTAAATAACATTTAGTATTTTTGTACTTAATCTTTAAGTACAAAATCTTAATCTTTATATGAGTTGTTATCTTTTTTGCATTTCTCTGAAACTGCATTTTGCTATAAATGTTAAGTTTTTGAGATTTATCTGTGTTCATACATGCAGCCCTAGTTTATTCGTTTGCACTATTGTAGACTATTTCTTTGGACGAATAATCCACAATTTATTTATCTGCTCTACTCAGTGTCTATTAGTGGTCATTTAGGTCACTTCCAACCTTCCACACTGATGAGCACTGTTGTTCTGGGAAATCTTACCTATGTCTTCAGTGCACACATGTTAGGATTTCTCCAGCACATGTAGGATTTATTTAAGAATAGAATTTCTGGGTCATTAGACATAGGTATTGTCAACCAAGATAAGAGTTTTCATAGCTTTATATTCTCACTAACACTTAGTATGCCCAGACTTTAAAAATGTTTCCAGAATGGTAAGTATGAAATGGCATCTCTCTGTGTTTTAAATCACATTTTTCTAATTATTAATAAGGTTGAATGTCTTTTCATCCCCATTTTAACTTCCCTGAATAATCTGTATATAGTCTATGCTCATTTTTCTGTTAGCTTGCTTGAATTTTTATTTTATCAGTTTGGGCCAATCTGCGGTATCTTTTAATTTTAGTGATAAATTTTGATTGCAGAAGTTTTAGCTTTTAATGTAGTCACTCTTTATTTTTATTTTTTGTGGTGCTGGGGATTGAACCCAGGGACATTCTATCTCTAAGCTACACCTCCAGCCCTTTTAATTTTTTTGTTTTGAAATAGGCTCTTGCTAGGTTGCTAAGAATCTTGCAACTTTGCTGAGGTTGGTGTCAAACCTGTGATCCTCCTGTATCAGGCTCCCAAATAGTGTGATTAGAGGAGTGTGTCACCATATCGACATGTAGTTGCTCTGTTTTTCATGATTTGAGTTTATTTCCTAAGATATTCCAAAACAAGGACATAGAGATATTCTGTATGTTTTCCTTAAAAGTTTAGTGACCTTTTTCATGTTTAGTTCTTTATTCCATCTTACTTTAAAAAAATTTGATGTGAGGCAGGGATATAATTTCTTTTTCCACTTGGAAAACTTGCTGAATAATCCATCACTGAACTTCAGCACTATTTATGCATTTATCAAGTTTCCATGTAGGCATGCATTTGCTTCTGGATTCTTTATTTTGTCCTATTAATTTATCTGTCCATACCTGTACTAATAACTTTGCAACTCCTCATTAACTTAGGGAAAATTTCTTACTCTTAAAAATTATTTTGACTCTTCTTGAATCTTTGTTTTTCTAGATAAAATTTAAAATCAGTTTGTTAAATTTCATCCAAAAAAATCCTATTGGATGTTGACTATAATTGCATTGAATTTATAAATGCAATATAACCATGTTAGAAAAAAAAAATTTACAAGCAGAAAGAACAAAAATCTCATGATATTAGCATTCTAACACAATCTCCTACATATAGATATATGTGCACAATAAGTTAATCAAGTGAGTGTTTCTTTCCCACTAGAAAGTAACCTCCTTGAGGATAGAGACTTCACCTATTTTGCTCATTGCTATAGACTGATACCTATAAAAGTGTCTAGGATGTAGTAGGTACTCAATAGGTATTTTTAGTATAAATGAATGAGAAATGAAAGTACATTTTTCTCATAACTATCTTTAAATTTTAAAACTATGAACAGATCTGGGCATGGTGGCACATGCCTATAATCCCAGGACTTGGGAGGTTGAGACAGGATAGCAGGTTCAAGAACTGCCTCAGCAACTTAGTGAGACTCTCAGCAACTTAGAGTGATGGTATTCCAAAACAAAAAAATAAAAAAGGGACTGGGGAGTAGCTCAGAGGTAGAATGCCCCTCGGTTTAATTCTCAGTACCACAAAAATAAATAATAATAATAATAATAATAATAATAATAATAATAATAAATTAACAGACAAGCCACATCTTCTGCCATGTAGATTTGTGAAGACTAAAACATTATTCTAAGGAGACATTTCCCAGAGTATGTTACAGAGATGATAGACCAGCAGGATGCTTTGGGGAAAGAGATCTCAATGGTTAAACATGTTTGGGAAATGCCTTATGCAATACTTAGCTCTCAGAGTCACTGTATACATTAGAATTTTAAAGGTTCTGAGAAGTTCTGCTAAGGAAACTAGTTCACCTGTTTCAAAAAATATTTGATCCTTGCCCTTTTAAGAAATATCGACACCCATTTTTTTATTGTATCAAACACAAATGCTTTTAAAAACAAATTCTATTATATATGGGAGACTATAAAACTGTAAAATATATAAAATTATTTAAATATCTTCTCCCATGCAATTGAGGATTTACTGGGATAATGCTGTGTGCCATGGAGAAGATTAACTTCTAAGGCTGACACATTCCTGGAGAAGTCTTAATAACTCTTTCCTTTCTGCTTTTGTTAAATAAAGTAGAAATGATTAGTTGTTACAGATTTCCAAATTTCTACTAATTCATGCAAATAAAATTTAGGCAGAGAAATGCATGTAGAAATACCAATTTCGTTTGTGATACTCCTGGAAGAGAATAAACTTGTAAAACCTGTCTTGTGTCTATGTTATTACGCTGGTGCTGACATGACAGTCAAACTACCTCTGTACTCTAGATCTTTTTTCTTAAATTTTCAATTTAATTTTTTTCATCTTTAAATTACTTTTTTTCTTAAAATTGCACCAGAATATCAGGTACCCTGGCATTGACTTTAAGTAACTGATCTTTAATTTTGCTTATAGAGTGTGATGGGTGAAACTTTACAGAAACTTTGGAAAGTCATAGGAACATTTTTATATTTTCCCAAATAATAAAGTAAAATTGCACTCTACATAGAATTCATTATTTATTTTCTAAAGGACATATGTGTGTATGCAGTCCCCAGGGTTCTTCTACCTCTGAGCTACACCTCCAGCCTTATTTTATTTTTAAAACAGAATCTTGCTAAGTTGCTGAAGCTGTCCTCAATTCTTTGGTCTCAGCCTCCCAAGTACTGAGATTACAAACATGTGCCACTGTGCCCAGCTAGGAAGCTGTTTTTGACATCTTTATATATGATAGTAACAAAAACAATCCCCCCAATTTTGCTTTATGAGTAGGGTCCATCTTTCAGGAGATCTTTGATCCAGTTGTTTTGTAAAGGTATAAGCTGCATGAGCTTAAACCTAAGACTCATCTATATATAATATAATTATAGCCAGATATGGATATAAATACATGTTATATGTATGTAGTTATCTAGTCTACTTATAAGAAGTTTCCCAGGAGGATAGTTTGTGTCTTGTATAAATAAGCTAATCAAATTTAGGGCTTTAGTAGAAAGACAATTATATTACATATCCAATTGAATAGTGGTAGCTAAAAGGATGTAGGTATAAATATATCCAGAGCATATAGCATATTCAGATGTAAATACAGAAATAGATGATATAAATATGGATATATGTGAACATACACATACACACAAATAGAGATTATACAGATGGTTGTTTCCTATTTTAACATAATGCATTTAGGGCACCTTAACAAGTACAAATCATTACTTTTATATTTGCCTACTTTTCCAAAATATATCTTGGCTGTTATATAAATGAAATTCAAGGATGGTTAGGATTCACATTAAGATTCTGGACTTATTTTCTCCCATGCTAATTTGAGGTGGGCATTTATAGAATGCCTGGCTTGGAAGACTTCTCAGGGGTTATGACCTCCTGGTTTTTGAGTCTGGAGTGTTCTTTTCTTAGATCCCTAAGGTGTATTCCCTAACATCATGCAGAGGTCTGTATTAATTTCATCTACTCAGAGAAGGCTTCCTGGACACTCTGGCCCCTCATCATTATCTAGTATTTTACTTCATTACCTTACATTTCTTCCTTCCTTCCTTTTTTCTTTCTTTCTTTTTTTCTTTATTCCTTCCATCCTTCCTTCCTTTTTCCTTTTTCTTCCTTTTCTTTTACTATCTGTCTTTGTCTCTAGAGAACTAGAACTTCATTTATTTGTTATTGTATTTTTTTCAATGCTTAGAATATTACCTGTATTACCTGGCAAAGAATGAATGATCAGAATATTTTTGTCACATGAATATATGAATGAATGAACAAGCCCATTCAATTAATTCATTAAATAATACTACATGAAGTTTACTAACTTCCACAGATATAAGGAGATTGCATTTTTTGAACTCCAGTTATATTCTAGGCACTATGCTAAGAATGGCTGGGAATATCATTCTAGAGTCACAAGTATGTAATGAAACTGTTTTCTCTCTCCTATCTCCTCTTTCTCTGGATTGAACCCAGGAGCATTCTACCTCTGAGCTACTCCATGCCCTATTTATATTTTTATTTTTGAGACAGGGTCTCACTAAGTTGCTGAGGCTGGCCTGAAATCTGTGACCCTCCTGTCTCAGCCTCCCAAGCACTGGGATTACAGGCATGCATCGCTGCATCTGACTTCATTGTATTTCTTTAGGTGAGCTTACTTTCTATTTGGGGCTTTATTCTGTTGGGTTCAGCAGGAGAAACTGTATCTTCATCTATTTGGGATTCCACACTCTTTCTTGGGAGTTGCATCTACATTTTCAGGGTTGACAGGTCTGAGTGGGGAGGCAGAGGTCTGGTGTTGTCTTCCCTCTGTGTTGGCATCTGATGAAGCCAGCATCCGTATTCCTGTCTGGTCCTTAGTCACTGGTCCATTTCAGATGTGGCTTTGTCAGCTAATTCTTGGCAATCTCTAAGCCTTGCTTAAAACATGGGTACCTCTGCTTCCTTGCCTCTTTAAGATACACGAGACCATTTCCCTGTGTCTAAGTAGAGAAGATAACTGAAACAGATGTAAGGGAATATTTAGGAAAGAAGAGGAGGCAAAGGTGCTGTATCTAGAGTCTTAGAGGTGGTCAGGAGGTTAGACAACAGCGGGGAGAATGGGAAACAAAGAAAGAAGGGGTTTTGTAAAAGAGAGAGAGTGATTGACAGCACTAAATACCAGGAGAAACCAATTAGAATGGTGGGAAAGAGCTCCAGGCTCCTGTTTACAAGATGCTCAAACAGTATAATTGTTGTTGTTGTTGTTGTTTTTTACACAAAAGGAGGGAAAGGATAGATTAGCTACTGTGCCATACAACATAGACAAAGCAGCTTATATGTTTGTCTTACTTTTTTTCTTTTTCAAAATGGCTGCAGTTTTCCTACAGAAACCCAACGCATGAATACTGGTCAAGGGTGACCCTTTTACTTTTCAGTTGTAAGATTGCCAAAAACAGTGAGGGTCACTGGCTCTGTTTCCTCAATCCCCAATTTAGCTAACTTGGCACACTTCGAAAATACTTAACATTTCATTCTTAGATATGTGCTGTTTCTTCGATGGCAATGACCTTTGGTTACCGTCAGTTTCTCGTTTTGTTTCTGCCCCTCCCCCCAGAGGAAAAGGTTTTGGAGAGGCTTTAGCAGAACAGCTGCTGAGAACACGCACAGGCCAGTTTACATTAGGCTGTTTTTTCTCGAGAAAGTCATAGTTTAAACAAATGGTCATGTCTATTTTAATCATTTTTGCCCTCTTTTGAAGTGTTTTTTTCAAATGTGTTTTTTTTTTTTTTTTAGAATAGAGTTTTGCATTATAAATTAGTCTGCTCTGCCATGTCCCTTTTAAACACAGCTGTTACTACAATGTAAACAGATTTTTAAAAATGTAGATAAACAGTTACAAGAGGAAGAGTTTCAAGTGTTTTTAACACATGGTCAGTTTTTGCTTACTTGAATACTGTGGTTTGAAAGTTGAATTCAAAATACACTTTTGATTTCACAGATGTCAGGCTATTCAATACAGCTGTTCTGGTTGCCCAAAAAGGCATTTTAATTTCACAGTCAGCACAATTTTGACAATATCACATTTTTGAAGTCATGTCAGTAGTAAATGTAAGATGAATATGGAAATTCTATAATGGCGCACTATACAATACTCCTTTGAGGCAAAAATGTTGAATGGAAAAATTATCTAGTGGGCCAAAGCTAAATTATGAAAGGGTTTTTCATGGTCAACCCAACAATGTAAAATACATAGCAAATTTCAGTGCCTTGAAAAGAGCTACTGTTTTAATCTCAGAAAGAGAAAATAAGAGAGTACTAATTCTTCAGTGGAATAATTTTAGATTTACATTCCAAAAATTTGTGCCTAAGCCTACACTTCAAAAAGTTAAAAATTTGGCATTATTTGAGCATAAATCTTTTGACTGATTGAAGTTTATTGTTTTAATAAATATCAAGCAAACAGCCCTAGATATAGTTCCTGAACATCAAATCCAAATACTAGGCCTTCTAGGTACACAAGAAACAAAATGTTTGGAACTGGAGGAGCATTGGAGGTAGAGAATTTCAGGAGATTTCAATGATTTTTTCAATGATTTTCAATTTCAATGATTTTCAAATATATGATAATATATTAGAAATCAATATTCCCAAGAAATATCTGGAAATGTCTTAACAAAATATTCTAGTGGATGATTAAAGACATAGTTGTTTAAATTGTTATCCAGAACTCCCCAATTCATTATTCATAATAATGTTTCTTCCATTACTTGAGTGATAATTTTTTGGACCACCAAATAATTTTAGAGTATTACTGGCAAGTGTACTTCTAAGCAATGTCACATAACTTATAAATGAAAATAAAAATAAATTCTATCCAAAATATAGCTTAGTTAGAAAATACCATTCATTTACATGTCCAAGAAAAACATACACAATTTCTACCCATATTGTTCCTAAACCACCATGTCCAAGTTATGGATCATAGGGAGGAAACCATGTTACTAAAACCTAATTACTTTGTGTTTGGCTTGGAAAAATAGTTAACTGATTATTTTGTTATATCACACAACCCAACATGACCTCATTTTCAATAAAAACATGATTTGATCCAAAGCCTTCTGCAATACTCCATAATTAGACACCTTATCCATCAAGAATTTTCATGTGTTAAGTTATACACCAGAGGGAGTCCCATGAATATAATACAAACACACTGATATTGCCAAAGAAAAGTCAATTAAAAATTATATGCACTCTAAGAGTTACAAAGCTCAAAAGGTGTTGTATAATTCAGGTCAAATAGCCATTGAGTACAGGTATTCATGAAAATTAGGTTTTATTTACTAGAGTTTTCATCTCTAAGAGCTTCTAAGAATTTTCCTAAGTGAATTTTGGAACCAATGTGAAAAAGCCTAACCAACATCAGAATGTACTGAAAAATTTGTATGTATGAACACTCATACTGTATACTTATATGTAATGTCATACTTGGAATCTTTAATTTTTTCCTAAAATTTAATCATCTATCTGAATCTTTAACGCTTTTTTACCACCAATATATGTAAATCTTGTTTCAAGCTAAATTGAACTGATTACCTTAAATAAAAGAAACCTAGATTTCTTCAAAAACCTCGCCTCTTAAATTTATTCACTTTGATGGCTGTCCCTTATACCTCCCTAAGTCACGTAAATGAAAGATGGTTTGCTTCTGTTCTGTTTTTGCCAATTTTTTCCTTCACTTTTCTTTCTTGTTCAGTCCTACACTGTAAAATTGACATGGAGAATACTGACAAATACAAATGATGGTAACTTTATAGACTTCAGTAGTTATAATCCCAAAAGAGCTTTGAATATTCTTTGAAAATTTAAGATCAAGAAAAGCTGTTAATATCCTCATCGGCACTTAATTTGCTTATTTCTATATAAAAAAAAAAGTTCCACTGGGTTTTATTCTGCCTATTACTTCAGACATAATTCATATGGACCACATTGCCAAATGTTATTTTACTAACACAAAGCAAGAAGATTCTTCCAACGTATTAGTCATGTCTTTGCTGGTTAAGAGGAAAGAATTATTGAAATGCACAAAAAAACTAAGCAAGATTTAATATCTTGATGGTTAGAATATAGAATCTTCTGGGCTAATAGCTCCTATTCTTTTGCAGAAGCAAAAGTCCACCTACTGGTGGACTTTTCTCTTTTTTGAAACAGTCTTAATGTGATACTGGAAGGGGTTATCCTGAGGTCAGACATTGAGCTGTAAAGCTGTGAGGTCATATGTAAAGTGGAAAAGATAGGAAACTTTCACTCTTCATTATTTTAGCAGAACACAGCCCTATGATGATATAATCATTTCTACTAGGCACTGGTTCCCATTTTGTAAAGAAATCTCCGAATCTAAGGAAGGAACAACTCTAGGAATGGCAATCTACCAGCCTTATCACTTCTCTGAATTCCTGACCAGCTTTCTCTTGTCCCAGTTCATGTCTCAAAAGCGCCATGGTCCTCATCTTTCACTTACTCAAGTTAGCTGCCTCCAGTAGCTTTGTCCAAGGTCACTTAGTGACCTTTCTATTATTTCCTTTAATTATTTTTCATCCCTCAATCAGTGTATTTCCTGGAGATTGGTCAAATTGTACTATCTACCTGAAAGAAAACATTGGGTTCTTTATAGCACTGAACAAATTCCATGGTAGTGGTGACATTCTGGTTAAAGAATGAAGTAATTTACACTATCACCAAATAAAACACAAAGGTCCCTTGCACACAACCTCAACTCACAATGTTTCCTTGTCCAACGCACCATGCTATTTCCACTGGGCAGCCCAGTGATCCAAATGATGATTTTCTTTTATTATCAGCAATGGTTTTCAGTGACAGGAAAAGCAATTTAAGTCAATCTTGCTTAAAGAGTAAGAGAAGCTTATTGGTTTAGGTAGTTAAAAAGCCTTGGCTTCAAGTGGGACTTGATTTAGGGGTTTATGTGATGTGGTGAGATCTTCAATTCTTAGTTTTGCCATTTCCTCTGTTAACTTCAGGCTTCACAGACACAAGGCTCCAAGCTCCCAGATACAAGCTGAGAGGAAAATTCTATGCTGCTTCATGGTGGTTCTCGCTGAGGTACCACAATTCATTTTTATTGGGATGATTTGAGGCAAGTACACATTTGTGAACCAAGGACTATGGTCAGAGAGAAACCGTTCCATTGGCTGACCAGTCCTAGAACACAAGCTCTGGACCTGATGTGGCGATGAAGTCCATCTAGTCAAACAGTCTAAAAGAAGATGACACTTGGTTCATCAAGGCAAGCTCTATGGTTATTTCCCAACCAAGGGGAGGTGGATACCAGGTAGTATTACCTTCTCAACTTCAGGTGAACATAAAAAGCATCCCAGCCTGTTCTCAAGGTGACTTTCTCATTTATCTCCAGGAAAATGAGATAGTTTTCCCTAAACCATACATTGGGTCATGTCCCTCTGTTATTCAATATCTTTAATGGGTTCTAAAGACCCCTTGGACAGTTGGCTATGAGCTTTCCAGTCTCACATCACAGGTTTATTTTCCTTCTTTTTCACTCATATATATACATATGAAAGGGAAATATATATTATATATTATATGTAATATATGTATATATAATTTAATATATATTAAAGAAGAGACCCAACTGAGGGGAGGAAGACTTGAAGAGAGAAACACTTCAATGGACATGATACAAATATACAAACTTATCAAAGCCAATCACTGTGTTGAGCACCAGAAGCTGGGGAGGAAGAGGGAATGGGGTCGGAACTGAGGGAGGGCTCAAAAAGTACTGTGTGAATGTATGCCTCTATCACCCTGAACTGCATCATGATGTATGATTACAATGCACCAATAAAAAAAAAAGGAAGAAGAAGTAGACCTGGATACAAGATGACCCTGGTATTTATTGTGTTGGTAGTTGGTAGATGTGATAAGGGTAGGAAGGAGGAGAAAGAGAAGATAGTGATGTCAGGATAACTAGGGCAATTATTCCATTCTATTAATTTTCAATGTCATCTTAATCCCTGGCACTTAATATATAT
The DNA here is from genome assembly GCA_004027655.1 of Graphiurus murinus. Lineage (NCBI taxonomy): Eukaryota > Metazoa > Chordata > Mammalia > Rodentia > Gliridae > Graphiurus > Graphiurus murinus. The sequence goes on along the minus strand of PVLC010000621.1, from coordinate 132,219 downwards.
TCAGTGAATTAATGCATATATATGTATATATGTATATATACATATATATGTATATATACATACATATATATATATAGTGGTTACTTTAGCTTAGCTGTGGGAGCATCAATAACAAGTAGAAAATGTGAAAAATATACATACCTTCCCCAGCTACTTAGTGAGGCCCTCCGCAACTTAGTGAGACCCTGTTTCAAAATAAAGAATAAAAAATAGGGCTGGGGGTGTAGCTCAGAGGTAGGATGCCACTGGGTTCCATCCTCAGTACTGAACACACACACATACACACACACACACACACACACACACACACACACACACATACACACACCTTCTTCTCAACAGCTGAGAATATGTTTCTCAGGCTACTTTCATTTGAAAAGTGAGAGAGAATGGGAGAGAGAGAAAGAGAACAAAATTCCACACCCATAGCAACCTGAGCCCTGGGCAAATGGGAACAAGCACGGCCTAATGTACAGTAAGCAAGAGCTCAGCAAGACTGGCAGCCTTCACTACACACCAAGCCCTGCTCTCTGGCCTTTGTGAAAGAATTCTCATATGGAAAAATTTGCAAAGCCGATTAGAAGGGAGCCAGGCCAAATGACTTCGAGAAACAGAAAATACCAACCTTGGTTCCTCCTGAGGCTGATGTTTTGGCACCAAGTGCAGCTCCTACCAGCTGTGTGTGATGACGTACTGTGGACATCTGTCCTTTTTGTCTGTCTAGCATCCAGCCCTGCTCCTCATGGTAACAGCACATGCATTTCCAGTTGGGAAGTCACTCAGCCCCGTCCTATGTAGTATTGGTGGGATCAATAATTAACCAAGGAGTAGGAATTAGATCTGAACTAAGACTCTCATCATCTTTGTCCTGTGAATGTGATTATTGAGGGGATTGGTGCAATGAAGAGTCAATTCATCCTGACTTCGGGGAACTTAGAGGTGGAAGGTCTGTTAACAGCTGTTTCCTAAATATCCAGAGACATGCTAGTTTTTGTCTTTATTTTTTAGTGGTACTTGGATTCAACCAAGGGACATCCTATCTCCAAGATACACCTCCAGACCTACTTTATTTTTTATTTTGAAACAGGATCTTGCTAAGTTGCTGAGGCTGGCCTCAAACCTCCCAGCTTCTGTCTTTTTAAAAGCTTGGGGTAGCATATCTCTCCTTAATTCTGAGAACAACTTCAAGCCCTTCTAATGATTCATTATATTAGCCAGAATGAGTTTTCTTAGCTTGCAACTGAGAAAGTCAGCACAATATACAAGGAGACAAGAAGTAAGTCAAGACACTTTGAACTTAATCTTTCTGAGCCTCAGTTTCCCTAACAGTAGATAAAACAAGCAGATTAGATCATCCTAAGCTCTCTTTATTTAAAATGTTCTGGAATTTCAAGTTATGAAAAAACTATCTTTATAGAGCTGTATTCATTTGTAAACATAATCTATGGAGGTCCTATTGTGCTGGTCAGTTGGAAGCAGAAAAGAACTTGGGGTTCAGAGGTTATAATCTAGTTCAGTAGATGAACCATAAATAAGTAAGCAAACAAAATAATTATCGACACTGAGAAGTACTTTGCAAGTAACAAACAAGTTGATGAGATAAAGAATCAATGAGGAAGGTCAATTTAGAAAGTGTGGCCAGGGAAACCTCTCTGCTTAATGACATTAATTATAACCCTCAATACCTTAAAAGGATATGGTGCCTCAGTTTGAGGGTGTCAATCTTCTGTTTTAATCCACTCTTGGAGAGTTGCTATGGTGCTGTGGGTTCCTCTGATCTGCCATTTTTGGTTTTTTTTGAGGCTCAGTAGCATCAAGATGCCATTAAAGCCACAAGAATAGATGTGATTCCTTAGGAAGTATAGAGAAGGCAGCCCTCCACTATTAAGGACCAAGTGGTAAATAGGACTTTAGCTAAGGAGACTGAGAAGTGACCAGTGAGGAAGAAGAAAACTTATGTGTGGTTGGATTGATGCCGAGAGTGGAAAGTGATTCATGAAGGGCGGAGTTGCCGACTGTGCTCAGTGTTTCTGAATGTCTAAGGAGCATTGAACTGTTGGTGACTGTGACTTTAGTAGAGCAGCAGGGACCAAATGGCAAATACAAAATGGCATGCATTGGACAATGGGTGAATGAGAGGTGATTGAATTGCCAATGGCATGTTCAGAGATGTCCTTGGAGAAACTTTGCTCTGAAAGGAAGCAGAGAAATGAGGCAATGGAATAGTTGGATATGTGGAATAGTTGAATGGGGTGTTGTCAAAGGATGCTGTTAACATATCCCTGTGGGAATGATTCAGTAGAGAAAGAGATGGATGAGGCACAGGAGTTGAAATCCATGGCAAAGAAATGTCCCCAAAGAGGTGATAGGAGATGGTATCCTCTGAGCACAAATGAAGCAATTTCTCTCCCTTTTTAGGTATAAAGATGATTTTCCTATAAAAGCCAGGAATAACCTGGGCATGATGGCACACACCTGTAATCCCAACATTTGGACATTTGGAAGGCTGAGACAGGAGAATCACAGGTTTGAGGCCAGCCTCAGCAACTTAGCGAGGCCCTCAGTAACTTAGTGAGACCTTGCTTCAAAATAAAAAATAAAATAGGGTTGGGGGTGTAGCTCAGAGGTAGAATGCTCCTGTGTTTAATCTCAGTACACCCCCCCCAACACATACACACAGGAAATATGCATAAAGGGGCAGATAAATGTGTGACTGTGTAAGTTAGAATACTGGGGAGTTTGTTTTTGTCAATAAAGTCTGAGACTTGACCAATGGCTAAGGCAGGGTGGTGAAAACTAGGGAAAATTTGAAGCCACATAACATTCAATGCTTTGAGGAGAAAGCATTAAATGTTAATTTAAAGAGTTAGAAAGCAAATTACAGAGGGAATAAATTAGAATTGCAATTGGGCAGTGGTAACAGACCTTTGGAGTTTGGGGATCATGATCTGTTGGTGAGATTTATCCAGTAATGTGGCAGTGTGGGTCAATGCACAGAGATGGATGGAGAAGAGCTGGGCTTAATGTAGGTTGATTTTTGTTGTTGTTTCCTTCTTTTGTTCTGATTTGCTTTGTTTTGGCCAGGAGAGCATGATGAGGCAGAGAGAAAGAAAGGAGGTGAGGGTGTTGGCAATGATGCACAGTGGAATCTAGGCTGAGTAAAAGGGGAAGTGAAGATGCGAGAGGTCATGAGTAGTGCAACCGTCCTCGGATGAATGAACAGTGAAAAGGACTAGAAAGTCACTGGAGTAGAAAATCGTTGCAGTGGGAAAAAGTGAGCTGCAAGGGTGGGGGTGGGGATGAAGAGAACAGGTTTCTGAAATCGAGATCTCAGAGGAGGTAGGCTGGATTAGTGGATTGGTGTTGGAGGGTGGAGAAACAAGAAAAGTGCTAGGGAGAAAAAGAAAGATGGGCCATTTCCTTTCTTTTTCATTTTATCACTCACCTGGCGTTGCTTGAATTTGAGTCACATCCATCCGGTGAGACTTAGGCCTGCTTTCCAAAACCGAAAAAGGTTAATCCAAATCTAACATTGCTTTGAGTGTGTCATATTAGGCCAAGGTTGAGCGTGTTCAGCTAGAAGTGCATTTTGCTGCCAATAATAGAACACTCAACCCAAAGTGGCTTAAACAAATAGATGACTATTTTTCTAATCTAAGCAGAAGTTCGGAGAGTGGTGACTACTGGCCTTAGCTTCAGCAGGGACCTGGGATTCTTTTGCTTTTTCCTCTTGTTCACATAGTGGCTGCTACATTTTCTTAAATCACAACTTCTGGGCCCGTTTGTGCTGAGACCAGGTGGAACCATTTCAAACTCTGGGAAATGATGGGAGAAAATAATTAAACTGTAACAGGGTTACAGTTACTATGGGGCTCCTGATCCAGTCTTCATTAAAAGAAACATTTCCCTGAAACTATTAAATTAGTACAAATGGTCATACAACTAAAAATAGTTTCAATTCTTTATCAGATATTTTCCTCCTGTAATCTCCCCTTTCTAAAAGATTTGTATGTTAGTATACCGACTGGACTAGTCAGGAACCTATAGTTTGGCTATCTTTTAGGCAAAGAAATGGCTCTATGCTAAGCATGTTGAGATTTTAGATATAAATGTAGAACTAAAGACAGTCAGAGAAATATGGGTTTCACCTACAAGGATTTTCCGGCCATTTCTGAAACCTCACTTTTAGGCAACCTCCTCCTACCACACATAAATCCTGAAGAATATCAAGTTTCTTATTGGAAGCAGATGGGATGCTTTCAGGAGTTGCCACCCCCACGTGAGGAACTTAAAGTTTAAGTGCTTAGGGCATCTGTGGAATTCCAAAATGGATGAGTGGCCTAATGAATGGAGAGTAATTAAAATATCATATATAGAGTGGCCATCACCCAATGGCAGAAGAGTCATTTAGTGATTTTTTAATTCTTCTACTCTTGCTTATCTAAATAAAAATCATAGCTAGATACATTACATTAAGTTGTTTGATCTTCAGTGTTTATTGTTTTTGAAGTATTTGATTTTATTAAATTATTTAGAATTATTTTTATCATATTTCTTAATTCTTTACAATATTATGGCTTTATAACAGTTAATTGTGAGCACTTATTATAACTGACTTTGACAGCTTCATAAGGCATATATGCCTTCAGTTGAAAAGAAAGCATCCAGGTACCTATATGTCTTCTATTAGTAGTTGCTATCTGTAAAATCTATTCTACACAGAATTTTAAAAAAACCATCTATGATCCCCAAAGTTGAATCTGTGAAAAGGGTCAGAATAGCAAGAAATCTATTCCAGGACTGAGGTTTAAGAATGTTTAATCTCCAGTTTCACTGATGTAAATTTCAGTAGTTCTACACTTTGTGGTTGGTACTATCCTGATAAGTTCACCTTGTTATTGTCACTTTTGAAAATGCTCTTAATGTCAGTTGCCTTTTAAACTTAACCATGTCCTCACTTTCTATTTCAGAAAAAAAATTGAAGAAACCCATAAAAACAATGGACAACTTAAATATGCATTTACTTTTGACCTTAATGTTGACCAGGGAAGACTGTTATTATTTTCCTGTATCTCAAGCGAAGGGGAAGCTTCTCTGATTTATGGTGTCCTTAACTTACTAGCACTGCTATCTTGAAATACCATATATCAGCGCACCCTCAGAATTGTCATTGTCATAAATCACGACAAAATCTCTGAAATTGCTGAAATATATGCCCACAATTTCACTTTGATCTCTTTTTCTTTGAGACATGAATGACAGCATCTACTTCATGCACCATCATTCAACAAGAAAATAAGAGACTTCTAGGAGCTTATAGTGGAATGACCCTTCATGTGGGCAAGATTTATAAGCTAATATGGAAATTCTCCATGAACGTCCAGAAAGACTGATATTCCTATTCAATGGTGCATGTCCAGTCTTATGATACTGGAATGAGTTTAAATTTCCCTTTCGTTTAAAGTTGCAATGGGCAATTTTCATGCTGGTTGAGATGCCATCAAGTTCTCCATCCGTCATAGTTACCTTTATTTTTACCTATAAGGACTGACTTAGTGGCTCTGGATGTTGTTAAAGGGAATTGAGGTTTTGGAATGGAACAGGGATGTGGATATCAGTTTAGAAGTCAAGAAAGCAGATGTTAATATAAAAGTAGATAAAATTTACTGAACACCTATTTTAAGCTAGGCATTGTGTTAAATACTGGTGATACCACACCAAACAAATCCTTTTGGCATTCTTTAGAGCTCATTATCTATGGAACATTCTCCCAAGACTTAGATGAATTAAGAAGGTGCAGGAAGGAAGAGAGAAGATTACGACCTAATGCAACAAAGAGTTTTTGATGTCACTTTTCTTTTCCTTTGACTAAAGAAATTGCAAAGGTTACCACACTTAGTAGATCAACAGCAAAACCACACTTTAAAAGTACTAATTGCTCTCTACAGGATGCAGGTGTCCTAACCAAGTCTTTAAACTACTAGAAACAGTTATCACCCTAGAAGACCAACAGGTCTGGCTTGGTTGACAAACCGTTAGAACCACTACCAGGTGTTTAGTGCTTGTCTTTGAGTCAAGCAGTTCAAACCCTAGCAGACTCAGGAAAGTGTTAATAGCTCTCTTCCCATGCTTGGTTGGCATGCCAGGTTGGGAGGTGAAAGACTTCCAGCCTTTCTATTCACATTAATTAAATTCAGAATATTCAATTCATTTAAAATGGATTAAGACATGACTTTGCTTTAGGTTTTGGGAAACTGCTTCATACCCCATTTGTCTACTAAGTCTAGGTCTAGCCGACTTCCTACATGGCTACATCTCACAGGCATAGAAACTTAACATGTCCAAAGTTTGCTCCCAAACACACTCCACATGCTGTGTCTGGTCTCCGGGCACAGAACACTTTCATTTTAAATAATGAAACCTGAAAAAGGGAGATCTCCCTCTCCTTCAAGCCTGCATGTACAGGCAAACAGTGCATTATTCGCTCAGTAAACATTTCCTGAAAAGGTGCTAGTCCACCTACATGGATGCTGCAGTACATGAAACAGACAAGACTCCCTACCCTTGTGGAGCTTCCATTCTAATTGGGGACAGAAAATAAACACAAGAAATACTATAAGAAGGTGGTAAGATTGAAGGAGGAAATAGAGTAAGAGAATGGGGAGTTTTGACTTAAATTTTTTAAAATAGCTGGTCAAGTGACTTTGAGAAAAGGGTTGAAGATGGTGAGGAATGAAACCAAGTGAATATCTGGAAAGTAGCATTGTGGAAGGAGGGCATGATAGGGCCAAAGACCCTGAACAGGGCCAAGAGAGCAGAGGGCCACAGCTGTGAGCAGAAGAGGTGAAGCCAGAGAGGAATCAGGAAGTCAATTATGTAGGGCCTTGTAGGGCACCATAGGAACTTGGGATTTTACTCTGAGAGAAGTAGAAAGTCTTGAAGAGGTTTCAGAAAAGGAAAAGAAAATAATCTAATATACATTTTAAATCATTCTGTGGTTACTGATTATAACACATTGAATTAAAAAGCATCTATGAGTCCATTGTGTGAGTCAGGAGAAGAGGAAGAAGGGAGAGGGAGAGGAGAAGAGGAAAAGAAAGAGCAGGAGGAAAGGTAGGGAGAAGAAGAAAGGACTAAATAAAGAAGGCAATTATTTATTAAAATGCCTGCTAAAAATAGAGAAAGTGGGAGTACTATAAAACTACTATTATTCCTATAATATGTAATTGAGGGAAGGTTATTAATAGATGAAAAAGCCATCGGGTAAAAGATTTTTCTGGATGAGATGTTTGGAAGCTGCTGAAGTATCATCTTGCAGGTTGCTTGATAATGACAGAGAGGACAGCTGACCTTCACAGTGGAGAACTCTGGTGGGTTGACTCATTCACCAAGTGATCCAACAGCATTAGTAGTATTGACAACCGGACATCATTTACCTCTTAATGTGATGAAGCATGAAAACACAGCTTCATCTGCAAGAAAACTGAAAAATTCAGAATGTGGGAGACTTCTAGATGAAAAACCAAATGTCATTTTAGAAAGCAGGAGGGTTGCTCTTGATCAGGAGAAACCAAAAGACATAAATAAATGAGATCAAATAGCATTTGATTAGATCTTGGATCAGAAAAAAACCATAAAAGATATTATATATTGTATTGTTCTTTCAACCTTTTTATATGCTTGAAAAGTATCAAATAAAAAAAAATTGGCAAGTAGCTGGGTGTGGTGGTACATACCTGTAATCTCAGTACTTGGGAGGCTGAGGCAGGAGGATCACAGGTTTGAGGATAGCCTCAGCAACTTAGTGAGACCCTGTTTCCAAACAAACAAACAAACAAAATACTGGCTGGGAGTGTAGCTGGGAGATAGAATTCCCCTGGGTTCAATCCCCAGTAACACACACATACACACACACACACACACACACACACACACACACAAACACATGAAAAGATTTAAGGAGGTGCAGTGTAATATATTCCAGCTGCTCTGCAGAGAATAAAGAGCAGGACAAAGAAGCAGCAGGAAGGCCACTCAGGAGGCTATTATACTAATCCTGGAACAAAGTGATGGGAACTTAGCATGGTAACTATGGAGGTGGCAGGAAGTAGTCAGATTATTTGTGGATTTTAGAATATCTAAAAGGACCTATGGTTAAGCACGATGGCACAAGCCTGGAATCCCAGTACTTGGGAGGCTGAGACAGGAGAATTGCAGGTTTGAGGCCAGCCTCAGCATCTTAGACTCTGTTTCAAAATAAAAAAGCAAAAATGGTTGGGGGTGTAGCTCAGAGGTAGAATGCCTAAAGGTTCAATACCCAGTACCAAAAAATAAAAAATAAAAATAAAAGGACATATGTTGATGTGCTCATTGAAATATGTATATAAAAAAAAAGAGTGATCAGATGATTACATCAAATATTTGGATGTGAGCAGCTGGAAGTGAATCCCTGTCAACAACCATGGAGAAGATGGCATGTAAGAGCGGTTTTGAGGAAGGTCACATTTAGACTGGAGCGTGTGAAGTTTAGTGTCGTTTTTAGACATCCAAGTGGAGATGTGGCATAAACCATTAAATATTCAAGCCTAGAGTTCTGAGAAGTGTAGATCGAGGATATGAATTTGAGCATCATCCTGAGGTTGACTGAGGTTGCCGGGGACTGTGTGTATCCAGAGAAAAGAAGAGAGCAGGAGATTGGGCCCTGAGGTGGAAGGAGACTGGCTCGAACATGAAGAATCTGCCAGAGTCCAGGACTAGTCGCCAGGTCCCACGGATTCTGTGCCCTGCTGCCAATTTTGCTTGCACTCATGCCCCATCCCACTTTCCCACCTTATGGCGATTGCAGGCATCTACCTGGGCTGCCTGTCAACGTCCCATTTTTCTTCCTCTAATCTCTCTTTAACACCTCTGCGATCACTCCTCATCTCTCCTCTGCTGAAACCTTTCAGAGCTCCTCTTGACTTTCAAGATGAAGGCTAGACTCTTTAGCTTGGCACAGGGCTTCTTAAGGGTCTAGCAGTCAGAGACTCTCAAACTTTTCAGAAAAACAAACAAACTACTCAGCACCCTACTGGGCACTTCAGCTGCCCCTTTATTTTATTCAATGCCTCTTGATTGTACCCAAGGCTACTACTGCCCTTCCCATAGGTTCAGTCCCCCCACCCCGGGGCGATATCATCAACTTTGGTCATCTACAGTAGCTCTTGGCTTCCCTTTCTGATCTCAGGCTTTACACTTTCCCTGTGGATCCTGTGGATCTCCCCCATAAGGTGAGCTTAGGCCATGCTCACCTTGCTAAATAAGTCCCACTGTCTCAATGAGCAGAGCACAGGGTACATATTGAATAAATATTTGTTAAATAAGTGAATAAATTGTCACTTCCAGGAATGCTGAAGTTGATATCAGTGGCATGTCTTTAATCTGCAGAGAAAAAACAACAACAAATGTTTATTGTATATCTAATTTACTCAGCCCAAAAAGGGGCATTGTAGGTCTTTTAAAATATGAATTACAAACTAGTCTAGACCCATTTAATTATAATCCTACAAAAGGTTGGGAAGAGGTGACCTCAAAACAGTCCATTTCAAAGCACTGATTACATGTTTCCGGTGTTTCTCTCACCATATTAAAATCTGAGCAGCTGGGTACCACATTACTGGACTCTAAAAGGTACACTTTGGTGACCCATCACGAAAGAGCCTATGAGTCAGGTGATGATCCATTCATCAGTCATAGGAAACATGGAGCACTGAAAATTTAATACAAAACCCCAAACCCACAGAAACTAGCCACAGTTTCCTATCACAGGGGATGTGACTCATGTCTCAGCAGGGGCATACATACCTTATTACAGTCACAAAAGAAAATGTTCCTCAAACAAACTCTGTCCCCCCAACATCATTTGCACAAAGCAGTAATTTGGTGAAAATCTTCTGAAACTTACAAAGTAATTTATTTCTTTGTGGTAGGCCCATATTGCTATGCTTGGTTCTTACCACAATGACTCTTAATTTAGGGAACCAAATGATGGCAATTAATCCTTTAACTATATTCAGCTGAATCTAGAGTCAAATTGAGGATGGATGGAAAGAAAAGGCCCTTGGCTGACCTTGACTCTGGACCTCCCAGAAACTGTTCCCACCCTCCAGGGATGCCCCCACCAAAGCCCATGAGAACAGATGCTAAGCCACTATCTCATTTTCAAGTGGATTCCTATAAATGCACTACTTTTCTTCATTGTATATAATAAAAACTGAGATACATTTCTTTATTTTCATCATCATTTCAATAATTATCGCCTTCATATGTGGTTAAACTTTCACAGATAAGGTCTTCTAACAATTAGCACCCTGATGAGGTATTATTTAATAAACTAGTTAAAAGGCTTTCAGTCAAATATTCTTTTTTTTTTTTTTTTTTTTTTTTTTTTTTTGCGGTACTAGGGATTGAACTCAGGGGCATTCTACCTCCGAGCTATACCCCCAGCCCTATTTTTTATTCTTTATTTTGAAACTGAGTCTCACTAAGTTGCGGAGTGCCTCACTAGGTAGCTGAGGCTGGCCAAGAACCCGGATCCTCTGGTCTCAGCCTCCTGAATGCTGGGATTACAAGCGGGCGCCACCACGCCCGGCTCTCAAATATTCTTCTTAATATGAATTAGTAACTTCTAACATGGTGGTTGAGTATGTCAGGGTTTTACCCGGTGATGGGATATATTTGTATTTCTTTTTACTGGAAAATCAAGTCTGGTGATTGAAGTCCAGTTAATTATATTTGCAGGGAGGATACTTGACCTAAGGATGTTCTTATGGCTCCGTGTTGGTGCCATATTAGAAGAAAACCACCGTCAACATCCATTAAGATTTTTTCCCTTATTGAATTTATTTATTTATTTGTAGTGGCTGCTGAATCAGGGCCTCTTGCATGCTAAGCCTGTGCTCTACTACTGAATTAAACCCTCATAATCCTGTTCTTGAATTTAAAGATAAGTCTTAGCATCTCTTGTTCTCTCAGATATTGCTGTTTTTCTACACACCCCAAGCAAAGTACCAAATGCCTTGAAACTGGTAACCCCTGATTCAGAAAGGGCTTAGGGATTATAGTTAATTAGCCTGACAAAAATACCTTGTGTAACTTCTTTTTCATAATAGTATCCATTAAAATGAAAGAAAAAAAATTCAAACTTTCATCTTTAAAGTGTTGTTTAGACTTTATCTAAAAGTTCTCAAAATCCTTAGGAAGAAAAAAAAAAAGAGAGAAAAATAAGGAAAGGACTTGATAATTCTCCAAATACTCCAGCATGACCATGTCTACATTCTTCTTCAGGCATTTGCTAATTAGAGAGCTAGAGGATATCTGCATGTCTGGATATTAATTAGAAATTTAAACGTTGGGATTTTTAAACAATTCTATCTTACTCCCTGAATTAACACCAGAATTTTCAGCACTGTGGGCTTTTTGTTGCAGCGGGGTGAGGGTGGCAGGATTGTCACTAGTCATTCTCCTGGGAGTGGAGATGCGAGAATTTCTGCATTGGTGTTCTTGACACTATTTTTGAACATTCACACACAAACACACACACCATTAGGAGAAGGAGAAGGGGTGTGGTATGGTGGTAAAGAATGAAGGATTGTTTTGTTTTGTTTTGTTGGTACTAGGGACTGAACCCAGAGGCATTTTACCTCAGCTATACCCCTAGCCCATTTATTTATTTAGAAACAGGGTCTCACTAGGCTACTGAGAGTCTTGCTACTTGCTGAGGTTGTCCTGGAACCTATGATCCTCTTGTCTCAGTCTCCCCAAAACGGAGATTACAGGCGTCGGCCACCAGGAAGACTGTTCTTGAGGTCACTCTTCTCATGTTATGACTGGCCTAGCTAATAACTTGACCAACCACAATTCATCTTTTATCTACAAAGCTCTGTAAAGCAGCAATGAGAACATTTGTAGTTTTGGTTGTGTGTGACTTTGAGTCGGAAAAGACAGTATGCAATTGCCGTTCACAGAATTAGAAGGCATATACTCTGTAAGCCATTGGGGCATATAATATGAGATGGTGCAGTGAAAATAGCTCAATTTCCTTGATTGCTGCGAGGATTCAAGGAGCACATGTCTCTAGCTAAATGGGAAATACCTCCATTTAAAATCAGTTTAGCCAATTTGTCTGCCTGGGCACATTTAATAGCTCATTTAATGACAATGACTTCTGAACAAAATTATTTTTCAACTTGAAAAAGGAGTAAACTCAGACTCAAGCAAAAGCCAGTTCTTTTGTTTTTTAAACATATTCTTAATTTTAGAATAATTTTAGACATGCAGAAAAATTTTAAAAGCACACAAGTAATTCTCATGTACCCAATACCCAGATTCTCCTATTATTGACATCTCATGCTAGTATGGTACATTTGTTTCAATTAATTAACCAAAATGCATGCATTGTTATTAAAATATGTACTTTATTCAGCATAGTTTTTTAAATGTCTTTTTTGTTTTCTAAGATCCTATCCAGTATACCACATCGCATAGTCGACAGAAATGGATTTTTCGTCTTCTGGCCTTTGGACTTGTGTGAGGACCTGTGTGGGTTGCTGGTACTATCTTGCAACCATAAGGAATGAACCTGGGTACCAAAATCAATATGCTGAGAATGGTAGAGTAGAACTATGGAACAAACCTAAACCTGGTTTTTTAATGATGCTGTTGATCTCTGGACCCACCAACAGTGGAATCAACATTTCTCTGGATTTCTTTGCTATGTGAACAATAAATCTCTCAATTTGCAAATCTTTTGAGCTACTTGTAATCAAAGCCATCGTGATATATGTAGTGAATAAAGATAGCAATGATAATCTATGTGCACCTTTGAAAAGTCCAGTTATGTGGTACTGTGGAAAGAGCACTGGAATAGGAGTTGGGAGAGTAGACTGAGCCTGTACAACTGCCAATAGACTCTGCAATAATGACCAAATGATGATCTCTCTGGGCTGTGTGTCTTTCATTTCTAAATAAAGATTTGAACAGCCTAATCTCTGAGGCTTCTACCCATTCTAAAATATTTGTTTTTTGAATACATCTAGGCCAATATCTTCTGCTACATTTAAGTAAGGGCAAGTTTAGAGACCTAAATAATTTGCCTTAAGTTTGTTTAACAGATAGTACCAAAACCTTTATTTCTGATTTCTTGTCTAGCAATCCAGCTTGCTCTTTTATTTATGCCTCCCTATGAAGGTGTTTATTAGAACAGCTGGGATTCACACAAAGATGTAAATTATGTAGAGATTTACTAGTCAGGGTCCTTTGGTCTTAAGACAGAAACTCAACTAAAAGTAACTCAAGCTCAAAAGAAATTATTGGGTTATATAACTAGAAAGTCCTGGGATTGATTTGATTTCACAAAGAGCAAGTTCTGGGGGTTCAAGCAATATTTTGGGGGATTCTCTCTTTTTTCTGAAAGTTGTTTTATTCTTAGTAAAGATCTCTCCACATAATGGGAAAGATGGTCATTCTCAGCCACCGGCTGATTCTGTTTCCACAGAGGAATCCTCTTCCTTATAAGGGGCATATGTTACTTGCTCAACAGGCTTTCAAAAGCAGAATCATATCTGTCCTAAGACACGATAGGGAAGTAGGATACAATTCCATTTTCTCATCTAAGGAGGATGGTGGTGGATGTGTGTGTGTGTGTGTGTGTCAGAGACAGAAAGGAGAGAGCGAGAGAGCGAGAGCGAGAGCGAGAGCGAGAGCGAGAGAGAGAGAGAGAGAGAGAGGAAGAAAGATTGAGGATTGAACCTAGGGGCATTATACTTCTGAGCTACACCCCCAGCCTTTTTTATTTATTTATTTTTGTTGTTGTTGAAACAGGTTATTTCTAGGTTGCTGAGCATCTCGCTACATTGTTGAGGCTATCCTCAAACCTGTGATCCTCCTGACTCAGGCTCCCAAGTATTGGGATTACAGGCGTGTGCCACCATCTCCAGCTTTGTTTTTCCTTTTTCGTAAATTTAATTTTCACATTGGCCAATCAAACTGTTCTATTTCCTTGGCTACAACTACTGATTCTTTCAAGGACTTTTACAAGGAGGATAGCAATTCAAAATTAAACAGCCTATCAATTTCTTTGAAAAAGTGCCAGGAGTCATGAAAATATCAATTTACTTTCTAGATGAACAATATAAGTCAACTCATTAGAAGGTACTTGAGAGACAGGGTTTAACATCTCTGCTTTGATAATTTTGAAAGATATCAGAGTAATTTCCCATTTGGTTGAAGTTTTCTTCTATATCTCAGAGCTCAAGTCACCTCACTGCTAACCCAAGAATTTTGAATAGTTCTTGAGCTTAAGATCTCAACTTGAGTCTATGTCAGAATTACCTGGAGGGCTTGCTAAAACACAGACCTGGGGGCTCCTTCACCAGCTTTCTGATTCATGTCTGGGCCTGAGCTTGGGACTTTTTCTTTTTTCTTTCTTTCCCCTCAATCTTTTTTTTAAGGGTAATACTGGAGATTGAACCCAGGGCCTGACTCATGCTAGGCAAGCACTCTACATGCTACTGAGTGCCTCAAACTTGCAATCCTCCTGTCTAGGCCTCTGGAGTAGCTGGGATTGCAAGCATTTTGAGACTGCATTTCTAACAGGTTCCCAGGCTCATTACTGTTGACTCAGAGGAACATTCTGAGAATCTCTGCCATCGAGGTTCTTACATATACACCATTAAAATTACTACAGAAGAGGAATCTTACAAATACAAAGCACTAGATTACTTGTTCTAAAGAAAGAATACTCCTCATATTTCTTATTTATTCTTTTATTTTTATTTTTTTTGCGGTACTGGGGATTGAACCCAGGGGCATTCTACCTCCGAGCTATACCCCCAGCCCTATTTTTTATTCTTTATTTTGAAACAGGGTCTCACTAAGTTGCAAGTGTCTCACTAGGTAGCTCAGGCTGGCCGGGAACCCGGATCCTCCGGTCTCAGCCTCCCAAATGCTGGAATTACAAGCTTGAGCCACCACGCCCAGCTATATTTCTTATTTATTCTAAGCAAAAAAAAAAAAAAAAAAAAAAAGTAAATTATGTATCATTTTGGAATTGAAGTTTTGATAGAAGCTTTGAATTTGAGCCTATCAAAGCACACATCTACAAATTGTTTGTGGCACACAGGAATTAGGGATCTTTTTAAAATTTAGGTTCTAATTCAGAGGCTCTAGGGCAGGACTTAAGATTCTGCATGTCTAGCAAGTTGCTGGTAGCCAGGCTAACCCGCATAAATAAGTATAGGCCACATAAATTCTTGGAAAACAAGAGTTTTCTACATCTTCAGCCCCAGATCTTAAGCACAGGCTACCTGTTGGTCAGAAGGACTTTCTCGGGTGGATTATTGAGGGGGGAGTTTGCAAAAGACCTGAAACTAGATGGTACCCCAATCTCCTTGAAGACTGGTCTCAAGGTACACATCCCAGCCTTTCTTCTTGGGGACTTACTTGATCCCCCAACTTCTTAGTTTTTTGTGATGCTTTTGTAACTTAGGTTGAAGTCACAACCTACTACACACTTTGTGATTAAAGGACCTAGATGCTGCGGATAATAAATTCAAGTTTTCTGGTGATTGTTTCTGTTTATATATGTTCAAATGGCTTATTTTTTAACTGACTTGGTTCAAGCTGTATTTAAAGCCCCCTTTATCTTCCACTAGCCCTGCCCACCACACTTTGGCAGCTGCTTCTTTCTCTCCTATCCCCACTCCTGTTCTTATAATTTTAATATTGCATCCCAAGAATGTGTTTTTTGGTTACTATTTTCAAAGGTTAAAGTAGATGGTTTTCTTTCCCTCCCTCCCTCTCTCTTTCTTTCTTTCTTTCCTTTAGTACTAGGGATTGAACTCAGAGGCAATCTGCTGCTCAACTGCATCTATAACCTATTTTAATTTTTTATTTTGAAACAAGGTCTTACTAAGTTGCCCGGGCTGGCAGACATCGAACCTCTGATCCTCTGCTCTAGCCTCCTGAATAGCTGGGATTCTAGGTGTGTACCACACACAGCTTCTCTTTCTTTCTTCCTTCATTTCTTTCTTTCTGTTCTGTACTGGGGATTGAACACCTCTGAGATACACACCCAGTCTTTTTTGTTTTATTTATTTATTTATTTATTTATTTATTTATTTATTTATTTATTTATTTTGGTGCTGGGAATTAAACCCAGGGGAGCTCTACCTCCAGGCTACACTCTCAGCCCTTTTATATTTTTTTGCTTTGAAACAGGGTCTCTGTAGGTTGCTGAGAGTCTCACTAAGTTGCCGAAACTGGTCTCAAATCTGTGATCCCCCTGTCTCAGCCTCCCAAGTACTGGGATTACAGACATGTGCCATCATGACCGGCTTTATTTTTTATTTTGAAATGGGGTCTCTAAGTTCTCTCCCTAAGTTGCTGAGGCTGACCTCAAACATATTATTCTCCTGTCTCAGCCTCTCAAATACTGGTATTATAGGTATGTGCCATCATGCCCAGCTGGCTGGATTTCTTTAAGTAGTAGTATTTATACAATTTAGGAGCGTGCTTGAATTTCCAATTGAATCCTTACTTACTCACTCAACAACCCGCAGTGGCTTTCTTGTGCCAACCACATCAAATCGATACTCCACTGACGGAGTTTAAAAGCAATAATTTCTGTAGATCTGACACTTATGGATTTTCATAAGTTTCTTTTCTTAGACAGACCAGGATCTACATTATGGAACATTTTGGTGGTCAACCTGGCTTAGTGCTCCTCCTGTGTTAAATAATTTGCTGAGGATATAGCTCCATAGTAGAGCACTCATCTAGCATGCTTAAGGCCCTGGGTTTCATCCTCAGCACCTCAAAACAAACAGAGCTTTGTAATTTAATAGAAAAGATCAATAGGAGATCTCTATCACAAAACCATAACTAGCCACCCAAAAAATCCGTGGTGATTTTATATTTACAAGGAACAGGCTAAAGTCTTTAACCAGTTTCCTTGAGTGATGATGTTCTACTTCAGCCCAACAAGGATGCATCTCTCAACTGTAATAAGTGAGTGGGAGTTACACGAAGGCAAATGGTGCTCCTGCACATCCGATCTTGTGACTGCTGACATCTATGAATATTCAGTTCAGGGCTGAACTCGACTTGATGTTGAGTCACTGCAGGAAATCCAAGGAGTTCTCATTACACATGGTGAGTGTGTTTCCTCCAGGAGGAACAGTACTTGGCATCTCCTGGATGCCTGTGAATCACCACTTCGTCTGGCTGCTATACAAGTACGTATTGTTTTATTGAATAAGAGGGTAAAAAGTCACATAAAACATTGCATACTACAAATGGCCAGGGAATAATTTGACTTGCCTTGGTGCAACTTAATTTACACATTGGACTCCTAGGGAAGAAAAAAAAAAATCTGTTCCATAAATATAGCTTAGTCTGGGCACATGAACCATGAATGGCTTTGATTATTATTTTTTTAGTTGAATTCCCTTCACCATTTTTTGGATTATAATATTTTAAAGATAGAATAAAGCCACTTTCAGGCAGAGAAAAATTAAATAGAATTAAAATAGGGTAAAAGGGGCTTATAGTAGGCAAATTAGATGAAGACAAAGAACAGAGGTTTTCCTTAAGTTTCTAAAACGTTAACATTTATTTCCAGCCCTACTGAATATAACTTTTTTTCTTTTCAGAGCTGAATTTCTTTCAAACATCTGATTTGTAGCATATTTAAAATTTGACATATTGTCTCCAGAAAGAGAATATAATGAACTTGTTTTACAAGCTCAGATCACACCCAGGGGAAATTGCTTTAAAGAGAAGAATCATGCTGGTTTTGCAAATTATGCTTGTTCTAGACAATGTCAACATCCCTAGAAATTCATGGACATAAATTTCACAAATCAGACGGACACTATATTCAGAGATCATTATTTGAGCATTTCTATTAGGGAAGGAAAAAAACTAGAATATTATGTGGATAATTCCAAACATGACATGCATTTGTCCTGAAATGTCTAGCTGGGTCATGCTGGAATGTCTTCTGAGGGGACCTGAATTATTTGGAACATTCCCAGGTGAATAATGAATATGGAGATGCATAGACACAGTCTGCATTTGTTTTGATACAGAATCAGAATTAATGGAAAAAAATATGCCACAAAAATATGTTCTGGGTCTTCTCCTGATTCACCATCCCCTGAGATTTTAGAAAACCTTATGTCAAACAAGATTCTGCTGCATTTCAGTATTTTTCTTTATTTCTTTTTTTACCCAGTACCGGGGATTGAACCCAGAGCTATACCCCCAGTCTTATTTTTTATTCTTTATTTTGAAACAGGATCTCATTAAGTTGTAGAAGGCCTCACAAAGTAGCTGAAGCTGGCCATGAACCTGCGCACTGGGATAGCAAGTGTGGCTGGCGCACACACACACACACACACACACACACACACACACACACACACACACAATTGCAGTCTGTAGCTTCCTTTCTAGAAGGTAATTTTTTTTTTTTTTTTTTTTTTTTTGCGGTATTGGGGATTGAACTCAGGGGCATTCTACCTCCGAGCTATACCCCCAGCCCTATTTTTTATTCTTTATTTTGAAACCGGGTCTCACTAAGCTGCAGAGTGCCTCACTAGGTAGCTGAGGCTGGCCGCGAACCCGGATCCTCCGGTCTCAGCCTCCCGAATGCTGGGATTACAAGCGTGCGCCACCACGCCCGGCTCTCTAGAAGGTAATTTAATGACTGGTGGGGCCTTGCTATAGTGCTGTAATAGGGTAGGTCTCAGACAGTGCTGATTTTTTAGTTACCCTTCAGTTTGTAGATTATTCCACTTCACTTTTTCTTGTCAGGTCAGTCTTCCTGTGCCATGCTGAGAGCAGTGCGCCTTGGTGGGCACCAGTAGTGAACTAGGTGTCCCTGGCCACCTCATGACCACTCACCTTCACCCCATGCTGTTCTCCAGATGGTATCAGGAGAAAGCTAGAACTCATCTCTCCTCTCTGCCTTACCCATCTTGACCACAATATCTGTTTTTTACCACATGATGGACATATTAAGGACTTATGGGAGTTTGGAATCCACCTTCCTATAATGTTGGTTGAATCGCATTACTACATGCTATTATAAAAAAGATTAAAGAAAACAAGTGTAGCTGAGGAGGAGGAGAAAAGGGAACTGCTGTACACAGTTGGCAGAATGTAAATTAGTATGACCATTACAGAAAACAGCATGGAGTTTCCTTTAAAAAAAACCTAAAACTAGAACTACTGTATGATCTAGAAATCTCACTACTGGGTATTTATCCAGAGGAAATGAAATCAGTATGTTGAAGAGATATCTGCATTCTCGTGTTCATTGTAGCACTATTCACAATAGCCAAGGAATGGGAACAACCTAAGTATCCATCAACAGATGAATGGATGAAGAAAATATGATACATGCATACAACGGAATGTTATTAAGCCATAAGAAGGAGGAGGAAATGCTGTCATTTGTGTAGTCATGAGTGAACCTGGAGCACATTATGTTAAGTGAAATCAGTCAGAGACACAGAAAGACAAATACACATGATCTTGTTTATATGTGAAGTTTAAAAAGTTGCTATTATAGAAGTAAAGAGATGGTTACCAGGAAATGGGGTTGGAAAGGGTTTGGGGAGACACTAGTCAAAGGATTTAAAATTTCATTTAGACAGGAAGAATACATTTAAGAGATCTGATGTGCAACATGGTGACCATAGTTAATAAAAAGTATTGTATACTTGAAAATTGCTAAGAAAGGAGATTTTAACTATCCTTATAAAAAAGTATATAAGGTAATGCATATGTAACTTACTCAATTTAACCATTCCACAGTATATATATTTCAAAACATCATGGTGTACACCATACATACATACACTTTTTAATTTGTCAGATACGGAAGGAAGGAAGGAAGGAAGGAAGGAAGGAAGGAAGGAAGGAAGGAAGGAAGGAAGGAAGGAAGGAAAGAAAGAAAGAAAGGAAAAAAGAAAGAAAGTCATCGTACTTGGACTTGCACTGGAGGTTAGGTTTGAATTCTGCCTCTAACTGCTTCATTAGCATGACAATTTACTTTCTTAGTGTCTATCCTCATTCCTTTCCCCAGTCTCTCTGCTACTTAGTTGAGGCCTCCATTGTCTTTCACCTGGACCACCATAATAATTTCCTACCCTGCCCCTCTGTCTCCAATCTGTCTCCAGTCCATCATTTATCTTATGACATATACATATATGGTCATCAGAAGTCCTTGATCAAAACTCTCCAATGACTCCTTATTGGCCAGAGAGCACAGTTTGAA
This sequence comes from Graphiurus murinus, assembly GCA_004027655.1. NCBI lineage: Eukaryota > Metazoa > Chordata > Mammalia > Rodentia > Gliridae > Graphiurus > Graphiurus murinus. The sequence goes on along the minus strand of PVLC010000621.1, from coordinate 111,896 downwards.
CTTCAAGACAATGATTCATAATTCTTCATGATTGACTTCCTATCAATCAGTTGGTAGATACTGCCAAATGTCTTCCATTCTTCCCTCTCTTTTTTTCTTTTCTTTTCTTTTCTTTTTTTTTGTATGTGTGTGTAGTACTGGAGATTGAACCCAGGGGCATTCTACCTCTGAGCTATACCACCAGTTTTATTTTATTGTATTATTATTATTATTATTATTATTATTATTATTATTATTGTTATTATTATTATTTTAAACAGGGTCTTGCTAAGTTGCTAAGGCTGGTCTCACACCTGTGATCCTCCTGTCTCAGCAACTCAAGTACTAGAATTACAGGCATGCACCACCATGCCAGTTTATTCTTCTCTTTTCTACATTAATGTTATCACTTTTTTTGTGTGTGTGGTACTGAAGATTGAACCCAGGGGCATTCTACCTCTGAGTTACACCCCCAGCCCTATTTTTTATCCTTTCTTTTGAAACAGGGTCTCACTAAGTTGCAGAGGGCCTCACTAAATAGCTGAGGCTGGTTGCAAATCTGGATCCTCCTGTCTCTGTCTCCCAAGTACTGGGTTACAAGCAAGTGTCACCACACCTGGCTTTATCACAAATTTTTAACTGAACATGTTGATTACCCTAACAGTCTATTAAAAGTTCTTAGCAGTTGCTAATTCTTGTCAATGAGTTGTAAAGAGAAGAGTCCTGAGTCCTTTTAAAACAGCCAGTTTATGCCTTTGTTCCTTCTTTCTCTCAGTCTCTCTTTTTTCTATTGCCTTTGGTGGGGGCGGGGTGGTGGTGAGCTGGGCATTGAACCTAGGCACATTGTAACTCTGGGGGCTGCACCCCCAGCCTTTTTTATTTTTTATTTTAAAGCAGCATCTCACTAAGTTGCTGAGACTGGTCTCTAACCCTCAATCCTCCTATATTAACCTCCAGAGTACTGGGATTATAGCCATGTGGAACCATACCCATTTTGTTCCTTCTTTATTTTCTTTTCCTCCGTCTTGCTGCTCACAATGTGAATATGGTAACTGAATGTAAGGTAGCTATCTGGGACCATGAAGAGATCTTAGAGATGGAGGTCATGCATGGTAAGTTAGATGAGTAAGTGACTCTGAGTTCCTGAAGACTTCGTGTCCCCAGTCGACCGTTGCTGCCCAGGAACCTCCTTCACTTCCAATGAACACACTCTCCAATCTCCTTTTTCTTCCTTCCTTCTCCACTTTACAACCATGCTGGACTGTTATTCTTTGAGTTTATCATACAATTCAATGCCTCTGTGTCTTGCCTCTTGCTGCTTCTCTGTTTTATACTGTGTCTTTCTGGCAAATTCTTTCCTATTTAGGACCCTCTTCTAGGCTCTCTCCATGAGACTACTCACTCACAACCAGGCCAGATTGACACTGCTGTATTTTGCCATGATTGTATCGAATGCATCTGCCTAGCAGAGTACTACTTATCACATGCCACTTCCAATGTTTCTTCATCTATTTGTTTCACATAATGGACAGAAAATTCCTATGGGTCATGACTATGTTTTCTTCCCCATATTTGTATTTTTAGTGCTTTGCACAAAATTGGGTCCCAAAGAATGGTTATTGTGTGAATTAAAATTGAACGAAATTCTCTAAGTTCCCCTTTACTCATCTGTAACATAGGAACAATAATAATTTCCACCCTATAGGTATTTTTGAGAGTCACGTGAGGTGAGAATGAGTTTTTGTTTTTTTTTTTTTGCCAATTATATATTAAGGAAACTTAAGTGTTGTGTGTTTATCCAACTGTCTATAATCTTGTCCATTACTTTACCCAAGTATAATTTCTATAAAATCCAGGGTTTTTGATATACTTTACACCTAGAGGAAAATAGAAACAAGGGATAAATTGAAAAGAAGGCATGCTTCTGACCTTAGTTATCTTATTACTTGGTTAGTAATATAACCAAGGGTTCTTAACATCAATTTGCCTTCTATTGCTAGGTAGTCAAATAGATTTGAGTGTAGATATCCTATAAATACAGTTCCAGATAACCTCTTCAGCCTCTGGATAAACACTGTACTTGTTGTACTCAAGTTAAAACAATATATTGCAAGTTGAATCCACTGCTGATATTGTCTGTCGAGCATAGAATAGGTGTAAGAGCCAAGAGCTCGCTACCTGCCCTTTTCCTCCATGTCCGCTGCTTTAAGAGAACACAGGCTGGAGCTAGGCAAGAGGCAGGATGCCCTCTTGTTTCTGCTGTATTAATCTAAGCAACCAGGGAACTCGGGACATTCTTTGAAGTAAACAGACCCTCTGGGTGACAGACCTGTGTAGATCATACTGACATCTCTTGGAATTCTTCCCTTTTGGAACTCTCTTGGGACAATTCTAAACTCTGTATTATCACGAGGACACCTAGAGGAGCTCCATAAGATTCCTATCTGCTGTGTCCCCCCAGGTGTCTGCTGACTCCAGCCCCTTTATTTAGTCCTGCACAACTTCCCAGCACCAAGGTCTCATGCCTGGAACTCTAAAGCCCCTTTTTACAGCAATCAGTTTGCTCCCACCACTCCCATGGAAGCCAGACTCCCTGGGTTTCGCCTTTATTTTCCTGTCTGGGGATGGTTGTGGTGAGGGGTGGGAGGTACGTTTAATGTCACCTCTTATATTATGAATCAGTGACATAAGCTTTTAAAGCCGAAAGCATTTGCAAGATCTCCTTTTAAAACTATAGAAGATTTAACTGCCTTTGCTCTTCCATTTAAAATGATTTTAGAAGGAAATGTAGGGTTCAAAGAGAAGTTCGGGCTCTTCTCCTCTGTATATTTGCAAATGCACACGGCTGGGTCTGTTATGTCCTGTCTGAAAAGCTATCTATTTGTACAGCTTTATGCATCTCTTCACGGAACACCCATGAAGTCACAGCTCATATTTCTGCTTTAAATATTCGATCTTTTGGCTTTAAACACCCATAAAGGTTATTTGTCAAAACGGATCTTAAACCTCGCCCCACAGCTCTGCAGCAGATCTTTAAAGTAATGCTGTAGGGGTGGGAAGGAAAGGGTGGGGGAGACGGGAAAAGTCGGCCATTCGGCAAGCATTTATTGAGTGCCAAGTACGTGCAGAGCATATGGTATCTAGTAATAGGTGCTGTGAGGGGGATAAAAAAGAAATGGAATATGTGTTCTCGCTCTCAAGATGAAGGAGACAGAAACATAAGTACTGTCAGTTCAGCGCAGGGTCCAGACATTTTAGCCTTGTTTCCTCCAAGATGTTTGTATGATGAGCAGAAGCCAGCAGCTAGGGGTGTGGAAGAACACCAGTGGCAGTGTGTGTGTGTATGTGTGTGTGTGTTGTGTGTACGCGCGTGTGTGTGTGTGTGTGTGTATGTTCATGTGCCTGTGTGTATGCTTGGATCTTGGTCTGTGTGTAGGGAGAGAAGGTACGTGGCTAATATTAGAATATTAATACAGTCTTCATTAATATTCATGTATTCACTTTGTGTGGAAGGTCCTTCCTGATGTGCTTCACAACAGTCTTCTGACTCAAGATGCCTTTCTTCAGCATTCTGCAGGCCCAGGCAGCAAGGTCCCATGACTCCTTTTGACATTTTACATTTGTGCCCACTATTTTGCTGATCCTGGGGAGCTGGATTCTTTGTTTTGCCAGATTTGTGTTTGTTTTGGTCTTAGCTGAGGATGTTCTTGCTTACTGCTTTGGATCATTCACTTCTACCATGCACCTCTGGTTCTGAACCATGTGGTGAGCAGACACTTTGAAGGACACTTGCCCTGCCTGGGCTGCGTGGCCCCAGAGCACTGTCTCCCTATGATCAAGCACACATGGTCACCCTTTGCCTGCCTGCAGAGGACCCACCACCCAGGCCACATGTTTGAAGTGATGTCAATACCACTGCAAAGTGCTCCTGAAGCCTCACGGGCGTGTGCAAAGAGTAGTGAAGTCAAATAAGCTCAGATCTGAAATCTACTTCCTCTGTTAACTATCTTACAAAACTTCGTAAGACCATATTGAGCCTCAGTGTCTCCATCTGTCAACTGGAAATTCTCTACAGTATTATGATAGTTAAATGAATTAATGCATATAAAAGTACTTAACACAGTACTGGGCATGCAATAAGATCTCACTAACAGATGTTAATATAGTTTTCATCAATATTTGTGCATTTGCCTTAGCTTTTCTTTGTGGCCTGAGCTGTATTTGTTCTGTCCTACCAAGTATATGACTAAGAGGAAAACAGGAAATATGACTTACTTCATTCATTAAACATGCTTTTTTAAAGTGCTGACTGCATAGCCAAATACTGTAGTAGATCCTTCCCTCCTGCCTCCCTCTCTTACTCCTTCCATAAACATTCATTGTATATCTATGAGGTGTTGGGTATTTCGTTAGATTCTAGAAGAACACTGGTGAGATAGATGCATATGCTTTCCTCCATCACAGAGCTTGTGACCAGGGAGAAAGATCTTATACATGTACACCCTGGTATAGAAATAGGAATAAGTTCTAGGTTCTACAGTAGCACTCAAGAAACCCAGGCTAGGCAGGTGTAGAAGGACCTGCATCTTATGAGTACATTTTTAATGACCAGTTCTCAGAAGAGTAAGTTCCTTGACTGTCATTAGTATTGTTTTCCTTATGATGTCCCTACACACAGCTGGCATTTTCTAATGAGTTATCAATCAAATCCATGAATTTTCAACTCCATATTTTAAGTGACAAAATGACTCTTCAGTGGAAGATTTGAACATAATAGCAGTTAAAAGAGGGACCTATAAAGCATCAAGATTTAAAATAATGTATGTATAGGTACAATCTAATGCGTGCTTGACCAAGACTTAATGCTGTATATTTTTAATTTTTATTAATCCTTCTATTCTGAATGTGGTCACCAAGTGTAGACTTACCTAGAATACTTCTTTGTACATCATTTTCCATTGATTAAGATGAAATCTGAAATATGAATATAGTCCTAAAACTTCTCAAGTTGTAGCTGTGACATTTTTCTGCAGCCAATAGTTTTAAGATTCTTACAGTCCTGGAATTACAAGCATGGTGACACATGATTGTAATTCCAGGACTTGAGAGGCTGAGACAGGAGGATCTTGGGTTCAGGGCCAGCCTCAGTAACTTAGACCATTTCCAGATAAAAAATAAAAATAGGACTGGGGGTTTAGCTCAAAAGTAGAATGCCCCTGGGTTCAATCCCCAACACACACATACACACATACACACACACACACACACATACACACACACACACACACACACTCACACACATCCTTATGGAAACAGCAAAGGAACAGGGAACTTGGTCAATTATGTGTGAGCACCCACTATAATCTCATTTGCCTCTGACAGGAAGTGTATAAAATAGGTCTGAATCTATTTCTTCAAACATATTGGAAATTGAGGCTCTGGGATGTGAAGCAAGTTGTATGAATTTTCACACAAGTTCCATATGTAAAGCCAAGACCACCACAGATTACAAATGGTACTCATACTGGGCATGGTGGTACATGCCTGTAACCCCAGTACTTGAGAGGAGCAATTGCTTCCTCTCCTCTCCTTTTAATCCCATTTTTAAACATAACAGTTAATATTTATTAAATGTTTCTGCTGCTCTAGACACCTCCCAAGGGTACTATGTGTATACTCATTTAATCTTCCCAGGACCCTTATATTGTGGGTATTAGTAAGACCTCTTTTTCTGGATCTCAGCTTCTAAATTTGCAAAAAAAACAAAACAAAACAAAAAAACAGATAAAAATAACCTAAGAGGAATGTGTTGAGGGTTATATGAGTTAATACATGAAGTACCTAGGATGTGGTAGGCAGTCCACAAATATTAGCCATTTTTATTATTAAGCTACCTTACAATTTTGGAAATGGAAGTTCATGTTAACTTGTTAGCAGCCAGTAGAGCTCAAATTTGGACTCAGCGATGCCTCTGGAGTCCCAATTCTCAACCACTGAGCTATAGCATCTCTGCTTTTTGTTTTTTCTATTTATTCTAATATCCCACCCTTTCTAAAAAGCTGGGTCACTCATTTATGTTTCTAGTGTATCCTTTGGTATATGTAGCATACATCATGCTATGCTCATAGAAATTAGAACCCAATCTTCATGTAAGATTTCAAATATATGAAACATGACATTATTATTTCAATTGGGTTAACAAATAGAAACAGACCTGTGCTAATGACATAACTTTTCCATCTTCTACTCGCATTGTGGACTCCTATGACCACCCTGAGGCACAATGGTTTTCTGGAGAGACTTACAGGACTTAGCATGTAGTCACAGTCATGGCTAAAATTTATTACAGCCAAGGGATAAAAAGCAAGATCAGGAAAGGGAAAAGGTATGTACATGGACAAAATCTGGAGGAGAAGAGGCACAGCTTGCAAGAGTCCTCCCCTAGTGGAGTGACCCGGGATGGCTCAATTCCTCTAGCGATAGGTAGTAATAAAGGGGAAACACTGTCTATCAGGGAAGCTCCTTGGAGATTCAGTGTCCAGAGTTCTCATTGGGGGCTGATCACATAGGCTCTCTTGGCCTAGCATGTAATGAAATTCCTCACTGGGATTCCGTTCCTTATTCCTTATGGGAATGATGAAAGCAGGTGTTTGGCATAGACCACAGTGTTTTCATAGTGCAGACACAACAAGGAGCTCATCAGTTCTGGGAATGGTAGGAAGCCCTGGGCAATGGATGGTTTTATGCATTAACTTAGAGAGGATCTTGAACTTCAGTTAAGTCCTGCTGGACCTCAGCCTACCAGCCTTGGGACTAGACCTATACTATGCACTATCCTGGGTCTTGAGCCTGCCTGTCCACCCTGCATATTTTGAACTCACCACTAGTGGCTCATAATTATGTGAGCCAATTCCTCATAATAAATCTCTTTGTGCAGATGTACACATCCCATTGGATTTTTTCCTCTGGAGACCTTGACTAATGTACCGCCCCAAATCCAAGTTTCCCAGATACCAGCCAAGGGCCAACCATGCAAGCAGGTCTTTGTAGGTTAAGCAGCAACCTTGTAAGATCTCCCACAGGCCTGCTATGTTAACTCTGTTCTGCACACTACTTTTTGTTGTTGTAGCATTATATTATTTTTCCTTTTTTTTAATTCTTTTTTTGGTGCATTGTAATTACACATCACAGTGAGATTCTAAGTGATGCAAATATACACATACATGTCATTTGGTGTTTTCCCCTCCGTATCCCACCCTGTTCTCTCTTTCTCCTTCCCCATAATGTTAGTGATATTGGTAGTGATACCTTCATTTATGGACATAATCTTATTTGAACTGTTCCCTTCCTCAATCCTCCTTTTCTCCCTCCCTTTATCCCTCCCACACTCCCCTTACACTTTTCCATTGGTATCTCTTCCCATTTGCCTGAAGTCCCTTTTGTTTTCCATTTTTGTTCTAGCTTCCACATATGAGAAAAAACATACAACTCTTGACTTTCTCTGACTGACTGGTCTCACTTAGCATAATATCCTCTAGTTCCACCCATTTTCCTGCGAATGACATAATTTTGTTCTTTATGGTTGAGTAAAATCCCATTGTGTGTATATACTCTATTTTTGTTATTCATTCATCTGTTGTCCAACACCTGGGTTCGCTCCATAATTTGGCTATTATGAATTGTACTGCTATAAACATGGGTATGCATGCATCACTGTAGTAAATTCCCTTGGAAAGATGCTGAGGAATGGTATAGCTGGGTTATATGGCGATTCCATTCCCAGTCTTCTGAGGAACCTCCACACTGATGTCCGTAGTGGCTGTACTAATTCACAATCCCACCAACAGTGCATATGCACACTACTTTAGAGCAATGGAAGCCACGTGATGGAAAACTGTGAAGCAGCAGAGCCTATGAATAATCAGGAACTTTGAGGTAGAGAAAATGTGAACAGGAAGTGGCTCAGAAGTGGAAGCAGTAGACAGAGGAGGCTAGAGTGGTGGTTTTACTGTAACCCAGGAGCTTCTAAGTATGGGGCTGAGTGAGCAGGACTGGAGAAAGTTAGAACTTCTTTGCCTTTCCTTACATGAAGATGTGGAATTCATTTCCCCTATTCTTACATCTGGGCTGGTCTTTGATGGGCTGCATCGAAGAGAAGATAGCACATGTGACACTGTGGCTGACTAGGTGCAAACCTCCCGCTTCCGCTTCTGTGCTCTGAGCTCCGGGTCCTATGTCCTATGCCATGATGGTTGGTTATTCCACTGTAGAAGCCCTTGGGAGAGTAACAGAGATGCCTGCCGGCCCTACTATGCCAACTTCCTCATCTGGGGTGACAGATATGTAAATAAAGTCATTCCGTCTTACCTGGGAGTCAGTCCAGAAGAGACTTTTTGTTCTTTTTGAGGTGCTGGGGATGGAACCCAGGGGCATTTCTACCTTTGAGCTATACCCCCAGGCTGTTTGGAAACAGGGTCTGGCCAAAGTTGCTGAGAATCTTGCTAAAATGCTAAGGCTAGTCTTGAACCTGTACTCCTCCTGTCTCAGCCTCTGAAGTACTGAGATTACAAATGTGTGTCACCATGCCTGGCTAGAGGAGACTTTAGATAATGGCTCTTGCATGAATGACTTCAGGCAAGACCAACAGAACTGCCCTGCTGGACCTCACCCAGATTGTAGAATCCTAAACAAAGAATAAAATGTGGTGGCTCTAAATTAGTCACTTTGGGGATGGTTTATTCCCAGCAGTAGATAAGTGATACAGAGAGGCAGCTGGACTTTCTGAGGACAGTGGTTTCATTGTAATTGTGGAGCCCAGAGTACGAAGCCAGAGACGTGTGAGATGAGGCAGCAGCATGACTACATGAGATTTGACACGAGGTTCTCTTTTCCTTCCAGTTTCCACTGTTTCACAACGCTGACATGTGTCACTTCACAAAGAAAACAATCTGTACCCTTCTGAATTAGGCTTTTCCCTTGCATCTTTTCCAGACCTCCCCAACCCTCTAACCAAAGTTTGTGAACTGTTGATTGAGATCCCATACACAATGAGTCATGTTTGTCTCCGGAGTGCCGATCGCCTTAGTGGATGTCTTAGGTCATCACAGTCCCGTGTCCTGAAAGTGCCTTTCTTCACTCAGGAGCCAAAATATAGTGAGTAACCTCATTTCTGGTGAAGATTCTCAACATGTGCTTGAGTATGTACATACCAAACCTACCAAACCAAACATAGGATGCCAAACCTATGTGCAGTGAGTCCAAAACTGTAATAAATCCACTCAAGTCAGTCTGTCTGATTTTATGATCATTTAGTTGTAACAGAAACTGGACCTGTTGATCCATGGTTGCAAATGTTTTTATGCCTCTTTTATGAACAAAGAAACCAAGAAAAAAAAAAAGGAGAGAGAGAGAGAGAAAGAGAAAGAGGCAGAGAGAATATGAATATCAAACCAAGGGCATCATCCTGAATGATCTTCAGAGCTCTCTCTACTATTGGCAGAGTTAGTTTTTATTGACATGTTTGTATGTTTGTATATATCTCTGTTAGAGAGGGCATAGGTATAACCCCATTTTTTTAACCTTTAAGTAAAATATATTTCCTTTTGTGGCATCAGTCTTTTACCCTAGACACTTGATTAGTTTCTTATGGCAGGCTCAGCCACCTCTTGAAAAAGAAAGGAGGAAGGAAGGAAGGAATGAATGAATGAATCTAGTAAGAAATAAGCTCCCAAAGGACTACTACGTAAGGAGAAAGAATGTATAAACTCAGCCAATGGGGGAATGTGGAGAAGTTTTCTCAACTGATAATCTGGGGGAAAAGAATTGCCTGACTTAGAAAGATGACATTTTTCTAGGACACTTCCTTTCATCTGATAACAGATGACCACTTCCCAAAATGTTTATATAAAAGCAAATGAATGGACACACAGATAGGAGATAACCTAGAAAGGTACAGCAGGGTGTGTAAAACCTGCATGTGTGTATCCAGATAGTTACCACTTTATTTGTAGCATCTAGAGAATTCACTCATCCATACAAACAGACAACTATTTAACAAACATGAATCAAACACCTAATGGGCAAGCTTGTATAGACACATTAGAGAGATCCTACTTCCTGCTTTCCAGGGATTGCTTTTACAGTCTCATAAAGGAAATGAGATGGGATCACAAAGAACTACGATCAAGGTAATAAATGAGTAAGCACCATAGGAGAGAGAAATAAGGTGAGATGAAAGTTCAGAAAAGGGAGACATTCTTCTGGCCAAGGGAAATATAGGGTAGAAAGATTTCTTAAAAGTATAATCTATCACCCTCCAATTCCTCGTTTAAAAGCCTCGCACAGTTATTAGCCATATGACCTTGAGCAAATCATAAATTTTCTATGTCTTAGTTTATCTTTTAAAAGGAAGGGTTGGACTAAATGATCTTGAAGGTCCTTTCTGCTCTAAAGTACTGGGATACATAATTTTTCATGAAAAGCCCAGCTAAATATGTGACAATCTTTCTTTACACAACCAGGGTAACTCTTTAAACCTAAATAAGATCATGTTACCCATGGCTTAAAACCCTTTCATGGTTGCATTTCAAAGAACTCCCAAACTCCACTGATGGCATACAAGGTCCTACAGAGTCTGACCCTGCTCTCTCTCCAGCCCCACCTCCTCATCTCCTCCCTTTTGCCTCTGCTGGTCTACAAAAGGGTCCTCTTTTCCTTTCCTTAAATGTACCAATCAGGACCTTTACATATGCTGTTTCCTCTTCTGAAAATGCTTTCCTCCTTCCCTTCCTCCCCCATAAAACTGTGTGTGTGTGTGTGTGTGTGTGTGTGTGTGTGTGTGTGCTTTTTATAAAGGAACAAAAATATACACTTTAAAAGAGTCAAATTATACTATAGAATTATAAACACAGACCCACAGGGTTGGGACACTGAAAGGAGCAGAAATTACATTTTTCAACATAAAAACTTGTGCTTAAACCCTGTTTTTATGCACCTATGATTTCTCTGAGCCTGGCAGCCTGGATGTAGAGAATAGGAATGCTTACAGGGTGAGAGAGAACAGTGGCTTGAGTACATGGGATGGAGGATAGAATCTAGGGTCTAAGTGTATTCTTTTTTTTCCATAGGGACCCTCTGGCTCCTCTTCCTCTTGGCTTAGCAAGTTCTCTCTCCTTGAAAACCAGTTTACTTTTGAAGTTCTTATGTCTTTTTTTTTTTTTTTTTGCAAGAAGCCATCACAGCCCACACATACCCCTCACAAGAAAAGTTCTTCCAGGTGTCCGGTATTTCCACCTTCCTTGAAGCTACCATTACCTAGGAAGCTTCATGAGGACAGAAAAGGCTTAGCACAAGAACAGGCCCACTGTATACACTTGATGTAGAAGCAAATTGACACATAAGTTAATATCCATCAGCATAAAAGTGAATATTCACTCATGGGATCCATCCTTACTTGTAGTTCAAAATCTCCTTACTCTAACTAGGCAAATTGCCCTAAAGTCCATGAGCTTTTTGGGAAAGAATATGTTTTCACTATAGGGATCTCCTCTTTGCTTTTCCATTGTTGAGGCCTTTATCTCTAAATTTTATTTTCCTTTCTTTCTCTGCCCCTTCCCCCTAGCCTCTCACTCCCACCTAAAACAAACACACACACACACACACACACACACACACACACACACACACACACACATATACTCGAGTTATATTCGTACACATTGGAGGAATTGACAGGAAATTCCCTGAAGATTGTGGTTAGGATTATTTTATTTGCCACTTAAAATTTGTTGTCCAAGTTGCTGTGAAGCCTGGCAATCTGTTGAGAACAGAGGAGTTCCTGCTGTTGGGCTAAGCAGTGCCCCGGTGAAGTAGAGGAGGGCCTCCTTCAACTGACAGTTTGCAGAAGATGTCAGATACTGTTCTTAAAATAGGCCTCAGGAGAAAAGATGCATGTCTAGGAACAAATCTTTGTTCACTTTATCCTTGGTTAACAGGAAGGATGCCTTATTTTCTCAGCAATAATGTATTTCCTTCCTTGAGATAAGTGACTTCCAGTTTTATTTCCTTGCAAACTAGATTATAACCCTCTAAAATGAAACACCTCACCCTGTGATATTTTCCTGGGCTGGGGTAGACAGCTGTTGAATTTCCCTGTCCAGAATCCATGACCTGTTATTCTGATAACAGTCCTCTGGGTTCCTGGTGGCAGGGGCTCACTTCATGGATGGGTCTAGGGGTAGGTCCAGGCACTCGGGCTATTCTTGACCCAGAAATAAAATTTGAATAAAGTATCAAAAAATGTAAAATTCTTAAATTCTTTTATTCTAAACTCAGTGGCCTAAAGAAAGTGTTCATTTGTTTCTGGACCCAGATCCTCAAAACTGCTCAAGTCCTAAACTAAGATGGACTCTTTTATTATCACTTACATTCTATGAGCAAGGCTTCGATCTTCTCTTCTTTTCTCCTCTTCAGTTTTCCAATATGGGTTTCTTATACCTGTAATCAAAGAACCTGACAGATCCAGTGATAGATGAAATGGGCCTGAGATATCAAGAAGAACCACACTCTGGGATCAGACTCAGTTATATTTTGCTTATTTTGGATTTGAAGTGTCCCCAAAAGGCCCGTGTGTTAAGGCTTAGTCCCCAGTTTGGCACTTATGGTGGGAGGGGTAGCACCTTTAAGAGGCATAACCTAGTGGGAGATCTTCCAGTCATTGGGAGCATGCCCCAAAGGGGATATGGGTCCCCATCCCCATCTCTCTCTCTTTTTGTCACCCTACCATGAGGTGAACAGGCCTTTTCTACCATGTGTTCCCACCATGATGTACTTTGCTGCCACAAGGCCAAAGCAATGAGGCCAAATGACCATGTACTAAATGCTCTAAAACTGTAAGCACAAATAGATCTTTTATCTTTATAAGTTAATTTACCTTAGGAGTTTGTTACAGTAATGGAAAGCTGACTAATACATAATTCTACAGCAGGAGGCACTTGATTCTCCAACCTCACATTTTTTTTTCCACTTTCACCTTGCTTTGAAGCCACAAATACCCATCGCCACACCACCACCTCCATAAACACTCAGTGTTGTGGTGTCCTCTCCATTTCTCCCTAGCAACACCCAGTTTCTGAAAAAGCACTGGCCCTAGCCATCATTTCTTTATTCAATAGTTTTTAGCACCTACTATATGCCAGAAACTGTTCTAGGTGCTTGGAACATATCAGCACAACTTATGTTGCAGTAGGGTTTACATTCTAGTGGAAAAGAAGGACAATCATCAGGCAAACAAATTAACAAAATAATCAAAGACAATGGCAAGTAATATGGAGGGTGATGTGACAGAGATGACTGAGTGGTCAGAGAAGACTTCCCTCAGGAGCAGACATTTGAGTTAAGACATTTTGGGGGAACCGGCCACGTTAAAATATGTGGGAAGTCAAGTCATATAAGCGAGTGGAGCAGCAACTGCAGCAGCCCTGATGCTGGGACGTGTGTGGGAATGTGTGAGGGAGAGGAGTCCAAAGGGTCAGGAAAACACATGGGAGCCCGGCAGGGTGGGTTTCGTAGACTTGGGTAAGATGTTTGGATTTTACCCTTATTAATTATTAGGAAATTTAGACATCCTTAATAATTTAATTAATAAACTTTCCTCCCAGTTCTTGGGAGGTTGAGATAGGAGGATCGCAGGTTCGCAGCCACTCTCAGTAGCCTTAAGAGGCTCTCTGCAACTTAGTGAGACCACATTTCAAAATAAGAAATAAAATAGGGCTGGGGATGTAGCTCAGAGATAGAATGCCTCGTGGTACAATCCCCAGTACTACAAAAACAAACAAACAAACAAACAAAATCCTTTTTGAAGTTCTTATCAAGAGTTTAAGCCAGATCTTAGATAATTTACAATCTAACATAGTATTTTAGAGCATTTATTCACTTATTTTTTAATAGTGGGATATTCCTTAGAAGAAATCTTATGACTACATCAAATCAAACACCTAGAAATTGGCAGCTTTCTGGTTTTTGCTGTGTGGAGCTGGGGATTGGTCAAAATTCTTGTAGTTTTAGGGCCTTCTCAAGAAGAACCCCATATCCAGGACACATTTGAAATGTTCTCTGAGGATCCCTCATGAAACTCCATGGCCAGATGGAGAACACAGGGGAAACTCTTTTACCTCCTAAGTCTCTGGCCAAATGTCACTTTTTAATAAAATCTACCCTTTACCACAGTATAGAAAAGTTGCACGCTGTCTCCATTCCCACCGAAACCCTGCTAATATCTTTAGCCTAATCTTTGTTTAAAGCACATATCAAATCCTAACATACTACATGTTTTAGTTATCATTTACTTTATATTTTCAATTGTTTATCTCTCCTTGCCAGAACGTAACTCCTACAAAGGCAGCAGTTATTATTTTTTTTCTGTACATTGATATATACTGCACGCTTACAAATAGTGCCTGGCATATGGTAGCCCTCAATAAATATTCCTTAAATGAATGAATGAGTTAATGTTACAAAAGAGGAAGTTTCTTGGTGGACATAGTGTTTATTTATCTCGTACATATTCATTGAATATATAGATAATCTTATCTTTACCAGATAATACAGGAAAATAAAAGGCATTTAGGAAACAGAATTTTAAACAAGGCTTTGTCTTATTGTAGGCATCTGGGAGGATTCAATAGTGTAACATCTGATTCTAGAGGAGAGTAATATTTTCTGTCTACTTTAAGTTGTCACAGTGGTAGATTGGAGTACTACTCAGTCTAGTCTCAGTTCTCTACTCCCACCCTATCAAAGAATTTCGCATCCACCCTCCTGTCATATAACTTTGCAGTCTCTTCATAGGGCGAGCAAAGCATTTCTCCCTGGCCACTGGGATGTGAGCAGACATGCTTGAAGCAGAGGCTTTCACTGGACTCATTGCCCCCTTGAGCTTTTGCCATTGGCCCGAAGATAAGTCCTGGTCAGCTACTGGTCCCAGAAGGAGAGACAAAGCCAACTTGAACTCATCCATTAGCAGGACCTCCCTGCCAAGGAGCAGCCCCTCCAGCCAAAGGCAAATGCTTGTTGCTGAGACGGGGAGGTTGTTTGCTACTCAGAACTAGGATATTAAAAATCTGACAATAAACAAAATTAACTGAATACCAATGGCTGCCCTACCTGGAAATCGAAATGGGAAGAAAATTCCACCTTCCATTAAAACCAGAGTCGGAAGGCATTTCGTGATTTTTGTACAACTTCCTTTAAGGTGAGGACGCGATAAAGCCAAAAGTGAGGCTTATTTCCTCAGGGAAACTTGATTTAAGGTGCTGCTCTAATGAAGGCCAAATGATCTTGCAGCAGGAGAGTGCAGGAGCAGGAGGGAAGCAGGAAGTGAGCCCAGGCCTGAGCTTGCCCCTCCTCTCCTGGGTGAACCACAGGAAATCTAGTAATTCCTGATGCTCCTGCATCCAGGACCTGAGGGCTTTGAGGTAGCTTTCTGCTCTAGCATCAGATTCACTATTCTTGTGCAGAACCAGAATACAAATTACGATGTTGCAATAGAAGAAAAGTACTCTCCAGATGGATGGAAACAATTAAGAATTTTAAAATGCATTTGAAAAATATTCCATGCAAATGAAATTATTATGCTATTATAAATAGAATTTAAAAAGTAAATGGGAGCCGGGTGTGGCGCTGCCTGCTTGTAATCCCAGAACTTGGGAGGCTGAGACAGGAGGATTGCAGGTTCAAGGCTAGCTTCAACAAATTAGCAAGGACCTCAGCAGCTTAGTGAGAACCTGTTTCAAAATAAAAAGTAAAATAGGGCTGAGGATGTAGTTCAGAGGTAGAATGCTCCTGGGTTCAGTACCCAGTACTAAATTAATTAATTAATTAATTAATTTAATTAAATAAATAGGAGCTGGGCATGGTGGCACATGCCTGTAAATCCCAGTACTTGGGAGTTTGAGACAGGAGGATCACAGGTTCAAGGCCAGTTTCAGCTACTTAGCAAGGACCTTAGCAACTTAGTGAGACCTGTTTCAAAATAAAAAGTAATATAGGGCTAGGGGTATATCTCAGAGATAGAACACCCCTAGGTCCAATCCCCAGTACCACAAGAAAAGAAAAAAAGGTAAATGGGGAGAAAAAGGATAGCCTTAAACCAAACCACACAGAGCAGCTTGTGGGCATTTTTCTTTGATAAGAAAATAAGCCCAGAAGCAGAACATCATTTTTTTTTTGTTTATGAGAATAAATTTTTAAAATAACAAGTGACTACAAAATAAACCTGCTGACAGTTAATCTTGTCTAATTTGATATAGCAAATGCACGGGTCCAGTGTCTGGCTTGCTTTCGGTATGATCTGTATTCACTGTTCCAAGACCTGCTTCTGTAAAACTAGTGGACCATTCTTGCCAGCCTTGGCTCCAGGTTCCATTCTGTGTGCAGGAGCAGAGCTGTAGAAGAGATTGCCCTTTGGAAGGCAAACTCTATGGGAGGAATTCCTTTTTAGTTCTTTTCTTTTTTTTTTTTTTAACTCCTCTTTAAGAAAGATGATCTGTCTCAGTAACATGTCTCATCTTTTCCTGATCACTCTCTGCAGTCTGCCTTCACCCAGCAATCTGCTACAGCAATGTGCTTTGTTCAGCCAAGGAGCCCTGTCATCTCTCAAGGCAGGGAGAATCATCAATGGCATCTCACTTCAACAAATTAGCCACAGTGTTTACACTGCAAGTCGTGGGGGCTGAGCTTTCTTGTATTTCAAGAAATTCCCAGGATTCTAATGTTTTTCTAAGAGGGAGGGTTTTCATTCAATGCACGTTACTTCTCTGGTTTAACATACATTATTCTATGTGATCTTACTGAATGCTCCCAGCCACACTGTTGGAAACATTCACACACACACACACACACACACACACACACACACACACACACACACACACACACCAATGATGCAAATAATAAAGGCAGTATGCTGCGAGGAAATAAACTGATGTGAAAACTAGGAAACTGAGATTCGCATCCTAGTTATGTTTCAGGTAAGCAAATCACTAACTGTGTGACTTTAGGCAAATCACTTCTCCCTGAGACTCTTTTACTTCCAGAGTAAAATAAAGAATGAAGAGGTTGGATTAGATATTCCTAATAGCTCTTCCAGCTCTAGCATTCTATACCTTTACCAGACTTTTTCTTCCTCTCCTCCTCCTTCTCCTCCTCCTCTTCTTTTTCTGTACTAGGGAATGAATTTTCTTAAGGCCAGACAGTAGGGAACCAGAGTGAACAAGTCCAATGAGCAGCTTGATGGGGGCAGATGGAAAAGAGAGCCCTGGAAGATCACACCCTTGTCTCCAATCCCACAAGAGCTACTACCTCAGCTTGGAAATAGTGGTGTTATGCAGCTGCTTCCACTGAGATCCCTACTATGTTTTAGTAGTTTAACTATTCCTCATTCAGAACCCAGAGGATGTGGTCTTACCATTTGAAAGGCTTCTATTTTAGGGCCAAGGCCAAGGGAACAATATAGAAAAACATCATGGTGGGGGGAGGTGACCTAAATAACTTTCTCTCGAGGTTTCTTTCAGACCCATGAGTCAATGTAGAGGAAGAACAAGCCTATTAATCAAAAAAATGCTGATCTGCTCAATGTCTAATTATACCTGTCACTTTTGTTGCTCACACCCCAGGCCTGATATGGTTTCTCTCTCTGAAGTCACATGGCTGTGTTTTCAGACCAATTTCTAGTTGATCTGTGTATTTTCTACGTGACATGTCTCTTTCACGTGACAGTTCAAAATTGCCCAGAGAAACACCACAGCCTCTCTATAGCACAACCCAGCAACCCAGAGACCACACAAACTCTTTCTTTCCTCCTCTCCCCAGAGCTTTCTGTTGAATTCCCAGCCATGTCTCAAGGCCAAGCTCAAATCCTTCCTCCTCCAAGAAGTCTTTCTCCATCCCTTCCCCATCAGACTTAATCCTTCCATGCCTTCTATTCCCAAAGCACTTTGTACCTTTATTATTTTAGCACTTACTTACCGGAGTCTGTCTTACATTAAAGTTATTTTGTGCATATGTCTTTCCTATGACATTTTGAGCTTCTGGAGGTCAGAAACAAGCCTTCTTCTTCTTTCTATTGTCTGCTGTGCCCAGGAACATCTTTGCACATAGTAGGCACTTAAAGTTGTTCCATGAATTGGGAAGGTACTGAGTAAATGAAGAGGGAACCGTGTCTTATCCATTTTATTCTTGTCACATTTTACAAAATGCTTTCTCTGTAGTGAAATGCTTAAAACTATTGCGTCACTTATAGACGCACTAAATAATACAAACACAGTAAGGCAGAACACCAATTAGCCCTGTAATTTGTTCATATGGCCATTAAAATAAATTTAGTCTATTTAGTCAATGTCAAGAATGAAATTTGCCAGTAATATTCATTTGCAAGTAAATGTTCCTTTCATTCACCCAATGAATCCATTTATAATGAGGCTCTACACAGTTTAATTTGGAAGGAATGCATATTTTTAATGAAACACTCAGAGTATTTAATTAATCATTTACAACAAGCCATAAAAGACATGAAAAACCATCTTTCCATTTATATGACGGTTTCCTACTATAACAAACTTTTCCAGTTTTACTTAAAGCAAAGTTACAGTAATTTCTGTTACAGTATTTTATATTTGTCAATTTTACCATCTCTTCATTCTCTCTGGTTTTTTTTTTTCCTCCCCTGCTCAATCAATTAAGCCAAATCAAAGGTCTTTCAAGTGATCTTAGTCTGGATCTCAGAGCCCCTCTCTGCTTCTCCCTCCATTTGATTAATGACAAAACATTCTTCATGCATTCTTTATATAATTCTCAAAAGTAAACTGGTCATGGTGGCGCATGCCTGTAATCACAATACTTGGGAGGCTGAAACAAGAGGATCTCATGTTTGAGGCCAGTCATAGCAACTTAGTGAATCCCTCATCGACTTGGCAAGGCCCTGTTTCAAAATAAAAAGGATTGGGATGTAGCTCAAAGGTAGAATGCCCCTGGGTTCAATCCCCAGTTCAAACAAAACAAAAACAAACCCTGAAAAGTGTGTTTTGAAGTTTGCGCTTCATAGACTTGTAGAAAATTGCAATATCTTGCCTAATTGCTTTTTTATTTTTTTAACCTTGTTGTATTCTGAATTCTGTACACATCTCTAAAATCTGACCCTCTCTGGATAGCCTATATCCTTGGGGCCATTCTCTAGGACAGTTTATACTTTGTTCCTCCCTGTAACAGGGCTGCTATACAATAGTGGTTAGTTAGATACAACCTAATGTTTAATTAATGTCTTAATATAGGGCAGTTTTGCTGCAGGAGAGTTCCTTTTTGTTTTAAACAAAAGACAAAGGAAGTGTGCTACAAATTTCTGACAATAACCATTCATTCATCAAAGAATTATTTACTGTTTATTAAGTGTCTATTCTGAGGTCGGTGAAACTCTACAAGGGCTTACAGTCTTGTTGGGGAGAAGGATCATCACTAAATTTTTTGATACAATGCTACAATGGAAGAAAAGTTAAGATAGACAAAAGTTAAAATAATCTATAGAATATGAACAAGGAACTTTGCAAATTTTATGGGGAATTAATATAAAGAGCAATAACTGAGAATAAAAATAAAAGAGTAAGGGCTCATATTTACATGGATATAATTCTTTTACAGGGAGGTACTGGGGATTGAGCATAGGGCCATTACCTCTGAGACAAACCCCCAACCCTATTTTATTTTTTATTTGGAAGTAGGGTCTCACTAAGTTGCTGAGGGCCTCAAACCTGTAATTCTCCTGATTCAATCTCCCAAGTACTGGGATTACAGTTTGTGCCACCACACCTGGCTCTAGAAATGGTACTTTTAAGTATCAGAAGAAAGGTAGTTGTGCTGCAGAGAGGGCGCTTTCAGTATGGAGACACGAGGGCAATTTTCAAGAAGAAAACTGAATAGACTAGAGATGCAAAGAACACAGAGGGAAAGAGAAAAAAAGAGAATGGTATTGAAGGGAGTGAGGCAGTGCACGTGGCCTTGTTCATTTCTTCACCTTTCTAAGCTATGATCAGCCTTTTGCTTTTAGAAACATTACTGTGCAGCCAGGTGCGGTGGCACATGCCTGTGATCCCATAACTTGGAAGATTGAGACAAGAAGACTGCAGGTTTGAGGCCAGCATGTGGTAACTTTAGCGAGACCCTATTTCAAAATAAATAAAATAGGGTTAATAGTGTAGCTCAAAGATAGACCGAAAAAAAAAAAAAAAAGTTACTGTGCTACCAAATATGTATCATCTACCCAGCCCCGGGTTTCTCCTCTTTGACTTCTTCATCCTCTACTAATTGTGAGAAAAACTTTCATTGAGGCCAGATCTTTACTGTAATCCTCCTGAATGTCTGGAAATCGAGAATGCCACTACCTGAGTGATTTGGTCATTTTCGGCCACAGTCACATTTCACATTGTGAATCATAATGAAACAGCCAGTGCACCAGGTAGGGACTCTGTCACCAAGAGTCCCTAAGCTCTTGACCCTCCTTCCTTCCAGAAAAGAAAAGAACACAGCAGCATGATGATACAGAGCATGGACTTTCACAACAGCACCGTTAATGGTAGCCACCTGTCTCATGTGTCTACCTGAGTTTAACCGAATGAAAATGAAATAGAAGCAGTAAATGTCAGTTCCTTAGTCCTCAGAGGCCACATTTCTTTTCTTTCTTTCTTTCTTTCTTTCTTTATTTACTTATTGGTGCTGGGGATTGAACTCAGGGACATTCTACCTCTAAGTTACACTCCCAACCCTATTTATTTATTTATTTATTTATTTATTTATTTATTTACACAGTACTGGGGATTGAACTCAGGGGCATACTACCTCTGAGTTACACCCCTAGTCCTATTTTTTATTCTTTATTTTGAAACAGGGTCTCACTAAGTTTCAAAATGCCTCACTAGGTAGCTGAGGCTGGCCTCGAACCCGGATCCTCCGGTCTCAGCCTCCCAAATGCTGGGATTACAAGCATGCACCACCACACCCAGCTCCTTTTTATTTTTTATTTTGAAACAGGGTCTCACTAAGTTGCTGAGAGCCTCGCTAAGTTGCTTATCCCCCAGTCTCAGTCTCCCAAGTACTGGGATTAGCCTGCACCACCGCCCCCAGCCCAGAGGCCACGCTTGAAGTGGTCAATAGCTACGTGTGTCCAATGGCTACTTACTCGCAGAGCGGCTGGGGGACACATCTGGCGTCAGAGAAAGCCCTGCTGCACAGTGTTGCTTCAGTGCCATCAGGCCTGCTGACCTTGGTCACTTTATTCCATGACTCAGTTTCCTCATCTGCAAATGGGGATGACAGTAACACCTATTTCCCAGGATTGCTGTGAACATTCGAGGTAATATTCATAAAGTGCTGACAACAGTGCACAGCACACAGGAAGCCTTAGAAAGTGAATGTTAAACAAAAACACTTCATGTTGCTGAAATACAATCATCAAGTCCAAAGCCCATCCAACATGAAGAGAAGGGCTGGGGTGGGGAATCAGTCCCTATTGTTTCTCCCCAGCAGAGGTTCTCTTCCCACCTCTTCCCGTGGCCTCTTGTGTTTGTTTTGTTCAGCTGGGAAGACCACCAAGCAGGAGCTCTTCCCTAGTGCACAGTGAGTGCTTGATAAATATTTATACTAGAAATAATAATGATGTATATGGAAAAGAATCGCTCTATCATCCTGGAGCTGGAGCCACTGCCAAGAAGTAGATGACTTCAAGCCACTCGGCTGTGCTCCATGGCAGATTAGCAGAGGAAGGGAAAAACTCAACTTGTTTGGGGATTTATGATGAGAAATAGTCCTTGTAACCAATGTCTCTTGGACCCAACCCAGAATGGTAATCCCACTTGGATACATATTTGGGTGTTTTATCATAAATACAAAAGAAAGAAATTCCCATTGCCTGGGATGGTTGGAGTGTGTGTTGTTGAATGGAATTCTTCCTCGGCTCCCACCCCAGGGGGATGATGGACAGATTGCAAAAAGGGAACCTGATTTCATTAGGGCACAAGCTCCTCTACAGACATCAAGGATTTCTCCTTGCGTAATCACTTTGTGTAACAGTGCAAGCTGTAAAACAAGCCAAAGACACATGTAGCCCTTGTCATCAAACAACCATTGACCTTCTCTCAGGCCATTCCCTCTACCCAGTTTGCCCTCGATCCCACCACCTCTTACTACTCAGTTTTGTTTTTCATTCTTCTAGGTCCTTGGAGGGCTTCTTTGATCATCGAAGTTGGGAATACATATCCTCTTCTGAAATCTTTGAGCCATTAGCAAATTGCTGCCCTCTGTCATGACTTTGTACTTACATGTTTATTTCTCCTATCTACCTAGTGTCTTTGCATCTTCTGTATCTGACATTTTATTGTTGTTTTGGTACGAGGGATTGAACCCCGGGGTATTCCACCTCTAAGCTATGCCCTTAGCCCTATTTATTTTAAAGTAGGGTGTCACTAAATTGCTGAAGGGCTTGCTAAGTTTCTGATGCTGACCTCGAATCTGCAATCCTCCTATCTCAGCCTCCCAAGTACTGGGATTACAGATGTATGCCACTGCACTCAGACTACCACTGTATTTTAATCATAGTAACAGTTGCTCAATGTCTCAGTCTTCTGGCTGCCTAATTCCAACACCACTTTCTCCAACAGAACCTTGATTTTTTATGTAGGTCTACTCTATATTTTTAAATGTAATAGAAATTCAATTCATTTTACTAAATAATTGCCAACCTATTTGACAGGTATGGTCATTTGCCTTAGCACATATCTGATAAGATAAAAGAACAAATGTTTTATAAAACTTCTGAGAGTCTCTATTGCTGAGTGTAACATAGATACAATGGCTGGAGTCTTGGCAACCATATTAGATCCTGGGATGACATTCAAATGGCAAGCAAGGAACTTCAGAAAAGCTAGACAGTTTAGTGTAGAAAGTCTCTGTGGAATCACCATTCCAGCCCAGGACTACCTACTTCTAGGCTTATTTCACACAAGAGAGAAATATTCTTTCATCTTGTCTAAGGCACCATATCTTCTTATTTTCCCTGTCATATACAACTGAACCTCATCCTAAGTACAACTCAACAATTATTTTATTAATTTTGTATTTAATGTGATTATATCCACTTTCTGCCTTATAATTTTTATTTATTTTAAATAAATAAATAATGTCTTAATTTTTTATTAAAAGTTTTTTTTAGAATAGTTTTAGGTTCATGGTAAAATTGAGGAGCAGCTATAGAGCTCCTCAGTAGCACCCACCCAATCCACACAAGCCCAGCCTCCCTGGCCACCAGCATCCCATGCTGTGTTTTTTATAATCAGTAAAGCTTTACATTAGGAAACACTTTCTGCTACCACACCCTTCCTCCAGGATGTTCTGCCTCATCTCAGGCCTAGAGAAACGGAGCCCGCCAACCATGGATGGAGTCCTCTGATCCTGTGAGTCCAGCTTTTCCTTTAAGCAGTTATTGTTAGGTATTTTGGTCACAGTGATGCAAAGCTGACAAACCTAGTGTTGTATAGTCTATGGGTTTTGACAGATGTGTGCTGACATATATCCACCCTTATTATATCACAAAGAATAGTTTGGCTTCCTTAAAAATCCACCTATTAATCACTTTTTCCCTCTCCTCAAACCCTTGGTGACCACTGATCTTTTCACTATCTTCATCTTTTTGCCTTTCCCAGAATGTTCATATAATTGGCCTTGCGTAGCAGATAGCTTTTTCAAATAAGCTTCTTTCACTTAACTTATATGCCTTTAAGTTTCCTTCATATCTTTTTTAGCTCATTTCAGCCCAATATATGAATTATGTTCCATTTATTTATCCATTTACCTATTGAAGACCATCTTGATTGTTTCCAAGTTTAGGCAATTATAAATAAAGCTGCTGTAAGCTTTTGTATATAAGTATTTGTGTGGACATAAGTGTCTAACTCATTTGGGAAAATGTCAACAAACATGATTGCTGAATGGTAGGGTAAAAAGTATATTTAGTTTTCTAGAAAACTCAGAACTTCCTTCCACAGCAATTGTACCATTTTGCACTTCCACAAGCAATGATACAGTTCCTGATGCCTCAAACCCTTGCTGGAATTCAGTGTTAATGTTTTGGATTTTTTTCCATCCCAACAGATGCATAGTTGTCTCTCATTATTGTATTTTAATTTTCAGTTCCCTAATGGTGTGTGTGTGTGTGTGTGTGTGTGTGTGTGTGTGTGTGAGAGAGAGAGAGAGAGAGAGAGAGAGAGAGAGAGAGACAAGGGATTGAACCCAAGAGCATTCTACTGCCATTTCATGCTATACACCAGCCTTATTTTATTTCTTGTTTGGAAAAAGGATCTCACTAGGTTGATGAGAGCCTGGCTAAGTTGCTGAGGTTATTTTTGAACCTGTGATTCTACTGTCTCAGCCTCCCAAGTACTAGGATTACAGGCATCTGCCACCATGCCTGGCTCTCCCTAATGATTAACAATGCTGAACATCTTTTTATGATCATTTTAAAATATTCTTTTAATGATAATTTTAAACAATCCTTTCTTCCTACCATGTTATGAGAAAAATATCAGCATTGTTACCACTTCTACTTGGAAGCAGAGAAAACAGAGACACAAAAAGCTTCCTAATTTGTCTTCAGTCATGTGTGTGTGTGTGTGTGTGTGTGTGTGTGTGTGTGTGTGTGTGTTACTGAGGATTGAACCCAGGGGGTTATACCTCCGAGCTACACCCCCACCTTTTTAAATTTTGAAACAGGGTCTCAATAAGTTGCTGGCCTTAAACCTGCTATCCTCCTGCCTTAGCCTTCCAAGTACTGGGATTATACCTGTACTCTCTCATGCCCAGCTTGTCTGCAATCTTTATAGGAATGGTAAGTCATAGTTAGACTTGAGTAATGATGTCTAGATAAGCTCATGTAGGCTTCATCGTTGAACTCTCAAAGACTGCTTTCTCTGTTTGATAGGAGCCAAGAAGTTTCTCAATACTTTGAGGTGTGGTTATGTATACAATGTCTATGTAGTATTGAAGAAAGGTGACATTTGGTAAACCAACAAGGGAAATAAAAGTCACTGTACAACTCATGCTTGGCTGCCAGAGCATGTCTTGCTGGGCAGCACCACTCTTACTTAATTTGGGGCATACCTCCCTTTCCTTTATCTTGATAAATAAAAGCAAAAAACCTTTTCCAGCTTGCACACTGGTGCATGCCTATAATCCCAACTATTTGGGAGGCTGGGGTAGGATTGAAAGTTCAAGGCCAACCTGGATGACTCAATGAAATCTGTCTCAAAACCATAAGAAAGTAAATCTTCTTTTCTATAAGTTACATGATCTATCTTTTAGAATATAGCTGAAAGAATGCTGACCAGAACAGTTTGCTGCTTCCTTATTAAGGAGCAATGCTCATGGCCTTAGCCTCTGCCAACATCAGCCAGTGGATTTGCAGACCCTGCTCAGGCAAGTCAGGGCTTTCTGTTTCATCCAGGAGGACTATGCCAGGCTACATCTGTGAGTATCAGTGATTTGAGATAACCAGAAATCACAGGCCATGCGTTGCTCCAGGATTCTGTGCTCCATTGGAACACATATATTTCACTGCATATATTTAACAGTTAGAAGGCTTGGGGACATACTGAAATATCTTTCTTAACATGGCTTCTTCACAAGAAATCAAGAGGTACACACTCCCAGGATTGTGATAGTGGCTCAGTGACAGACTCATGAATTCAAGGTGTCTCTGTCTTTTCAAATTCTTCTCAACCATACCATGATGGGCATGATCTTTAGGCTTGTCACAAATGGCTGCCAAGAATCACATATTTTCACAGCTGTATCAAGAAGAGGAAGAAAGTAGTAGGGGAAAGGTCTCTCCTTCCCACCCCTCTCTCTTTTTATCCAAAAAGGAAAATATTTCCCAGCACTCCCTAAGCTAGAAATTGCCAAAATAGTGTCACATAGCCTACTCTCAGGGCAAGATAAGGCTGGAAAACTGGGTGCCTGTTTGAGTTTTTATTGTGGGAATGAGCTATGCTAGGGAAGAAAGGGCAGGAGGATGAGGCTGTATAGACACCGGTGTCCGCAATTATCAGTTTAGAAGGATTGCTGGATACCCAAAGGGAAAACCTTCACTCAAGCAAATGATATTTAGGGATCTTACTGGGTTGCAGGACTGTCACAAAATCAACTGGCTCAATCTCAAGGAACGGGTTAGCTAAAAAGTTCTAAAATCACAAAAGGTTGATTCTGCACTGATTTTTTTTCTTTTTCTTTTTCTTTTTTTTTTTTTTTTTTTTGGTATTGGGGATTGAACCCAGGGACATTTCTACCCCTGAACTACATTCCAATCCCTTTTTAATCTTTTATTTTGAAACAGGGTCTCACTAAGTTGCTAAGGGTCTCACTGAACTGCTGAGGCTGGCCTTAAGCCTTCAATTCTCCTCTCTCAGCCTCCCAAATACTGGGATTACAGGCAGGTGTCACTGTTCCTGTCTTGCACTCTAATCTTAATACAAAAAAAAAATACTAACACTGGTTATGAGCTGAAAGACTAATTCTTTCGAAAATGAGGCTGATTTTGCTATTCTTCTTGTTGCCTGTCTCCCATAGTTTGTTCCTTAATTCCTCTGGTCCCAGATGGGACTCGCTCAATATAACTTAGCTCTCATTGATTCCCTGGGGCCCACATGTTTTCCACCAAAACACTGGAGTTGAATATTTTCACAAAATTTCCCATGGAGAAATGGAGGGTGAGAACCCATCCAGTCCCATAAAATCTGCCATCCCCTCTTCCAGGATCTTCAATCATCGCCAGGCTCAGAGTACTGCAGCTCAAAAACACATTTTCTTTTTCTGCTTAAGATGAAAGGGGTATTTTGAAATAGCCAGTCCTCCCAGACTGGATTAATTCTGGCTCTTAAGAGTCTCCACACATTAAGATGATCTTCCCCTTCCTTGTGGAAATGCTCCAGTTCCTTTTATTTGCTTGAACAATGTGTTGGTTGGGAATTTGAAATTCTTCTCATGCTAGGAATGCAAATATTCTTAGCACTCATAAAATGATCTTCTCTTAATAAAAGAACAGAGATCTCCACAAAACACAATACTTCGTCTGGGTTCAACTTGAAGAATTGAAAATATTTGTGTTATCTTGATTTTCAATGGAAGTTTCTCAGTGGAATCAAATCACCGTTTGTCAGGGCTAATATCTCTACCTCCTGCTTAGTCGGAATCAGATGTACTAGTAGCAAGGCAAGAAAGAGGGGAAGTCAAGCCTATTGTACCTGGCCCATTGTGTAATATTCCTAGGCTGGATTGTAAGGTGGGAATTCCTCTTTGCCCCTACCTCCTCGTGTGATCAATTTACATTCCAGACTATGAGACTTCATTTCTTTTTGTCTTTTTTTGTTCTAGTTCACATAGCTTCAAATGCTGGTCATACTCATAAGATTATTTAATCTTCCCTCAAATCCAAATCTACACCTGATGATGACTGTACCCTGAAAGAGCTCCTTAGATGCTTGGGTGTGCTACCATCCTAGGTGAGCTTCCAAATCAGTAGGTAAATGCTCTGAGAGTTTGGCATTCAACAGAAAATTTCTGGTCATTTTTGCTCAACCTAGTGATTCCTAAATTCATTTGGCCTTGGAACTCTATTTCTTGGGACACTTATTTGTTTCTTGTGGAAATAATCTTTGAGAAACACTGCCTAGATAATGTAGGCAGAATATCTTTCCTATAAGTAATTTAATCACCAGTCACTGCACTGAATGCTAGGAATAGGGTTGGAATAGTTTGTTGGAACAGGATTACTACAGAAACAAATAGTCCTTGAATCTCAATGCCTTCCTCTAATAAAAGCCTTATCTTTTTCACTGTTCATTTCAGTTGTTGCTGTATTCTCTTGGGTTCCTCTCTGAGCAGAAACTCAGAGACCCAGATCCTTTCCCTCTTGTGGCTCTGCTCTATTGTCACTTCAAGCTCACCCTAGCATTATCCATTCATCATACAACAAGAGAAGCAAGAATGCATGGAGAAACATACAACATAATTTAGTACAGGCCACTTCTGTTCCCATTTCATTGGTCAGAACTAGTAATGTAATCCTTTCTCAATGGAAGAGGTCTTGGAAGTATGGTATTTCTATATGCCAGGAAGAAATGAAATAGCCACATAAACACATAGCCTTGCCACAGGCTCAAGGCCTATTCTCAATCAGTTTATAAGCCCCTTCATTCCTAACATTTGAGATGGAGCTCCCAATAAATGTTAATGTTTCTAATGAAGCAGTTTAAACAAGCTTGTTTGTTTTTCTCCCCTAACAATGACCTCAATTGATTAACATTTAGGACAAAAAGCTTCTAAGTCACTGTGCGCAATTACAGAGACAACTTAGAGAAGATACTCTCCTGGAAATGCAGTCTAAAGAGGGAGCGAAAACCCACATAAATACATCTAAACACCAACTAGACTCTGCCAAATATTCAAAACCAACTGCAGCTGTGCAAAGGGAGCATAAATCTGTAGAGAGTGAGAAAGGCAGTAAAGGAAGTGGACGAGCTGGATGTCTGAATTAATTGGAGCCAGGAGAACCTCTGAGAAGGCTAAGCTTTGTACAGTATTTTTCAACAACCTATAATTTTCCTAATTGTAAATGATACAAACTTTAGGAAAGACAGAAATACAAAACATTTTAAAAATCACCCATAATCCCAGTATTCATCTACATCCCACATACCTCTTCTCTGTTTACATGACTGTAATCTACTTTTTATGTTGATTTTTCCAGTCTTTTTTCTAAACATATAATTCCATCTAAATACCACATTTTCTAGGATGTATAGTTCATTTTTAAAAAATCACCAATATAGTCTAAATGCTTCACAATATTCAGAACATGGCTTTTAAATGGCTGTGCAGTCAATTATGATTGTGTATAATTTGTTTATAACTTTTCACTCTTACAAAAAAAATGGTGTACCAGGCATGGTGGCACATCCCCGTAATCCTAGTACCTGGAAGGCTGAGACAGGAAGATTGCAAACTCAAGGACAGCCTCAGCAAAACAGACTCTCAGCAACCTAGACATACCTTGTTTCCAAACAAAAAATAAAAAGGGCTGGGGGTGTAGCTAGGGGGTAAAATGCACTTGAGCTTAATCCCTAGTAACACACACACACACACACACACACACACACTACATCAAATATCTCTGTATCCTTTACAACACACACATACACATACACAAATATGATTATTTTTCACTCCAAAAATTGTAATTTAAGATTAACATTTGTTGGATTGTATGATGTTTACTCTGAATTAAGTTTCTTTTGTGTAATATTTTATTTAATCCTCAGAAAAAGTGTCAGGCCAGTACTGTGAATTTTGTATTCATTTGCTAGGTAAGGAAATAATGATATAGAAAGGTTAAATAGTTTGCCCAATATGATGTAGTAGTAAATGGAAGAACTTGGATTTGAACTTGGACTGGCTGACTTCAGAGTCCAAACTCCATGCTCTGTGAGAACACTCTGCCCCAAGAGTCCACCTAAATTCTCACCAGCAGATTAACCTCCAGGGGAAGTTGACAGAGTAATGGATATGTCTTGAGAAGGGGGATGTACAATCAGGAAGGATAGTTTATGTGATGGCTTAGAGAAGAGAGAGGGTAAAGTTTTATGAGGGACAATAACTTTTGCCAGGTTGAAGTAAAAAAAAAAAAAAAAAGTATATATATGAGCTAATATGTCCAGGGAGGCAGTCATTTCAAATGATGATCTCCAAGCCAAAGTTCAGGAGTGTTTAAAAATTATTTAAAGAAACAAAGGGAGTGCCTGTCTAGTCATACAAAGGGGAGCGATGTCAAAACAATGCTTGATAAAGATGTACTTTGTTTCATTCTTTGATTTAGGAAATGGGCCTTTGGCTTGTGGAATGAGATAAGATCCAAGTTTCAGAGGCCTTTTTGGAGACCTTCGGTCATAATTTTCTAGCAGGCTGACAAGTTCTCTGTGGGAATGGGCCTTGCTTCACAGTAGCTGTAGAGTTTGAAGGGAGCCAGAAAGGCACGACCTTGGGCGCCGCTTCCATCTCCAGCCCCATGCTTGGCCACTTCTCCACATGCATTCCAAATCCCTGATGGAATCCAGGGTAGGAGCCATTGATGGCAGGAGAGAAGAATGCTGAGAAATGTTAGGGCAGAGTATAGGTTTCCTCCCCATATATGCCAGTTCCAATCTTTTCTCCTAAACCCTTCAAAATGGCATTAAAAAAAAAAAAAAAAAAGAATTGTGATCGTATCGATCTCAGTGTGAATTTGTTAAATGGCCCTCACTACATTTAAATGAAATACAAGCTGAGCGTGGTTGCACATACCTGTAATCCCAGTACTTGGGAGACTGATACAGGAGGATTGCAGGTTCGAGGACAACCTCAGCAACTTAGTGAGATTCTCAGCAACCTAGTGAAACCTTGTTTCAAAACAAAAATTAAAAAAAAGAAAAAGGGCCGGGCATGGTGGCGCATGCTTGTAATCCCAGCATTTGGGAGGCTGAGACCGGAGGATCCGGGTTCGCGGCCAGCCTCAGCTACCTAGTGAGGCACTCCGCAACTTAGTGAGACCCTGTTTCAAAATAAAGAATAAAAAATAGGGCTGGGGGTATAGCTCGGAGGAAGAATGCCCATGAGTTCAAACCCCAGTACCGCTAAAAAAAAAAAAAAAAAAAGGGTTTAGGATATATCTCAGAGGTAGAATGCCTCTGCATTCAATCCCCAGTATCCATTACTGGGGATTATTTAGTTAATTAATTAATTAATTAAAAATATAAACGTCCTAACAGAGTATATGATAAGTATATAATAGAGTAATATACTAATGAGTGTTCTCTAATAGAGTAATATACTGAAAGCGTATATACAGTGCCTGTGAGCTTAAGTTCTGCCTGCTGACCACCCGGGTCAAGTATTGGCATCTCTTCTTACTAGCCATATGACTTTGGGCAAATTACTTATCCTTCTGTGCCTCAGTTTCCTCAACTTTAAAATGGGGCAATAATAATTTCTACTCCATAGATCACTGTGAAGATTAAATGAGTTAAGGCAAGCCACAATTGCTGGCTATTTTCTCCACAAGGTAGAGGGCAATTGTGTGATTATTTTTTATGCTGTCCCTATGTCCCCAGCCCTTGCTTCATTGCAGGTCTTCTGTAGATGCAGATGAATTCAAACTGAGTCAGGTTCTTCTTAAATCTGGAACCCTGTCCTTGAGGAACAATCACCTGTGTATTGAGTAGCCCAAATGGTGCATTCATTCATAAACAGACAACCCTCGAGCACTTTCCTTTTTCCTTCCCAACTTCCTGGAGGCCAACACCAGTATTTTATAAACAGAGAGCGCTCTCTGTCCAGTGTCTCGTCCTGCCTCCTCTTTCCGGGTGCCTGACTCCCTCCTGCTCTCATGGTTGGCTGCTTGGGTCATCTCTGTGGACATAGACGAGCACATCATGCTAACCTCTCTTCTCTTTCACTTTCCCACTTCTTACTCTGGTGGAGGTGGAAATTGCAAAGGCCAAAGGCCTTTCTCCCTGTTTCGCCCATTCATCTAGTGGTCAGGTGAAATTAAACACTGTAGACAGTTCGAACAATGCTATGTTCATGTACGATGTTATCAGTACCAATTTCAATATTATGTACAAGAAGGAGGATGGCACAGGGTGGGATTTGGAGCAAAACACACCAAGTGCTGTGTGCACATGTTTCTATCACTCTGATCTCATTATGATGTAACTTTACAATGCACCAATTAAAAATAAATGACAGAGATTGACTGTCTTTTCTCATTAGTGTCTTCAAATTGCCTAAAAACCCTCTATGGAAATTACATCAAAGCCTCCATCTACTGTCTCAAGAATCTATAATTGAAGCTGCTTTCCCCAAATGTTAGCATTTAAGATAACCTCTACATTAGCTACTTACTTTTGAGTCAATCAATTAATAATATTGACACTACAATGATAGTTCTAAAATGCACAATAGTCTGCTGTACCATGGGTTAAATAACACTTTGATGATAGTCTGGGAACTTACTCCTATGGGTGACAGTGTTTCTATGGGAAAATACACTGTGAATTCCAGACAACTCATTTACCCACTGACTTTTGGAATATGACCGTTTAGTAAAATGGAGACTAAAAATACCAAATATTTTATGAAGTTTTTGTTAATGCATTAGAGATACATTCTTTGGTTTTTATCTTAATAGATTGATGCACATTCTAGACTCTTCCATAAGAACTGTTTTCCTGACTTCTGAAGCATAGTTGAAAGAGGGCTTTTGGATTTTCTGTAAAGATAGGACCTGGCTATTTTAATTAGCTTCATGTATATGAGACAAATTATTCTGACCTGAGAATAGACAAAGCAAGTCATTCATGATGTTGGCAGGTTTGCAGATGGTTTCACATGAGTAGATCTTTCCAGGTTACCTAGGACAGATGCACACATTGGATGGGAGAACATTGGGAAAATATTTTGGACGTGTAGATGCTTCCAAGTTTCCTTTCCTCTCAACCATTTTTTAAAGGATACACAATCTCTCCATCGCCATTTGAGGCTGGGTTTCCTGTGAGGTTTTATCCGAAAGAATGAGGGTTGAGGAAAAAATGTTTATGGCGGACAGCCTGTTTGAAATTCATTTTAACCGAAACAGAAAAACTGCAGTCTGTGGAGTGGGAAAGGCCCAGACCTGGTAGAAGACATGAGTTTTGGCTCCGACCTGAATCGAGTGGCTTTGAGCAAGTGAGAGCCTCACCAGAGAGCCTCATTATCTACATGTGAACAATAAGGTTTGGCATCTATGACTTGAAGTTCCTTTCCAGCCCTTTGCTTTGTTTCTGTGGTTGGGACTAATGTAAAGATGTGGGGGATACATCCTCCCCAAATCACTTCAGGGGACAGCAGAGAGAGAGAGAGGCTGCCAATATCAGTCACTTTATCAACTTTAAAGTACGCTTTAACACAGAATAAGTTAGGTTTAGCTAAGTAACCTTATTCTGTGAATTCCGTGAATAAAATGGATATTTATTAATTAATTTTGTTAATTTTTATTCTGTGAATTAAAAAATTATATTTTCTAAAATTTGAATTTTCCCCCTCTTCTCTTCCCTCCCTCTCTCCCTTCCATCCTTCCTCCTCTTCCTTAAAAGCCTTTAAGAGGGGAACCCAACAGCGTTGGCTTGGGAACACAGCTCTTGGGGTCAGGATGTAGCGCAGGGAAATCCCCAGTGCTGGAACCTCAGGCTCCAGAGACCCATCTGGTTATGGAAGCTGCAGTACTTCCAGAGCGAGCCAAGACGCCACTTGTGATTCCAGCCAACTGTCCCCAGGCCAGACCATTCATAGGGAAGGACTCTGCCGGCATCCTGCTTCCTGATGCCAAAATCCAGGAGGTGCAGCACCTGCTCAGGAAAGCCACAGCGTGAGGGGAGATGACTGGGGAGGAGGTCACCATTTCTCTTCTGCATTGGCACGACGGCCGCTTTCTTATCTTTTAGTACTCTTGCTCTGGATCTCGATGGCCTGGGTGCTTAAGGATTGCTCTCATACATTTTTATTTTCCCACATTAATATTTCTCTTAAAACTCATGATAAGTGAGGGTGGGGTGAGGCGGGGAAGGGGCTGGAAAGACTGAGGGAGATGGAGTGAGGGGGGAAGATAAGAGTGGGTGGAGTGGGAAGGGGAAGGGTGGAGATACAGGAAAAAGTAAATGAATGGCCAAAGGAACCAACAAAGGAGCAAGCGAAGGAAGCAGTCTGCAAACAAGCAAAGAAAATAAATATTTGTGGAGTGAAGCCAGGTCTCTGCCTCGTGAACTTACAGTCGGAGGAGGGAAGATAGTAAACAAAGAATTAAATACTTTAACAGTTACAGTGGTGATACAATTGCCGTGGAGAAATGCAAGGGATTCCAGTCTAAGTCCTGGGAGTTAAGGATGGTGTCCACGTTGGATATTTCTATATCATTTTCCAAATAGAAATCTGAAAGTAAATTATATTGCAATATGGTGTATTTTCTTTTTCTTTCTTTCTTTTTTTCTTTTTTTTCCCAAATGAAACCCAAGCACACATCCTGTTCTGTCCCACCCTCCACCCCCATACGGGAGCTCCCGCCTACGTCCAGGATCAGCCTGGGTGTTCCGTGGTTTTTCCATCCTGAGCTTTACCGCTCAGCTCCTTCCCCGGCCTCCCAAACTCGACGTGGAGCGCCACCTAGAGTTTGACTGGCACATTCTCACCACAGAGGAACACCCTGGTGCTTTAAAATCTGGAGTGTTTACTATTTTTTGGAAAATTCAATAAAGAAATAAATAGATGCTCAACTGACGAATAGCAGAATGAATGAATGAGCCCAGCAGCAGGCAAGTATGCAAACAAGACAAACTTGTTCAGTGCCATTGGCATCCAGAGTGAATTCGAAAGACTCCAAGTTTTCTAGGAAGAATGGCTTTCTCTAGGCACTTTCCAAGATTTGTTTTGCAAAGCTGCCAGTGAGAATTCTAGACAATGAACTGGAAGTAGTGAGTTTCCTTGGGACATCCAACATGGTTTTTTTTTTTCCTGTTTTTCCAAACCTCAAAGCTAGAAAGTTCCTAGAAGATGCTTATGGTTAGGTCAAATCTGCCTTGTTCTTAGGAATAACTACCTGATAATTTATTGAATAGTCTATATTACTGAAATATTTATAGCATTAAGATATAATGAACAGTGGCAACTTATGGAGTAGATTAATATTGCAGCTATTAAGGAGTGAAAAAAATGCATAAGATCTGTCATTTTCAAATCATGTTAATGCAAGATATCTAGCTGTTACCACATTTCAATTAGCTCAACAAGAAAAACTAACCAGTTATATTTCAACAATGATATCATATATATAACTTTTTGTGGGTTCTGGGAATCAAACCCTGGGGCAATTACCTCCAAACTACACCCCCAGCCCCCCTTTTTAAAATTTTGTAACAGGGTATCACTAAGTTGCTGAGGCTGGCCTTGAATCTGTGATCCTCCTGTCTCAGTCTCCCAAGTACTGGGATTACAGACATGTGCCAGCAAGCCCTGCAATAGTGTCATTTTACTGAAAACTTTTCCACCCAAGATATTAAAATTTAAACGGAGGGCAATAATGAAAATGAGTATTACTAGAATATATGTTCCAGGAGTATAGAGACCATTTTGATCTCATTTGCCTCCACAGCCTTATCACTTTCCATATGTCTAGCATATATTACACATTCAGTAAAGCTTTCTTGAAAGCTGCATGCAGACGTAATAGAAACCCTGATTTACTCAGAAAAAGAAAAATCAGTAGATACATACTTCAGTCATCCAGTTTAGTGAGAGCTAGTTTATTGCCATGCTTTCTTAAAAGCCTTTCATGGCTTTTCATATTTCACTGCATTTCAGTGTTTCTACCTATTTTTAACTTTCCTACCTCAATCCATTTTCTTCTTGTGTCTCCAAATTCATTTCCCCTGCTCTTCAACACAAACTGCCTTTGCCTTTCACTGTTGGTTTGTTCATGGTTGCATGGACACCACGTGTATTCTTATTTGCAAACCCTCACTGTTTAAATTTCCCTCACTTGGATGCACTCTCTTCTCCTCCTTCCCTCTACTCCACTCCTTTCTCCAATCTGTGGACATTCTCCCCTTCCTTCAAGAACCATTTTGAGCTCACAGCACTCTCCTTCCTTAATCCATTCTCTCTCCCTCTTTCTCTATCTTCCTCTCCCTCCAACTAACTCCTGATTTCAAACTCATAGTACGCTCTACTTTCTATGCTGCATCAACGAACATAAATGCATAATCTTCCTATATCTTTCACTTTTATGGGTATTAGTCTTATCTTCTTAATCAGACCCTAAACTCCTATGGATTATAGTTTGTGCCTTATTCCTCATTTCTTTCTAGTGTGTGTGTGTGTGTGTGTGTGTGTGTGTGTGTGTGTGCGTGCGCGCGCGTAGCACTTGGGATCAAACCCAGGGGTGTTCCACCACTCGGCTAACACTTCCAGCCCTTTTATTTTTGATTTTGAAATAGGGTCTTCCTAAGTTGCTGAGAGACTCACTGAGTTACTGAGGCTGGCCTCACAAACCTGCGACCCTCCTCTCTCAGCCTCCCAAGTACTGGCATTACAGAGGTGTGTCAACGTGCCCAGCTTCTTGATCTGTATTAAATGCCCACCTGGTTGGAACAGAGATTCTGAATAAGGGAGTAGTGGAAGGAAAACTGGATCTATATTATGAAAAATCCTGAATGAATGCAAGGTCAAAAGAGTGTCTTTAGCCTCAAGACAGAAATGAGATTGTGTTCCACCATGACAGAAGAAACACAGATCTTTCCAAAAAACACCCTCTTCTCCACAGATACTTCACCATTATCAGCCAAGTAACTAACAATCATTATTATACAGAAGAAATATGGAGAAGGAAAATTCCACCTTGATTTCCATGTTCCATACAGCTTTCTAAAAATGACTATGTATGTTGGGTGAGTGGTAAATTAAATGTCCTGTACTTAATTTCTCCTGTCTCTGGTACTGGAAAAGACTGAGTCGGCTGGGATCCATGAGGTTTCAAAGGAGCCATGTTCCACCCAGGGCCTGGACAGAGCTGGAATGGCTGGTGATTTTGCTATAGATTGAAATGAGCAGAGCAACTATCTAGAGACATTCTGAATAATGATAAAAGAATTAAAAATAAAACTAAGTCTTTTGCTTATAGGATTGCTTGTTTTATGAGTGCTTCTATAGGGAGGCACAAATTTTATTATGAACTTAAGAAGAACGTTTAAAAAACTTCAAAGGTAAATGCTTTCAGTAAAAATCCTTTTCTCTGCGGAGCAATGTGATAAACCAAAAGCTACATCTTCAGAGCCAGACATTTTGAAAGAGCAAAAACTAAAGGAATGTATTCAGCAATTATCTGGTTTTTGCATTTAAACATTTAGGCAGAAGGAGCAATATTTCATTTTTCCTCTGAAATGTGGGATTTCTTTGCCTGGACTAGCTCAATAACAATGTCAGGAAGTAGTCAATCCTCATTATTCACAGATTCTGTAATTACAAATTCACCTACTTGCTAACATTTATTTGTAATCCTAAGATCAGTACTCTTGGCCTCTTGTGGTCATTCCTGATAATGTACAGAATGGCAAAAAAAATGTGAGCCGCCCACCCCCTGCCTTTTTGTTTCTGCTCCCATACTGTAAAAAGTGTCCTTTCCATAATTTATTTAGTGTGATGATCTTGCATATTTGTGTATTTCATTGGTGATTTTGCTGTTAAAAAGCCCCCTGAGTATAGTGCTATCTTGTATTCCTAAGTGCAAGGAGGCCGAGATGTGCTTTATGAAGAAAATAAGCCTGTGAGATCAGCTTCAAGTAGGCATGAGTTCTACTACTGTTGGCCATGAGTTCAGTGTATAGGGATCAAAACATGTATTAAGTAAGGTGTCTTTATTTGTTTATTGATTGATTGATTGATTGATTGATTGTGGTACTAAGAATTGAACCCAGGGATATTCTGCCTCCAAGCTACACCCCCAGAATGATTTTATTTTTTATTTGGAAACAAGGTCTCACTAAGTTGCTGAGGGCCTCACTATGATGTTGAGGCTGGCTTCTATCCTTTAATCCTCCTGTTTCAGCCTCTCAAGTACTGGGATTATAGGTGTGCACCACCAAGCCCATCTTAAGCAAGGAGTCTTTAAACAGAAACACATACAAAACAAGGTCTTATGTTTATTGGTGGGGAAAAAAATATCGTGATTAGAGACTTTCAGGAGCTTAATCCTGTATTTCATCTGGAAACGATGATTTAGTATTGGCTAATTCAGTGTTTGTGGTGGCTTTATGGAGGACAGCTTCCATGAATACCAAGAATCCACTGCATGTGGATGAAAAGGCTCCATAATTCTTGATTTCTCATGATCAGAACCAAACATGTGACAAAACATTAGCCCACATAAGGTGTAATGTCATGCCAGAGCCTCAGTTTTGCAGACAGATTTAGAATGGCATCTCAGGGCATTTCCTCACTAACTGGGGGACTTCAAGCAATGTTCTTTAGCTTTCTAAGGCTGTATTTCAAAGTTACAAGGGGAATTAAGAAGTGCGTGGCATACAGAAAGCCCTGGATGCTGAATTGACATTGATTGTCCTACTCTTTATCTCTCACAGAGTACAATTTCCATTTCAAGGATTCATGAATTTTCAGGATGAAAGTGCCTTTCTGTCAACAGGGCTCTTCAATCTGCAGTAGGGCTCACGAAGTCCTGCTTGTATCAAGAACTAGACAGGAAGCTGGGAAACCAATTTTCAAATTATTCGCTGTATAGTTTTAACCCACTTCCAGGCAATTTTCTGCCAAAAATGTGACTCTTTAGTTTGCAACTGCATTTACAAACATTCATCTCATTTAGATAGAGTGTTTTGTTTGGTTTTGTACTGTGGATTGAACCCAGGGGAATTCTACCTCTGAGCTACACCCCTGGCCCTTTTATTTTGAAACAGGGTCTCTATAAGTTACTGAAAGCCTCGCTAAGTTGCTGAAGGTGGCCTCACACCTCAATCCTCCTCTCTCAGCCTCCAAGTACTGGGATCACAGGCATGCACCACCACACCTGGCGGCATTTAGATATAAACAACAACAAAACAGTTCTACTGTCAACACCCACTTAGAAACACAGAGTCCTAAAGATGGCTCAATCCATCATTCAGTTCATATTTAAATATCATATCCCAAAGATGGCACAATCAGTCTTTCAGTTCATATTTAAATATCATATCCCAAATCATCCAGAGTTCCCCATGGTAGAGACTTGAGAGTGAATCTTCCCAGACTGTTCAGCTTGTCCCGTGCTCTCTCTTCAAGGGTGGAATGATGTGTTTGACTCCGTTCCTCTGAATATTAGAAAGCATCTCTCTGGGACCTTCTCCCTCAGTGGCCTCTGGCATGAATCAACATCAGGCCAGACAAGTCCAAGTTCTCTGCTAGGCAGATAGTTAGAAATAAGTATAAGACTCACCTTATGAAAGATACGAAAGACATCCCTACAGTGCTAGTGCCTCACAGAGAGGCACCTAAATCCCACCATACCTTTGTCACTGAGAAGATTCTCCTCCAATGAGTGTTTCTCCTTTATCTCCTTTCCTTGAGGAATGGATGACTCTCTCCTAGCCTGGACTTTTATCTCCAAAGTACCTCTTCTCTCATCTCACCTCTGAGGTGGGGAGCTGTCAGAAAAGGAAAGGAAAGCCCATCTCACCCCATTTGCTTTCCAGAAAATTGTCACTTTGTCATTTTTTAAATCCTTCCTTTTTTTCTCCCTTACCTTATATAATGAAGGCTCATCTCTCCTTGGAAGGGGGTGAGGACAGAAGAGATTAGACTCTATGAATAAGGAGAAATAATGCTTATAGTCTCAGAGTTTCTACTGTTTGAACACTGCTGGGGATATTAGTCATGAGGGCTTATTGTCCAAAGAACATCAGAGCACATCTGGAAATTAAATAAAAGTAATAAGAGGGTTCAAATCAACTGACATTTTCCAGAGAATCCCTCAAGACAATTAATAAGATATTACCCACAGAGGCACAGAGAAACTTTGATTCTGTGCTGCTTAAATAAGTCTTTAAAAATAAGTATCAAAATTCACCTCAAATAGTTTGGTTTGTATTAACTGCCCTCTCTGTGGCTCCACACACAGTCTTGGAATCTGCCTTTTTTGTATCTGTTTCATTTGATTTGCTTCCATCCTCACCGAATAGACAAGTGGCCATTTCTAAATGGTCTTTTTGACACTATATAATTCTGACAGCCTAAGTTTAGTTCAGAAGCTGAAAGCAAGAGACTATTTGCTGTAGGAGGCAAGGATGTGGAGACTACCTCTCTCCTGAGAAATACTCTCATTAAGGTGACTCTCGCCAACGAACCAAGGTCAAAATTAAGTCTAGATCAGACTCCCCCATGGCAAGAGAGAGACATTTATTTGGAGATCTTCTTCCTTAAAAAGATGGTTGTTAGAGCGTGCAAAGGAAGAGAAAGGAAGTGACTTCAACCTTTTCCTTATCTGTAAAAAGCAATGATTACTCCCCTTGGTTTGGTACAGCCAGCCTGTCAAGAATCATGGAGCGGAGCCAAATTGAGACAAGAGAAGAGGAAGAGCCAAGTCTGGACTTTGCAAGGCTTCGCTCTTTCCTCTTCCCTCTCCATGTTTCCCCCTTACCCTATGGGCACCCATGAGCCTCTAGTGAATCATCAAATACTCTGGATCTCCCAGTTCACTTTGAGTATCTTAATCTGGGTGTCATGAGTTGAACTGTTTCTCCAGAAATTAATTCCTGACCCCAGTACCTCAGAATGTCACCTTGTTTAGGAGATAGTGTCTTTGCAAAGATAATCAAATTGAAATGAAATCATTACAATGGGCCCTAATCCAATAGGACTGGCACCCTTATAAAAAGAGAAAACTTAGAGACAGACACACATCTAGGGTTCACACATCAAATGAACAGAAAGACGGCTATTGAAAGTCAAGAAGAGGGTCCCAGAGCAGAATCTTTCCTTCACAGCTCACAGAAGGAACCAATCTTGTTGACTCTTAGATTTCTAGCTTCCAGAACTGTGAAACAGTAAATGTCTGCTATTCAAGTACTCAAGGATGGTATGAGGTTGTAGCTACCCTACCCACTGGGCCATCCAGTTCTATTTGTTATACATTTGGTACTCAAAGTTTGAATCTCTAACACAAGGAAGTCTCAGAATTCTTGCCAGGCTCCTTAACTCTGCGTGTGTGTGTGTGTGTGTGTGTGTGTGTGTGTGTGTGTGTGTTACTGGGGATTGAACCCAGGGGGTGTTCTACCTCTGAGCAACACCCCCAGCTCTATTTTATTATTATTATTATTTTTGAAACAAGGTCTTAACTAAGTTGCTGAGGTTGGCCTCGAACCTGTGATCCTCCTGTACTGGGATTACAGGCGTGCGCCACCATGACTGCCACGCCCAGCTCCCTAACACTTATCTAATCACATTGTCCTTAATCTGAAGCCATGTGAACGTGCCTTGTGCATAAGCACAGAGATCGCTCAGCAATGGTTTT
Organism: Graphiurus murinus; assembly: GCA_004027655.1. Lineage (NCBI taxonomy): Eukaryota > Metazoa > Chordata > Mammalia > Rodentia > Gliridae > Graphiurus > Graphiurus murinus. Next base: position 70,711 of record PVLC010000621.1, on the reverse strand, counting down.
GTGTATTCCTTTCTAGATTTAGCTCTCACTCCCCTCTTCCCACTCTATTCCACCTGAACTGACCTACTCATTTCCTGGAGGGAAACCTGTTCCTTCACCTCAGGACCTTTGCACAAGCTGCTCTCACTTCCTTAATACACCTCCACGCATGTCAAGATCTGGCCCATTCCAACGTAGACTTTTGTCACTCAGAGATGCTGACTTGTCACTTATTTGGGGACGTCATCCCTGAACTCTGCCAAAATTGAGCCACCTGCCTGTCCTATGAGACCCCGCAGCACCGTGTGCTCACTTCTCTTCTATCAATAACCAGGCTCTTTGGCATTGACCTTTTCTTGGTTACCTCCCCCACTAGGCTAGGGGAGGGGCTGTTCCATGTTTAATTTCAGATCTGCAGCCCTGGGCTCAGTAGGTACCCTGAAATTCAGTTTTGCATATTATAATAGTGCATCACAACTTTGCACATTTTCATAGCTAATCAATATGAAAGGACTATATTGGAAAATCACTTTTTTGTTTTGTTTTGTTTTACATTGGAAAATAGTCCTCCTCCTCCAAAGCTTTAATCCTGAGGTCCTACAGATGAGGCCAGCGGCCTAATTCAACCTGCAGAAGGGCTCACCTGGCCAGCACAGTGCTCCAGATGTCCCCGAATGTGGACACCTCTCTCTGGAGGTGCAGGCTTTGCAGGGGACCCCAGACTCCTCATTCCCACTCATTAGTACTACCTGTCTGACCCTGGGTGTTGGGTTCTTTGAAAACATTACCCCGGGGGTTCTTCATCAAAATGTACTTTCCTGACATTCCCCTTCCCCAAACCTGTTCATCTAATTTTAAATAAAGGTTTAATTGGTCAACTGTTTCAGAGAAAAGTCATATTGTATCCAGCATCTGTGAGTGGGATTATTTGAAGTATATTTGTGGGCACGGAAGGTTTTCCTGGAAACCTGCAAAGCAAAACACTCAAAGGAATAAAAGCGCTTGGTTGCTCGATAAGAGTTTCACCTGACCTTCTAGAAAGTATACTACCCCTGCAAATAAATAATTTCCACCAAACTCTGCTTTCCTTCTCTGGACCCTGACAGAGATGCTGTCAGGCAGAAGAATGGTTAAATCACTGGAAGCATGAAGGCGAAGGGCAGAAAGAGCAACAAGACCCCAGGTCAGAATTGTCGATCTCTGCGCAAAGGAGTGCTACATCACTGACGAGGAGGTAGAAAAGGTTGCTCTTTGGATTCTCTTTCTTATTTTTTTAATCAACTTCAGAAAGGGGAAATGGCAAGCCAGGCATGGTGGTGCATGCTTGTAATCTCAGTACTTGGGAGTCTGAGACAGGAGGATCACAGGTTCACCGCCAGCCTCAGCTACTTAGTGAGGCCCTACGCAACTTAGTGAGAACCTGTTTCAAAAAAAAAAAAAAAAAACATAAAATCGGGTTGGGGGTGTAGTGCAGAGGTAGAATGCCCCTGGGTTCAATTCTCAGTACCACAAAACAAAAGAAAAAGAAAAAAAAAAAGGGAAATGGTAGTTTCCTCTTAGAATATATCCAGACTGCTCTGGGTTCATGCTGTGCTAGGGTTTAAATCAACTAGCATTGCCTAGTGGACTTATCTAGGAGATACTTAAGGAAAAAAAAAATGTGCTGTGTTGTTCAGCCTGGCAACCAAGACATAATAATGCAGCGTCTTCCAGGTGGAAGAGAAGTTCCTCCAAAAAGAATCGGTCTGCAGCAGAATTCTCTAGAATACCTCCATCCTCCTGCTCTCCCCACCCCCGCCTTCCCTATTAATTTCCTACAGGGGTACCTTTGGTGTCCCCCTGAAAGGCTCAGGGTCCCAATGCCAAACGCAGCTTCTCCTCTGATCCTTGATCCCTCTTCTAACCCTGTTTTCAAGGCTGACACATTTCTGTCCAGAGTTACCATTTCTTTCCTCCCCCTTTGCCAGTTTTTAGCCCAATATGTCAATTGTCCTACACTTCCATGACTTCAGCCCTTAAACATTTTAACCAACAGTGGAGAATTCTGTAGAGAACTTTCTACAAAATTCTGTTTATAATCTCTTCCCTTCCCCCCACCAGCTCACTGGGGCAGTGATTTCCTCAAAGAATTCCAACAAATTAGTTAGGCACGACTCCCCTTCCTGAAATGATGTTAGCTGTCTTTAATCAAGCTTGCTTTTCCAACTGTTCCCGATTTGATACCTTAAAGTAGTTAGAGTGTTTTCCCCTAAGTAAAGCTAAACTGCTTATCTTTTTATTCCCAACATACCCACAAATATTGATAAGGTTTCAGGAAGAGAGTGTGTGATGAAGAGGGAAAGGATTCTTTTAAGTCCTTTAACTTCTTTTCATAGAGACCTTTAAAAAAAAAGTCCAAAGATAAATGTTTAAAACCAGAATCCCGGAGAAAACTGTCTCAAAATCAGTCCTGGTGTTTTAAAAAGGTTAGTACTTCCTCCACACAGTTGAACAAATGTTTAAAGTAAGACTATCTTAATCATTCAAGGTCAATGGTGTGAAGTTCCTACACTAATCACAGCCGGTATTTACTTGGTGTTAGCAATGCCAAACCTCAACTTCTGAAGTCAAGAGGTTAAGTTATAAATACCCACTATTAGATAACTATAAAATATTTGCCTAAAGGCTTTGATAGTTGAAAGCTTTCCATTATACACATATACGGATATGTATATTCTTGGAGATATGTGTATTTTAAGATACATATGTGGCTCCACAACACCTCATGTGTGGTCATGATATCCATCACATAAACTTCTTCATTTTCCAAACCCTGGGATACAATTTCAAACCATATATAAACTGACTTTATACTGCACATATGCAGGGCACGGGGCCCTACCACACGGATGGCATCATCATTTCCACACAGTTTGATTCATGGTCCAAACCCAGGAAAGGGTCTCCAGGAAAGGACTTTTTAGGACCGGGTTTCCAATTTGAAACTCTCCATGGGAATTTCCAGAATAACTCTGATACTTCAAGGGGAAAAAAGCAAAGAAGGACTGAAAAGCAGAACCAAAAACCAAACAAAAGGGGCAGCATTAAAAAGTTATGTGATGAAGTGGGATGCTGTAAAATTTTTATGATGACTTGTTTGGAAAGAGCTTGCTTAACAAATGCAGTCATCTTCTATTCAAATGCAAAGCAATAAAACCTTTTATAGTGCACTATCACATGCCATAATGTGTACGGAATGGTTAAGCCAAATCAGATCTTGGAAAAGAGCATTGTATTTGCTCTTCTAGGAAAGTCTGGAGAGAGAAAGAGAGAGAGACAGAGAGAGAGAGAGAGAGAGAGAGAGAGAGAGAGAGAGAGAGAGAGAGAGAGAGGGCACGAACACAAAGTGAAGGAAGAAACTTCTTCAGAGTTATGGGGATGAGGAATTTCCTGGAAGTTTTATCAATTAAGGAATGGGTACAGAAAGAAGAACTATCTCCTTTCCTAGAAAAGAGAAAACTAGTGAGGGAAATGAGATTAAAATATTACCTCACATATTTTAAGGGCAATTGTGTAGAAGAGTTGCTAATTGTAGAGTTATGATGGACATGAAGTTATAAAGGACAGAACTAGGGATTGGGGTGGAGAGAGGAGATTGTTTTGACTCAATATAGAACCTACTGAGCTGGATATAGTGGTGCATACCTGTAATCCCAGTACTTGGGAGGCTGAGGCAGAAGGATGGCAAGTTCGAGGCTAGCCTCAGCAACTTAGCAAGACCCTCAGCAATTTAACGAGACACTGCTTATACACACAGGCACACGTGCATGCATGCACACATGCACATACACACAGGCATGCACATACACACACACACAACACACATACAGCTGGGGGTGTAGCTCAGGGGTAGAACACCCCTGTGTTCAATGCCCAGTACCATAATCATAATCATAATCATAATCATAATAATCTACTAACATGACAGTTTCTCAACAAAGTAATGATCTATGTTAGAAACTATTGAGTTCTCCAAGCCTTGCTCAAGTAGAGGCTCAATTACCATCCAATAGGAGTGTCACACAGTGCTATAGTTTGAATCTCGAATGCCTCCAAGGGAACATGCATTAAAGGCTTGGTTCCCAGGGCAGTATTATCAGGAGGTGCTGGAAATTCGAGGGGTGGCTCCTAGTGGGAGGTCTATAGGTCATTGGGAGCAAGCTCTCGAAAGAGATCGTGGTACCCCAGTTCCTTCCTTCTTGTCTCTTTTGCTCCCTGGCTATCAGTGAGTGTGGTTTTATCCACCATGAGCTCCCACCATGATGTGCTACCTCCCCACAGGCCCAAGGCAATGGGGGCCAACCAACCATAGACTAGACCCTCTAAAGCTATGAGCACAAATAAGCCTTTTCCCTTTACAAGTTAACTATCTCAGGTGGTTTTTATTGTGACAGAAAGCTGACAGACACACACAGGTAGTAGACTCCTGCCATAGGTGAGCTGTGGATGTGTTGACTCCTATGGTTCAGGTGTTTACAAATCTAAGATTGGCTTTGAATCCTGAGTCAGCAATTGAAGACATTTCTGATCCCCTTTAAATCTGATTGTGCATCTGAATACAATTTTTGTTTTTGTTTTTTTAAAAAGGTAAATTGTATAAATTTGGCCTCATTGTTTAATGCTCGCCATGGAGAAAGGGGTTTCTTTAAGTAGGAAATATCAAAAGGAAAGGCTTTTTTAAATCTCAGGTTTGGACTGGTTGTGGTGCACACCTGTAATCTTGGGATGCTGAAACAGAAGAATTGCAGGACCAGCTGTTAACAAGTTAGTGAGACCCCTGGCAACCTAGCAAGACCCTATTTCAAGACAAAATTTTTTTTAAAAGGAGCTGGGGCTGTAATTTGTATGTAGAACACCCCTAGGTTCAATCTCCAGTGTCACAAAAACAAACAAACAAACAAACAAACAAAAAACCCTCATCTTTGGAGCACAGGATTTTTCTGTTTACTCAGAACTTATTTTGTCAAATATTTTCAGATCAGGGAGCCATGATGTGTAGATGTGTGGGGAAATTTCAAAGTTTAAGGAAATCAGAGATGTCATATTCTGAATAGAAATTTGATGTAAAATGTATTAGTTTATGTTTTTCCTTATTTCTACATTATCGCCTCTGATTCCCCTTTTTAAGTTACACATGCAGCCAAAGGGCCCTTTTCTTTGACCACTTCTTCTTCATTTTACTTTTATGTCTTCTTAGGATCAGTTCTTGCCTCCCATAACATATTTTCCTTCTGAGGTACAACAATGACAACAAAAAAACGATTCCTACAGTCCTCTTCTTACTAGGAGAACAAATTCTCTGCCTGGATAAGGGCAAGAAAGGCAGAGAATTACTAAGCCAGCCTCATTATCTCACTCCTTGTTTATCATCAAATGTGCCAAAAATTTGCCCAGGAACAGATTTCCTGCCCTGTCATTTAAACTGACTATTTCTTTCTTTTACTGTCTTGCCAAACTTTATGATACAAGAGAGTTTGAGACAGGTGAGGGCAATGTAGTGAGCCCAGGATGTATTTTATCCTTATTAAGTACCTCTCATTCCCTAGGAACCGGACAAATCTATATTTAATGCCCTTCTACCTCACTGTAGAATGCTGGCCTCCATACTGTGGGCAGTGAAGGGAACGCACAGCAAAAGCAGAGGTGACTCTGCTCAAGTCCCAGTGCCGCTTCCTACGCGTTGGCAATTCTATGACTTTCTCTGTAGGTCAAGGTCCCATTACTCAGTCTAGACAGAGTCTTCCTGTGCACAGTATTTCCACACATTTTCCTCTTTTTACTTCTCTTTCTTTTGGGGTTCCTTTTTAGGGTACTAAGATTTTCCTCTTGCACAGAATCTGTCTGGTTTCATTCCATTAGAATCCATTTCAAGGAGAGGTTCTGCGAAGAGAGAGTGCATCTGTCTCCCAAAGCACAAAGAAGACACGCAGAGGGCAGCCTGCTTTCAAGTTTTTTCATTAAATAGAAACATGTTATGAAATAAGATATTAAATATGAACAGCACATGACCCTACCTTGAAGGAAAAGATACTTCATTCAGCACATGGTGGAACAAGGGGTATATGAAGTACACTGCTCCACCGCTATCCGTGAAGACATTAAAATAACTGGCACATGAAGTGTGTGCTTTCAGACATCACCTGTTTTATATTTACTACCTCATTTGTTTTTCACAACACACTTATGAGGCGATGGTATATTATTTTTATCCTGAAAGAGAAAGATGAAGCTTAAAGAGACGAAATAAGACTTGTCCAACATCATGCCGCTTCCTTAAGCTATTTGAACCCACATTATTCTGGGTTCCAGAATCTCTCCTCTGTACCTCCATTGCCCATCCCACCCCAGGTGTTTCTTCAAAGGTGAACATAGAGCTGGGCATGGTGGAGCACACTTAAGCCCAGTACTTGGGAAGCAGAGACAGGAGGATCGCAGGTTTGCAGACAGCCTCAGCAGCTTAGCAAGATCCTGTTTCCAAACTAAGAAGAAAAAAAAAGAGGGTTGGTGGTATAGCTCAGAGGCAGAATGTCCCTGGGTTCACTTCCTAGTACCACAAAATAATAAATAAATAAATAAATAAATAAATAAATAAATAAATAAATAAATAAATAAATAAAATGTGAACATAAGAAAGAAGCCGTTTCCATTTCGAGCAGATTCTTCTTTTTATTTTCTCTCTCTATTATGCAGTCTTTCTCTAATTGTGACTCTGAAGTGAGTCCTCATGCATGGGGAGCCCCCATTATGCCAGGACTCCTGGAAATGCCCTCGGGCCTCAGTTCAGGTTTCCTTTAGCCTTCCCTGCTCTTTCCAGGCCTGGCTTCTCTGGAGAGTGCGTGGCGGGTGGGGACAGAGTGCAGTCACGCGTAGGCGTCTCACTGAAAGGGCAGCTGTCCACTGAGTTCACACGGTAACTCGAGTAGGTGTGTTACTTGATACGCCACAAGAAAATGCCCACCCCGAGAGTCTAAAATTGTGGATTTAATAGGTCTCCCGCCGCTGCTCGGCTGCCTTCCAAAGGCCCGAGGAACCGCTTCCTCTGCCAGCAGGAACTTCTGTCAGAGACTCCGGGGAATAGCGGCTGCTGATCTGTGGCAAGAGGTGACAGGTGACTGCTCTGCAATCGTGGGATGTTAAAACTGATAGTAATATATTTTTTTATTCCAAAGTGTGAATGGAGACAAGGGAAAGAAAGAAAAGCTGCTTGATCTTCGCCTGAATGTTCTGTGACTTTAGAGAAGGTGCTGGCCTCCAACCAGCTTTCCACACTCGGTGACCTAAGTCTTCCAAAGACCCATTCTGGGAAGATCATGGCACAAGATGTCCAAGCTGGGCTCTCCCAGAGCTTCGCTCAGCTGGGACCCCTCCCCCAACAACCTCCCCATCAGCCTCATAGAGGTAGCACCACCGCTACCTGAGAAGTTCTTGCCTTTGTTCCTCTCAAGAAGAGCAAGGGACCACTACACGTGCTCTAAGACATGGCAATTCCAAAGGCAGCCTTAATTATTTCATCCCAAGACATAGTGAACTTCAATTAATGCCTAGATTTTTTACAACTTACCAAATGAAACTATCAAGTTGTGGAAGTTCTTCAGCCCATCAGAAGTATTGCTTCATAAGCTCTAAGCACCAAAACAGCTTTGGATAATATTCATCTCCTCCTAGAAATAGCGGATCAGTTATTTGTTGCAGAGATATGAGCCATATTTTGATAGTCCAATTAAAACACATATTCTATGTTTAATATCAATGGCTATGATTTTGTTTTTTCACCAGGTTTCTATGTTTAAACCTTTATTTAAATAGCTGTTCCAGCTGAGCATGGTGGTACATGCCTGTCATCCCAGTACTTGGGAGGCTGAGACAGAAGGATTGGAGATTTGAGGCTAGCCTTAGCAAGTTAGCAAGGTCTTTTCAGCAACTTAGTGAGAACCTATTTCAAAATAAAAATAAAATAGGGCTCAAGGTGTAGCTCAGAGGTAGAATGTCCCTGAGTTCAACTCCCAGTACCATAAAAACAACAACAAAGATGTTCTTTGGGCCTGAGCCGGGTTGCTTTTTTTTTTTTTTTTTTTTTTTTCAGTACTAGGGATGGAACCCAGGGGCATTCTACCTCAGAGCTATACCCCCCAGCCCTATTTTTTATTCATTTTCTGAAATAGGGTCTTACAAAGTTGTGGAGGGTCTCACTAAGTAGCTGAGACTGGCCACAAACCCAGATCCTCCAGTCTCAGCCTCCCAAGTACTAGAATTACAAGCATGCGCCACCACACCCGGCTGGGTTGCTTTCTTATTGCTGTGGATCCATTGGCGTATTCCTTGGGAGACTGTGTGACTGTTCCTGAGACCAGGAATTCATGGTATAGACCCTCCTTCTTAAATACTTTCTTAAAGAATGAAACTGGGCTCAACCCCCTATCTTTGGAGTTGGCATCTGTTAGTACTACTCTGTCCCAGTAGATGTTTGTCATTCTTTTTGGTTGTCCAATATGTATTAAGTAGAATAAAAGCTGAAGACATTGTGTACTCATTGTTTCCCAAATTTTTTTTTTTAATTTTATATACATTTATTTGTGCATTATAGTCTCACATCATAATGTAGTTCCTGGTGATAGTGACATACATGCCTAGGTTTAATCCCTAGCGCCACTCTACATTTCCTTAGAGATAGGGCTCAAGAATGTGACCCAGTCCCCTTCAATGATATGCATCCACTGCAGATTTTGAATCTGAAACTCATGACCCAAGGAACTTAAATATGGAGGAAGCCTTTGGCGCGTCAGCAGTTGCAGGATGATGAAGGTCCTGGCCAGCAGAGCAGTGTCCAGGCATCAGAGCTAACAGCTGCAAAGGCGTCATCTGCAAAGTCCAGGGGTTACAGTCAGCTGTGATGTCCTCTTCAGAGTAGTTCTACCATTTGATTCTGAATGTTTTTTGGCTGTAGAGTTCAGAATCATGTCCTCTAAGGCAACTAGCAATTCCATGAGCTACTCAAAAGCCTTTCAATAAGCTCTTCTCTTAGAATTGCTTTCTATCTGCCGCTTACAACCCAAACTATTGACTCAATCAGCAGAAATCAATTTATAATAGAGAAAAGTTCCAATAACAAAAAATCATCATAAAGTATAAAACTACATTTGCAAACTTCAGAGTCAACTTTAAAAGATGTGCACTGTCAATATAAATATACATACGCAGTTATGCACCACATAATGATATTCCAGTCAGTGATGGTATATACTCTGTAGCCTGGTAGCTGCTCTCTAAGATGCATTATGATGGAGTCACCTAGCTATGCATTTCTCATCCTGTTGTTAAGCAACCAATGACTACATTTACCTCTGCATGCAAAGATATTTGTGTAGAAACATAAGCATGGACATATGCATGGATATGTGTATATGCATGTCTATTATAGTTTGGATCTTAAATGCTCCCTAAAGGCCCATGTGTTAAACTGCTGGTCCCCATGAAAGCACTACTGGAAGGTGGTGGAACCTTTAAGAGGTGAGGCCTAGTGGGGGGTCTTTGAGTGATTAGGGGCATGCCCCAAACAGGGATAATTGGACTCATTCCCTTCCACTTCCTGGTTTTTGTTCCCTGACCATGAAGTGAGTGGTTTTGCTCCTTTGTGAGCTTTCTGCCATTACCATGTTGCACCCCCACCAAAGGCCTAAAAGCAATGGGGTTCTCCTAATCATGCACTGGAACTTCTAAATCCCTGAGCCAAAGTAAACCTTTTCTCTTCATAAATTGATTATCTCAGTATTTGTTGTAGTGACAGAAAGCGAACTAACACAGTATTCAAGACACAGAATTCATTTCATCACATTTAGGACTGGAAGCCAGTGGTCTCCGATGCCAAACTTTAAATTACTTTCCATGGTTTTTAGACCACCCTAGTTCTCCATCGTCAATTGCTTTCTGTTCACTCCCTCTCCTTATTGAAAGAATGTATTTTATTTTTATCAAGCAGAACAGCATTCACCTCCTTCCCAGCCTATTTCAGCTGTGCTAATGGCTGACACAAAATGAACTAAGACCAGCATCGTCTACTCAGCCAACACCAGACATGGAGTGGCATTCATTTTGAAGCAGAAACACTGGACATCAAGTGAAATGTGAAGTTGCTAAAAGGGGGCGTGGTGCCATGCACCCTTAGGGAAATGTGCTCTACTAGTTAAGGAAATCTGGGGCTCTGAAATGCTGGTTCAGAAAACACACACACACACTTTTTTTTTTTCAACAAGAAATCCAATAATGCGGAGAAAACTGAAGCACACTGGAATCTCCACTTAACTAGCACTTTTCAAAGCTCTTAGCCAAAGCACGGGAGTGTTATCAATGCTCCAATCCTCACAATGATTATAGAGAGCAAACCAAGGCAGGTCCTACTATCTCCATTTCATAGATAAAGAGACTAAGGTCCCTCACTGGGTTCCTGGCTGAGTCATTACTAAAATCATGAACTTCTGGTCTTAGTACATTGTTCTTCCCCCTCCACCAAGCCATTTCTCAAAAATGTCTTGTGGCTTGTTCTCTCATTTCTTTCTTTTGAATGGAGATACACAAACACACACATATGCATCCATATATTTGCATATATACATATATTTACATGTTATAGTTTATATATTTACATATTATATTTATATATTGGCCATAATATATAACTATACAAAATATAACAAACATTGTGAAATGAATGATATCCAGTCAAAGGAAAAAGAAAAAGATCAAGAAATTTCCTATATATTCTTCAGAAAGAAGGAGGGGTAAACAGAGGTAGTTGCAAAATAAAGAAAAGAAATAAGGAAAAGAAAAGAATGAGTTTCAGAGGAGCCAGCCATGAGCTTGGTACTCATTTTGGACATCATCTTCCTTCCATAACTGCTGCTCTTGCTCCTCTACCCCAGGTTGACCCCCACTCATTCTACATTGTTCGGATTCAGCACCTCTTCTCCTAGGAAGCCCCCTCTGATCCTCCGCCTAGGTTAACAGCCATTCATTGTATGTGCTCTAGCAGTGCACTCCTTCCTCACTTTGTCATTTATTACAAATGAGCTAGAGTGACTAGCTCTTGTCCTCTCTTGTCTGCACTTTTACTTTCTGTGGTTTCAGTTACCCAAGGTCATCTGTTGTCTGAAAGCATTCCATGGAATATTCCAGAAATAGCCAATTCACAAGGAAATCTCAAGCTATCCTGCTACTCCCTTGAAGGGCATGAATCACCCCTTTGTCCAGTGTATCCGTGCAGTGGACACTTCCCTCTATTAGTCATTGAGTAGCCTGCTTGGTTTTTAGATCCACCATTGTGGTGTAACAGCACTTCTGTTCAAGTAAACCTTATATTATTTAATAATGGCTCCACAGAGTAATGGTGCTGGCAATTCACACATGCCTAGCAGGAGACTCTGTAAAGCACTTCATTTAAGTGAAAAGGTAAAAGATTATCATAGGTATGTATGTATAGGAAAAAAAAAAACATACATGTACAGAGCTTAGTACTATCTGTAGTTTCAGGCATTCATGGGGAATCTTGGAGCATAGCTCCCGTGGGTAAGGGGGGCTACTTGTTTAATACCTGTTTTTGCATAGTGTTATATCCCCAGAACCTGATTCTTCATAAATCGTTACTTAATGATGGTATGAGAGACAGGGGAGGCATTAATGAGCACAGGCTTTCTCCTCATTTGGCACAGTGCAGTAGGTAAGACAGGTTCTGCAGTGATGGGACCTGAGTTTGCATCCTCCTCATCTTTGCTACCTGCCAGCAGTGTGACTGGGAAAGTCACCTGGACTCTGTTGTTAAGTGACTTCATCAATAAAACCGTGACAACAAAATTCCATACCTTGCAGAGATGTTTTGAGAATTAGTTGAGCTTATATATGTGAAGTTCTTAGTATGTTGCTTATTATGTAATAAATGCTAATACTATTGACAATGGTTAGTTTTTATAACTAGGTGGAAAGAATGGGTGTGGATGACAGCAGGCTTACAGATTCAATGGTGGGAAAATGAAGATCTGATAGGAAGACTTCTAATTTCTGGGCAGGTTAGAAGTTGAGATCGAGAGGAAGTCTGGGTTTCAGAGAAAGTGATACGAAGTAGGCTGCTGCACAGAAATCTGCCTGCATCAGCCCCATCGGGGAAGCTGCTTCTCACCACTTCCTGGAGGCTTCTATCTAACCTCCCAAAGCCAGCTCGCTCCCATACAGGATGAGCAATGAGTCATTTTGCCACTTCTGCTTCAGGATCTGAAAGGTCAAAGGCCTAATGCACCTAGTACCTGAGGGCAATAACCTCACCAGCACCAGGAGGCCCAGTGTCATGGGAATGTGGAATGTACCATATACACAATTAGGAAATAGCTTCTGCATTCTGGAAGAATCTGGCCCCTTTGTGGTAGTTTTTAGTGTGGTAGTTTTTGTGGAAGTTCTGAGATTCTCTTGTAACCTCAGGGTGATCAACCCTTATTTCCTCAATGTGTGCAACTGCAGACATCCGTCTGTTGGGACAGTCGAACCAACCTGTCACTGGGTGATGGATGTTTTCCTATTGCTCTGCTGAGGAGCATTAAGTTAGGCCTTCACGTCAGCTCCACAAATAATAGCCTTTTTTTTCTTTTCTTTTTTTATTTTTTTGCAATTCTGGGGAATTGCTGCAATACTAGATTCAAAATAATGGCATACATTTGTTGGCAGTTAAAATAGACTAGGCAAATAAAGACCTGCTCTTGTAATGTATTTAGGGGGAATAGTGACTGATGAGGATGGAGTTGTGGAAAGGAGGAAAACCTTGGTCCAGTTGCCTTCCTGACTTGCAGGATGCAGTAAATTTAAGCTATAGGGCATATGAGGTGATTGGGGGTAGTTCTGAAGACAACAGGTACTATCTATAATGTTTGCACAGTGACTATATTTCAAAGGAAAATATATCTGAACCAAACATATATCTAGGAGACAGACCATGTAAATTCATTCTTAAGAATTACTGGTATGCTTCAATGAATACTTTAATACATGTAATCTAACCCTGGAACCTGTATTTTTAAAAAATGATGGGTTGGAAACACATGGACAAACTTGATATCCTTTATCCTGTTTTCTGTGATTTATATGATCATGTGAAGCCTTCAAACTATTTTTGAAGCAAACAAAATTAGAATCTCTTCAATTAATGTGCACTTTACTCCTGACCATCTATGGGACTCAAACATTTGCCACCATGAGAAGTATTCTGGTTTATGTAAGAATAGAATATTTAAGCTGGGCGTGGTGGTGCACCCTTGTAATCCCAGCATTTGGGAGCTTTCATAATATTGAAACCAGAATCCCAGGCTTACCCAGTCAACTAACCATGGCAGTATCTAAATAGTTCAGAAGGTATCTACTCATGTCAGACTTCTTCATTATTGGGAAGAGGCAGACAGTAACTGTAAAATCATTGCATCAAGAAGGAACAGAAGAGAATGTAGCTGTAGATTTAGGAGGAAGGCAAGCTGATTCCGTTTCCAAACTCATCAATCAGATGTCATTGAACTTCTGGAGAGGAGTCATAAGAATGGTTAAGCAAGACCAAGTCAAGATTAAACATTGTCTCTTCTGACAAGTTCCTAAAGCATAAACCCTAGAGGCAGGAAATTCTCTCCCACCTGCCTAAGGCCAGACTTCAGAGCTCTAGTTTTCTTCTTGTGGTCACAACTGTTCTGACGATATATTGAAGAATGTCCACATCTCTCAGGTAAGACTATGTCTACCTCTAATGGTGCGGCCTTAATATACAACTTTTGCTCTTTTTTTATCTAGCCTAGAGTGAGAATGCTGCTTTGTTTTGATATTTTTTATTGCAAGGGTGTCCGATAGATTTATTTCCTGCTTTGCCAGTTTTTCTACCTATTTTAATCTGTCTACCTTGGTCCAATTCTGAAGCCATCAACTTGCATTATCTGCCCACAAAGACCTCTCTAATAATTTTTTAATATTTTTATTGTTTTTTAAAACAGATTACTGGGGCATAAATATGTGCAGTAAACAGTACAATTTGACCAGTTTTGACAAACATACGCACCCAGGAAACCATTACCACTATCATTATAGTGAACATCATTTGAAGATACACATCAATACTCTTCATTCCTCTTTAGAATCCCTCCTGCCTATCCTTTCCTACCTATCCCTCCCCAGGCACTGACCTGCTTTCTATTACTTCAACTTTTGAGTCTTTTAGGGAACTTATTCATTTCATTTATGTTGTTGCAATATAGAGTTGTTGAAAATATTTCCATATTATCCAGATCTGTTGTATGATGCTGTTTCTACTTTCCCAGGCTTTATCCTATTGTTTTCATCCATTTTACTTATACATATATCATAAACCCCACACTGTTTTGCTCTAAGTTTTGCTTAGTTAAATATTTTTTTAAAAAATTAAATATTGAGCCGGGCGTGGTGGTGCACGTTTGTAATCCCAGTATTTGGGAGGCTGAGACCAGAGGATCCAGGTTCGCAGCCTGCCTCAGCTACCTAGTGAGGCACTCCTCAACTTAGTGAGACCCTGTTCCAAAATAAAGAATAAAAAATAGGGCTGGGGGTATAGCTCAGAGAGAGAGTGCTCCTGAGTTCAATCCCCAGTACCGCAAAAAAAACCCCAAAAACAAACAAACAAAAAAAAAACATTAAATAGTGATAAAAGAAATCTTATGCATTTTCCCCATCATTCCCATTTATAGTTCTCATTCTTTTGAGTAGATCCATAGTTTACGTTTTGCTTTCTGTTTTTGTTCTGTAGTGCAATGGATTGAACCCAAGGCTTTGCATGTGCTAGGTAAGTACTCTACCACTGAGCAACACACCCCACCCTGAGACCCATATTTTCATCTAGTAATATTTTTGTTCTGCAAGAAGGATTCCTTTTAATGTTTCTTATAGCAAGGTGCTATTGGTGATTAATTCTTTCAGCTTTTGTATGACTGAAAAAGTTTTCATTGCACTGGGTATAAACTTCTAGGTTGATATTATTTTTCCTGTTTTTTGTTTTGTTTTGGTTTTGGGGGGTACTAGACATTGAACTGAGGGGAATTCTACCTCCAAGTTACACCCCAAACCTTTTTTTATTTTGAAAGAGGGTCTTACTAAGTTGCCAAGGCTAGCTCAAACCTGCGATCATCCTGTCTTAGTCTCCCAAGTACTGAAATTACAGGTGTGTGCTACCATACCCAACCCTATTTTTCCTTTTAAAGTCATTGCTCCACTGTTACTTGCTTATATAATTTCACATGAGAAATTTGCTGTCTTCCTTGTCTTTGTTCCTCCATATATAAAATTCATTGTTTCCTGGCTAATTTTAAGATTTTTTTACTTATCACTGCTTTTTTTTTTTTTTTTTTTTTTTTTTTTTTTTTTTTTTTTTTTTTTTTTTTTTTTTTTTGTGGTACTAGGGATTGAACTCAGGGGCATTCTACCTCCGAGCTACACCCCCAGCCCTATTTTTTATTCTTTATTTTGAAACGGAGTCTCACTAAGTTGCGGAGTGCCTCACTAGGTAGCTGAGGCTGGCCGCGAACCCGGATCCTCAGGATTCCCAGATCATCCTCAGGAATGGTGGGATTACAAACGTGCGCCACCACGCCCGGCTTAGCACTGCTTTTGAGAAATTTGATTACTATATGCCTAAATGTAGTTTTCTTTATGTTTCTTGCATTTAAAGTTCATCGGAGTTCTTGGGTGTGTGGATTTATAGATTTTTTATCAGATTTGGAAATTTCTAGCCTGTATTTTCTTCAAATATTTTTTCTCTTCCCACTCATCCTCTTTAGAACTCTGATTACACATACTTGCCAAAAATTGTTCTGCAGTTACTGAAGTTCTTAAAATTTTTTACAATTTTTTTTCCTCTGGGTTTTATCTTAGGCATCTTCTTTTGCTATTTCCAAGTTCATTAATTTTTTTGTAATGTTTCATATGTTATTAGTCCCATCTCAGGCACTGTAGTTTTTAGTTCTAGCTGTTTAATTGTTTTGCATATTTTTAGTGTATTTTATATCTTTATTTTTAAACTTTCGGAATATTGTAATAAAAACTCTTTTAATATCTATGTCTGATCATTCTTATGTCTGTGCTAGCTCTGGGTAGACTTCAATTGATTATTTTCCTCATTATAAGTCATATTTTTCTGCTTCTTAGAATGTCTGGTAATTTTTTACTAGATGCCAAACATTGCAAATTTTACCTTGCTGGGTCCTAGACATTTTTGTATACCTATAAATATTGTTGAGCTTTGCTCTTGAATGCAATTAAGTTCCTTGGAAACATTTTGATCCTTTTGGGTCTTGCTATTTAAAATTTTTTAGGCTGAACCAGAGCAGCACTTAGTCTTGGTAATTTATTTCTTAGTACAAAGGCAAGATGCTTCTACTTTACCGAAAGCCCCATGAATTTTGAGATTTTTCAGTCTGGCTATTGGGAACAGACACTGTACTTTGCTCTTTTTCTCTAATGCTTTCTCCATCTCTGGAGAGTTTTCTCACGTAGATACACTGATCAGTACTCTGCTGAATGCTCAAGGGGAGCCCTCTGTACACCCCGAAATTCTTTTCTATCTGAGGTACTCTGTCTGATAAACTCTAGCTATCTTGTCAGTTGTTTAGGCATGAAAGTACATCTGATTCTGTTATTCTATCTTGGCTACAAATGAAAATCATTTATTTTTAAATTAACATGTGCAGAAAATTGTAAAACATGGACAAAAACTCCTATATCTTCTTAGTATTCTCTCTCTCCTATTATTTTATTATTAGTCTTTTAAAAATATTTAAGTAGTAATTGCATATCTGATAATTAATCACTCCCTATTCCTACAATGTGTATTTCTCCAAAACACAAACATTTTCCTATATAACCACAGTACAACCATCTAAATTAAGAAATCAACATTGATACAACACTATTATCTAGTTAACAAAACTTGCAAGATTTCCCAACTGTCCATCAATGTCTCTTTAATTTCAGATCCAGTAGTCAACCTAAGATTTTGCATTGCATTTAATTGTCTTGATTTTAAATCTCCTTTGCTCAGGAGCAATTCTTCCGCCTCTGTCTTTTTATTCTATAGATAGTTCTCTCCTTCAGTAGGTCTGATTCCCCATGTCTAGAATCAGGCCATGTTTTCCTGGCGGGAGTGCTCTGATAAGCTTTCCTTAGGACATTGAATCGAGACACACACGAGGCAAGTCTCTTCTGGCACCACTGAGGTTATTGTTCAGTGGGTCAGATTAGAGTCTATGAAATTTCTCTACCATAAAGTCAATATCTTACTAACTGGTAAATATTTTGTGGAGATAAAGTTTTCTGCCATGCCAGTATTTAGTTCCTTATCAAACCTTCAACCACTAGCCTTGACATCCATTAATGGCTTACTCTGAATCCAAAGTAACCTAGTCTTCACCCGTAATTCATTTAGTTTTTCAAGGGCCTCTGCTGTCCTGCTGGAAGATTGAGATGCTCCAGCCATAATCATCCTAATCTCTGTGAGGACCAATATCAAAAGAGAAGCAGTTGTATCAATCTAATGATCCATTCACCCAACATCCATCCATATATCAGCCATTTACTCATTCGTTCATTCATTCATTCATTCATTTATTCATTCAGTATTACTGTATCTACCATGTGCCAGGCACTGGAGTTACAAAAAGGCCTAATAAGCTCCTGGTTTTGGTCGGGGAAAATGGCATACCAACAAATAACTACAATTCAATGTTATTGAACAATATACTGTTGTATTATAAGATATATGGAAGCTGTGTGCAGTGATGCACACCTGTAATTCCAGTACTTGGGAGGCTAAGAAAGGAGGATCATAGGTTCAAGGACAGCCTCAGCAACATAGCAAGATTATCAGCAACCTAGTAAGACCCTCTTTCAAGACAAAAAAAATAGAAAAGGACTGCAGGGTAGCTCGGAGGTAGAATGCCCCTGGGTTCAAATCCCCAGTACTATACATACACACACACACACACACACATATGTACATGGAGTATTGAAGGAACAAAAACCTTATTCACACATAAGGGGATAGTTTCCTAGAGAGGAGCTGGGTTTTTTAAAGTGAGTTCTTTGTGTGTGGGGAGGGGAGGGGTAAAATGAGAGAGGAGGGCAGGAAGGCAGGAAGGGAAGGGGGACTGGTGGGGGTGGGAAGAAAAAAAATTCATGGGAGCCCAGGTTGATGTGGACCAAATTGTTTTGATCATGTTATGGAATCTGGTTCTTATTCACTAAGGGTTCCCATTAAAAGTACTGATTTCTGGGCCTTGTCTCAAAGTAATTGAATTAGAATTCCTGAGGATGATCTGGGAATCTGTATTTTAACAAACACCTCAAGTTAAGGAATCCCTGCTCGAAGCCAGACGTGCTGCTGAGTGCCTTACTACTACTATAGGAATGGAATACTCAGGTTTGCATTTCAGAAAGATTACCAGGAGACATCTTAGGGGGATGACTTCTGAAGGGATGCAGGACATCCTTCATGGACATTTGTGGCCACGGTCGGGGCACTTGACTTGTAATTTACAACACACAGATGGCCAAAGGCCAAGTCTTGTTGTATCTGGAATTTAACAGATCTTAGTGAATTTAAGAAATCTGCAGAAAGGACTTGATCTGAGCTCTAGTGTTGTGTCTCAGGCCTGAGGTAGGCTGAAAGGAGAATCCAGTTCACTGAGATGCTCCAGAGGAGCTTGTTAGGAGACACTAGTGAATGGGATTTGCCAAGTATCTCATTGTTGAAAATATCCTCCATGTTCAATAAAGGGAGTTGTGGTGAATGTGGTTGACTGGCTCTCGACACCCATTTCACTCTCTTTCCAGTGCAGTGGTTTTCTAACTTTTTTTCCCCCTGGTAGTACTGGGGATAGAGGCCAGGGCCTGTGTATGCTAGGCAAGCACTCTACAATTGAGCTATACCTCCAGTCCTTTTTAAATTTTATTTTGAGACAGTGTCACACTAAATGCCTCAGCCTCCTGAGTAGCTGGGACTACAGATGTATACTGTTGAGCTTGGCTGAAACAGTTTTTATTAAAAACTCAATTCATAGTAAGAAAACCCATCTTACTTTGTAATCCATTATACACATCTCTCTGTGTTGCACAAAACACTACTTACTCTTACTAAAATGACACCTTCTGATATTTTCTATTTTTCTTTCTCTTTCTTTCATTCTCTCTCTCTCTCTTCTTTCTTTCTTTCACTTCATTTTTTTCAATGCTTTTGTGATGAACTAGTGATAGATTCTCTTCCCCAATTGAAAGCCCTTGCTGCGATGTGTTATCTGTGTAACAGAAGCTGAAAAGCTGAAGAGTACATTTTTCTCACCCTCTTTGGCTAAAGTTCTGTGTGTTTTTAGGTTCTGTAAACCAAGCAACCTTAGTTTGCTTTTGCCATTTCTTTTTTTCTTTTTTGCAGTACTAGGGATTGACCTCAGGGGCGTTCTACCTTCTAGCTATACCCCCAGCCCTATTTTTTATTCTTTATTTTGAAACCAGGTCTCACTAAGTTGCGGAGTGCCTTACTAGGTAGCTGAGGCTGGCCGTGAACCCGGATCCTCCGGTCTCAGCCTCCCAAATGCTGGGATTACAAGCATGTGCCACCATGTCCAGCTTGCTTTTGCCATTTCTGCTGAGCAGGATGTCAAGGAAGTGTTTGATCTTCCTTGGCAATGTCAGCAGAGGGTTAGTCACCAGCACAGGTACCTTTCATGGATAGCTACAAGAAAGGCAACGGCTATCCATTCGTGCTGGAGCAGTTTTGGCATCAGGCACAGGATGGTTCTGGGGTCTGTAGCATGGTTTCTGATCATGGCACTTTCTGAACCAGGAGAGTTTCCGATTGGGGTGGCTTTATGCTCAAGGCAGCAGCAATGTGGTGTTGAGGCCCAAGGGGTCCTGATGCTGAGTGGCTCAGCACTGTGTGTGGCTGGGAAGGGTGAAGGAAGGTCACTAAAAGCTCACCCTAGACACTGTTTCATGTATTCTTCCAATGATTCTATGGTTAAAATCTGTAGTAAATTTCTATATGTCAAAATCAATTACAAGTCATTCTATTCTGAATGAGCATTATATATTATATTCACTCACACACACACACACAAAATGAAAACTTCAGGAATAGGATTATAAAATAATTTGTAATAATCTTTCTTCCATCTATTGATCTGATGTTTGGACAATTCCTGTCTTCTGCTTGTCCCTTCTGAAGAATTGGAGCTGTGAAGGTGTCACTCATGAGAACCGTAACACAATCAAGCAAATAACAGGTGCACCTCCAAGCTGCACTGTCATGTAACTATGATTATATCACCTTCCCTCAACCCCAACTACCGGGTCACTGCAGAACACAGTTAAAGGACTCAAAATTGTAAGCAAATCTAACATTGAAATGTAACATCCCAAGAACATAACTTCTCTCCTCTAACTCGGGTAAAGTAATTTTTGTTTAGCAAAGGGATATTCATCTTTTAATTTGTTGTTATTCTTCCAAGAGACAATCCAGTAATGATTAATATCATAGCAGGAAAAGAGACACATGATACATTGGGCACATCCAGCTAGGAATCACTTTCTTTTTTCAAATGAGCTGCTGAGATTTGGAAAGAGATTCGGAGAGCAGAAATGAGGTAGAGGGAATGAAAACCGTACTTTCCATGTAGCCTCACTCCATGCTATTTTAGGATTCTACAGGTAGATGTAAGTAATTGAATAGGTAAGAGACATGTTCACCCCAGGGAGAAAAATTTACAAAGTACAAATTTCCACTTCTCCACTATTCAAAAGGAGATACAATTTTTTTTTTTCTGGAACTAATGTTACCAAGATTAAATGTTAATCCTGAGAATCTTTTCAAGCAAAAGGCTCCATGTAGGTTTCAAATGCTCTTGCTTTGCAAGTTGCACTTTCTGTCCTTAAGGAAACATAGCATTTCAGGAAAACTTTTTCAAAAATTTTTCACTTTTTCTTGGTATATATAATACTTGAAAGATTTATCAGCTGACTAATTTCCCAAACAAATTGCATGATACACAAGGATAGTATATCTTTTTTTTGTTCAGTAAATATTTGTCAAATGAATCACAATGAACAGATGAATAATACCATAAAAGAACAAATAACTGTATGGAATTAGGTGGTTCTTTTGGGACATTTTTATAGAACTCATTTCTGAGAATTACGGGTAATAATCCTATTACAACAAAAGACAAAGCTAAAGAAGGAGAGCTGCCTCTTTACTCCATGAAGGCAAAGGAAAGTTGAAAAGTGAAGCAATTATCTGGATAATTCAGACTAAAATCCAACTATTGAGGGAAAGGAGGCCCTTTTTCCTGGCCCAAATTCATTCGAGCCATCCAATAACATGACCCACTATAGTGGAATTTGGCATTAAACAGGCTTGTCTTGGCTCCTGTCCAGTGGGGTTTAGTTACTGAATTCCTTAAAGGACATTGTTCAAACATGGTCTCCCATGTAACTCAGTTCTAAGGCATGAGCTACAGGAACCTTAA
Source organism: Graphiurus murinus (assembly GCA_004027655.1). Taxonomy (NCBI): domain Eukaryota; kingdom Metazoa; phylum Chordata; class Mammalia; order Rodentia; family Gliridae; genus Graphiurus; species Graphiurus murinus. The sequence continues at coordinate 49,139 of PVLC010000621.1, read as the reverse complement.
TGTCACCATGCGACTCAGGGGCATTATTCCATTGGATCAAATTAGCTAGAAAATTACTATCATTCCAGTTCACCTTCCTGGGTTAGACAAAAGCAGAATATATTGCTCAGGGTTTGCCACACGACAATGATTTGTGAATACCTGAAAGCTTTGCCTGCAAAGTGTGTTAATAAACATGATCCTGATTCCTGGATTCTGCAAATAGAAGCAACTGGGTGAGAGGTGACAGTTACTTGTAAATTCTTTACTTGCCACCCTTGCCTTCTACATTCTTGGTTCCTCTGAACACACATTTCATTACTGAAATAATTGTGTGGATTTGATGAAGGGTAGAAATCGCAATTCAATTGCTCATGTTTCCAATGTCTTTCATGAATCTAACCTGCTCTCTGGATATTTATTTACTAATTGGAAAAAATATATGGATGCCTTGTAGAGATAACAACACTGACCTTTTGCTTGCTTTCTTGGTTTCCTAGTGCTTGCAAAGCTTTCCTAACCGTGCTTGAGCAGTTTTGGGTTGTTTTGTTTTGTTTTGTTTTTTAAATGACCTGGAGATGGCCCTTCTGCCCAGCACACACCTGGCAAGTTAAAAGCTCCTATCCTTGGGAACTCGGATGCATGCTGCGTTCCAGTTTTCTTGCCTGCAAAACAGACAAGAACCAGCTGGTTAGTGCTGACACAGTTCACACTACTGGCGGGAACACTGCTCAAGTGTTCTGCATTTGCTCATTAGTTATCAATGGGGAGATATTTCTCCAGAGAAAAAGCAAATTCTTTGTCTTCTAGCAGAAAGTTCATTCTTTGAATGGGGTATGAATGACCCAGGAAGGGAGAATTGATAATTCATTTCCCATGTGTAATTCCTCATGTATAAGTTTTCACTTAAAGGTTTGAGTTCAAATGTAAGAAATGAATTGTAGCCCTAGAAATACTAGCTGCTTTTTTCTATAGCAATATGATTTTCTTGGTGGCTGGGGGCGGGGGGGTTTAGGGATTGAACTTGGGGGCATTCTACCTCTGAGCTACAGCCCCAGCCCTTCTTAGTCTTTATTTATTTATTTATTTTGCAGTACTGGGGATTGAACTCAGGGGCATTCTACCTCCGAGCTATACCCCCAGCCCTATTTTTTATTCTTTATTTTGAAACAGAGTCTCACTAAGTTGCGGTGTGCCTCACTAGGTAGCTGAGGCTGGCCTCGAACCCGGATCCTCCGGTCTCAGCCTCCCGAATGCTGGGATTACAACCATGCGCCACCACACCCGGCTCTTTAGTCTTTATTTTGAGGCAAGATCTCACTAAGTTGTAAGTCGCTGAGGCTAGTCTAGAACCTGCAATCCTCCTGTCTCTGCTTCCCAAGTATTGGGATTAAAGGTGTGTGCCACCCACCACGCCTGGCTAGCAATATGGTTTCAAGGTGAGTATGCCATCTCTCATCTAACAGGTTGCTTTTATCACCAATTTGAAGCATATATCATTATTATTATTAGTGGTAGTCATATGAGTAATTATTTGAAAATTACTTCTAACATTGTTGGCCTCAAGGCATCTAACAGCGCAATGCTGTGTTTAGTATTTTTGTGTAGACAAAGCACTTTCCAATGTGAACACATGGGCTTCTTATGCGCCTGGGACTCTGGGAGATAGAAAACTGGAGAATCACAAACTTTGCTAATGAAGGCATAGAAAAAGATTTTCTGACATCCGTCCTGTCTCTTTTTGTCATTCCATAGATTTGCAGCATTATGTGAGACAATATAGAAAAAAAAAATCTAAAAATGATTTTTTTTTCCCGCGGTACTGGGGATTGAACTCAGGGGCATTTTACCTCCGAGCTATAACCCCAGCCCTATTTTTTATTCTTTATTTTGAAACAGGGTCTCACTAAGTTGCAGAGTGCCTCACTAGGTAGCTGAGGCTGGCCGCGAACCCAGATCCTCCGGTCTCAGTCTCCCAAATGCTGGGATTACAAGTGTGCGCCACCACGCCCGGCTAAAAATGAAAATTTTGACATCCCTACCTGAAAGGAAACACTCCCAAACTCCTATTTCCTTCTCCTCTTCTCTTGTCCCTTTCTCTGTCTCCTCATCCTCCCTTCTTTCCTTTTGTTTTTACTTGTTCGTTTGAAACTCATTAGATTCAATGTCAGGTTATCTTTTCTCTTTGAATTATTCATGTTACACTGTTTAATTTTGTGTTCATATCCATCCAAGGTAGCTTATTTTTGGTCAAGTTTTCCAGTCATGAAACTGAGCATAATGGAAATGTAACTGATACTGAGCTATTGTCCTGGAAATAGATCTCATTACAATTATATGTAAGAGATATTAAAAAATAGCAGTAAAACAGGAGGCATATTTATGCTCTCCTGAAGATGAATAGACTTATTTATAGGTGGAGAGACATTCCGTAAGATAAGCTAAAATTAATCGCACTGCTGAAGTTTTCAAAGAGGTTAGAGTCCAAATTAAATATAGAAGGGCAAACCGGTTTCTTCCTCTTGTGTATTTTAATGAAGACTAGAGAGGCTGGGGAAATATTTATATTCTTTTATTCATATTTTTAGGATTACCTCATGTCTCGATTCCCCCCCTTCTCAATCTCTCATTTAAGTGAGGGCACTTCAAAGCAAATATGAGTATTCTCAACTCCTTATATCTTTGAAAAGAAAGGGAAGAATTAATGGGACTGGAAATTTAAAAACAACAGATGTACTAAGAGTGTGAGTATTGCCATGAGTAAGACATATGGGGGAGGTCCACCAGTTTATGTAGCTTCGGTTAAGGGCTGATGGTATCTTGGAGGAACTGGAGCTTCAGAGCAGCTCAGACCATCTCTAGGAAATGCTGCTGATTCCCTTAGCGTGCAGTAGATATGGGGTCGTTTCTCTCTAAACTTAGCTATCTAACTGCTTTGTGGTTGACAAGAGACCCTGCTAAACATCTTGGGTCATTTAGCTAAGGATGGGTAGCGGAATGTGCAGTGTGGGGTGATGAGGGAGGAAATCCTGCTTCCCAAATGACTGGCTACATTATTCAGATGGAATTCAAGGGTAGATAGGGACCAGCCCTCCTAGAGTTTTCCACCAAGTGTGCACCCAGAGAAGTGAGCTGAACTTCGGAATCCAGAGTCAGAAAGAGACGCCAACAGCTCCAGTCAGTCATGCTTAAGTGATATCTCTTCCATTCTATCCCCAGATTTTTTTTCTCTCTCTTTTCTCTCTATATACAAAATTACATAGCTGAGTCATGATGCCTTAAGTGAGAAAACAACATCTTCAGACAGCAGCTGAGATCAGAAAAACAAGGCGAAGCCGAGGACCAGGCACAATGGTGCGCATGTTGATATCACTGACTTATGAACTATTTCCTTTTAATCCAGTTTCAAAAGATGACTTCCTCCATATGCAATTAATTCCACATATAACTACAAGGCACTGCATATTTTAGAACAGTTGTGTCATCAGTCTGAATGTTTAAACAATCTCTGTGGTCTCTTTCCCACAAACTGATTTAACATGTATATAAAAAGGCTTTTGGAATGAGCACTTTACATTTGCTTCTCAAACTTCAGCGTCTGTTTTCAGTAAATATTGAAGACGAAACTTCCCTCATTCATGCCTGGAGCACTGGCCAATTGCAACTAAGGAATGCAGTTGGGGGGCTTCTCATGAATACAGTTCTCCACTTGGGAAGCCAGCCTTTCTCAAGCCATGTCAACAGGACCACAACAGGATGGACAGGGGGAAAAAGCATTCATGGTCAGTTGTTGAGCTGGATGCAGACTATCTTAACTAATATGAACACAGTGGAAGTCACATAGAACTGGGTTCAAATCCCGACTCTACCATTTGCAGCTATGTGGGCAATGGGCCCAGTTCACTCTTAGGGTTCTGGTATGATTCTCTTCCAAGTCTCCCAGCGTGTGCAGAAGATGTGCTTGCATAGAAGTAGCAACATCCAGCCAAGGCCTCTGCGGGCGCCCTTGGGTTTTATGAGGGCAGCAGTATATGTTGGGGTTCCGGTCCCAGAGTCTCATTTCATGGGACAAAATTATCAAAAATGATTATAAAACAAGCAAAAGTTAATTAAAACACTATCTATATGGTACAATAATTTAGTGAAATATTAAAGTGCAATTTTTCTCCCCACATTTTTTGAAAAGCCAGCCCCTTTTATGTTTCCTTGACTCAGAGATTTTTGTAAGATGGAAGACAGAAGCCCCTGAAGTCTGTGACTTTTCCTGTATTTTGTAAAAGCCCGAAGCCATTCAAGAGATAATTCTAAGTGCCCCAGATTCCAGGGAAGAGGGGCAAAGGCCTGGGAAGCCAAAGTGTAGGAGATAGAAGCTCTTCTGCCTAATGGCGAAGAAGAGGAGGAAGGCTGCAAACCCCTTCAAAAAGTGAGCAGAGGAGGTGGTGATTATAGGCAGGATCCATTTACAAGGTTCAGTGCAAAATGAAACTGCAAAACCCCTTGTTCTTAAGAAGCCCTGGCAGAGCTTAACACAAGCTCAGGGTTCTTCCAAGCAGGGGATCCTATGATACTACACAGGTATCACGCAGCTCACTTTGTCCAAAAGAAAAGGCTGCTTGGTGTGCTTAGAAGCATCCTCTGCAAGGTTCTCTAACCCCAAGTGGCACCGCCCAAATCCAGGGTGTCACTGTGGGCTTCACAGTGGGATGTCGGTGGTACCTTGAAGGACCAGAGATTAGAGCCCTTCCTCAATTGTCCTCATTCCAAAGTAGACCTTCTGGGAGCGGGGGACCCCAGCAAGGAGGAGGTAGACATGTTTGTCATCTTAGAAGAAGAGCAGAGGCTGAGAGTCAGAAAATTAAGTTGATTTTGAAAAATAAGGAAATTGATATGTTTTGCACACTTCAGTTTGTGGACTAAAATGTATTCCACATATGCTTTTATAAATATTTAAGTATATAAAACCAAATGTTTAATATAAGATCCACATTGTAAATATTCCTTTGAGAGTATTTTTCTGCATGGGCTGGGATGGCTGCCCTTCTTAAAATACAAGTCCGTGAAGTGGCGGGGGAGATGCCTGCTTTTTTGGTAACCCCCCTGAAGCACCCACAGGCCTTCCTCACTGTTGCAAAGACTTTTGATCTGCATTTAAAATTCAGATTGCTTGTCTCAAACATTTTGTTGGTCCATTTCATGTATAAAAAATGCCCCAAGCGTCCCTGGATGGTAGGCTCATCCATGGCTATGGTTAACTGATTATAAAATTGAACATCTTATTTATGATGGTAAATATTTTTTTAAAAATTCATGATTCTCTCTCATAGTGCACAATATTGGAGCCAGTTACTTAATCCACTGTAGTATCCTCCTCTATCAAGTGGGGAACATGCCACTTGGCGGTGCTGTCAGAACTAATGAGGTGACATGCAGAGCACCCACACACTCAACTGTTGCTGGACCCAGGACATGGAGGCCATGTTAGTCCTACCATGGTGACCGTGACCCAATTTCTAGTTCTTGGTCACCTGAAAGTTTTGTTGTTGCTTTGTTTTGTTACTGGGCTTGTTGCAAATGAGAGAACCCTCAGTCACCATGAAGCTCTAGAAGTATTTTGTTTGTGTGTTTGTTTGTTTTAACATTAAGATCATTGCCTTGCCCATAAACAGACAAGTTAGCACCAGTCTCCTCAATTGCCCAAGGACCCAGGAGCAAATTAATTTCACGCTGCCACCACTCCTGGCCCTGGGCAGATATTGATTAGAATATAAATAGGGATTAGAATATAAAATGGACGAGAGAGATCATAGTTTTCAGTGATTTTCAAAGCGAATACCCAAGAAGGGATCTGTGGAAGGGCCTCTGAGTACATGTGGTCCCAGACACTTCCTCTCCACTTTGCCAGAGGAAACACCACTGTATCTGTTTTTATATGCTGGTCATCTAAATAGAATTTGTTTTAGAAAGGACTCAGCAGCCAGAAAAACAAGGGCAAAATAAAAAGAACATTTGAAAATCACTGATCTGGTCCAGCCCTTAAGTTGAGATCAATGAAATTTGAGACTAGAAGAGTAAGTGTCTTCACCAACATCACACAGCAAGTTAGTGCAGAGCCAGGAAGAACCAGGTCAATGCCCAGTCTCATGCACTCTTCCCTCTTGCTAGAAGATGGAGCTAAAATCACAGGTGTTGTGGGGTCAAAATCTGCACCTTACACATCGGATGTTCAAAACTAGTAGCTTGTTTATTTTGAATAACTGATTTAATCTTTCTCTGTTCTACAGATGGCTGGAATACACTTAAACTTGGAAAGTATCAGTCTCTTCTAGGGTGAAAATGGGAACCTCCCTAGCAGAGGCTATTCTCTTCCTCTTGAGGATCTTCCTCCGCTCTTTCCCCCTCAGATTGGAGTCTGGACCATGGAGGAGTTTGTGGATCCTCATCGAGGCAGGAGGAGGGATGCCCAGCTTGCAGGTTGCAGGCTCCTGCTTTTCTGCAGTGGAGGTGAGACGCCTCTCCATCTTTGGGCCCAGGCCTCTGCTCTCCCTACATGTGCTGCGTAAGTGTCTGCAGCTGGTGTAATTTGCGGTCTGTTGGCTCAGCATGGGCAGTTTATGGTGATAGCTCCCAGGGAGCCAGGCCATCTCTCCCTGTGAAAATTCTAAGCAGGGTGCCAGTGCCATGTGGGAAGGCCATCTTCAGAACAGAAACCACTGCTGTTGAGGGACACTCCTCTTCATCAGGGACCTCAACGACTGAAAATGGACAAGAATTATATGCATTCTTCCCTGCATGTTTTCTTGAAGTAGAAAATTTTAAAAGCAACCCTAATTATTTTGGAGAGGAAGGCTTCTTGTTAAAGACAGCAGAGTACAAACGTGGATGCCAGTCCCCTTCCTCAAAACCCAATGAAAACAATAAATGGAACAAAAATAGCAGGAAAAACTTCCCCATCATGAATGAAATAAGGAAACAGCTATAATCCCAAACCACAAACTATGGAGAACACCTGCCAAAGAGTGTCGGCACGGATGGAGATGAGGGAGGCCCTCAACACTGACAAATGCCTCTTTGGATCTCAAGCAGCATCTGTATTTTTCGAAAATTAAGTGAGACAGCCTAAAAAATCAAACCACTAGTCCTTTGATTAGAGAGCGGAGCTTGAAGGATATAAGACACAGGCGACATGGGGACTGTCCTTAAAGACACGGAGTTTTGAATGCTACAGATTTGCACTCTCTCCTTTGTGTTTTTCTAAATTTTTAATTTTTTTTCTCAGCGCTTTTTGCCAAAATATTGCTCCTCTAACAATCTGATTGGCATAAAACTGAGCAGTGCAGAACAAAGCAACTGGCTTAACTCTATGTAGCCAGATGAAAGGATAATTAAGAACCATATCAGAATTCTTAGAAGGGACAGCCTTTATTATAATATCTTTCTAGTGTATTGAGTGTGAAGAGATAAATCAGAACCAGCGCTTGCAAGAAAAGGGGAAGAGAGCAAAGCCAAATTGTTCTGCATTTAAATATGGGCACCACTAGCAGGATTTGGCTGAGATTTCTTCTCCCCTGAGCTAAGCAGGAAGAAAGAGAGAGGGAACCCAGAAACAATGGTGGTCAGGGTGGGGACGGTAGAAGGATTAGAGCCTGGGTTGGCAGAAATAGCTCAAAATCTTTCAAATTTGGGAATTCTGAGGTTTTAAAGTTATGTGGATTACCTTGACACAAAAACTTTCTTGGCTTCCCTAAGCTCTTTGCTACACCCACAAGAATCTTGTTTTATTTCCTCGTTCATTTGCATTTATATATATGCATTTCATGAGGTTGAGTAGAACCCAAGCCAAAGGCATGAGACACAGCTTGAGGGTAGGAAGTGAGCAGCAGAAGCATGAGCCCAGAACCAGAGCCCAAGGAGAGCCAGAGCTCCTCTCACCTCCACCTTCTAGCTCCCTGCCCATACCTGCAAAGGTGCAAGCCTCTTCCACTCGCACCCCACTGGTTCTCTAGATTAATTCTGCTCTGTAGGGTGGGAGAGAGGATGGGGCCCTTTTGACTGAGTCCAGGAAGGACGTCATTGCAAGGACCTGTGAAGAAGGGGCAACAGAATGAGACCCACATGTCTTCTGTTCACAGGTGACAACTCTTCCATCTCAGATGGCCACCTGTGTGCTATCTACCCATCTATCGTAATCCTTTCCAGACCACTTCCCCTCTACCAGGTCATCAACCACAAGTAAAAAGAAAAAATAATAATACAACAGATGAGAAAGAGGATAACACAACAATTATTCCTCATATCTGAGGCCTCTTCTTGGTCTTGGTCCTTGCCAGGATATTTAAGTAATGTTTTGAATCCATACACTTCTCATTTGTGAGTCTTTCTTCTTCTGAAGAATCTTCTATTTTAAGTAGTGAGGCAATACTGATGATATATTGGTCAGCTTTCCATTGCTGTGACAAAATACCCAAGACAGTCAACTTATAAGGGGAGAAGGTTTATTTGGGTTCACAGTTTCAGAGATTTCAGTCCATGGTCACTTGCACATGTGAGAACCAGCCAAAGATCCTGTGTGTACAGTGAAGATCTCCTCCCCTTACTTTCCACATTAGTGAGCTATCCATTCCTAACTCAATATCCACTTCACTGAGGTAATCTGAAATCATAACTTGTCAGCTTGTCAAGAGGAGACACCTCTGTGAATCTGAACTTTTCCAATGGGCCTAACCAAGGTGTCTTGCAGAGAGCCTTTACAGAATAGAAGAAAGGCTCAGGATTTTTCTAGCTAAGACAGGGTGTGTGTGTGTGTGTGTGTGTGTGTGTGTGTGTGTGTGTGTGTGTGTTTTACTGGAGATTGACCCAGGGGCATTTTACCTCTGACCTATGCCCCCAGTCCTATTTTATTTTTTATTTTGAAACAGAGTCTCATTAAGTTACTGAGGGTCCCCACTAAGTTGCTGAGGCTGGCCTCGAACCTGTGATCCTCCTGTCGAGTACTAAGATTACAGACATGCCCCACCACACCTGGCTGGCTGCTACTTTTAAGTCATTTTTTCTAACAGCTTTGGGGGAGGACGGGAGGTTAAAAAACAAAAACAGCAGGTGGCTTTCTCAGTCTTTCAAAGCTCCACATCATGGGACTTTTCTCCATCCTGGTCACACGGCCACAGTCAGAGAGAACCTCCCTTAGGAAAGCAATGTTGCTATCTAGTACTGGTATCTGGCACTCAGACTCGGGGTGTAACAAAGACACTGTTAAGCCAGTTGTGTATTTTAGATTCCGACAGGTTTCAGATTCATCCTGCTTTTCTACTGTTACAGACCAGATTTCTGATTCATTTCTTCTCTTTCCTTTTTCTTTTTGTTGTTTTTGTTGTTGGAAACTGTAGAATTCATGCAGGCTGGCTTAAGCAGAAAAGGGATTTATCAAGTGTTATTAGTAGCTCAGTGACTTATTGGGAGGTCTAGAGAAAAAGAAGCCCGAAGCCAAGGTTACAGGAACGCAGCCCAGAATCTCACACAGAAGTGGCATGATGAGGTGCCGCCGCCGCTGCTGCTCCTTGCTGCCACCTTGGCCTGCGAATGGATGCTCTGGCAATCTGTTTCCTGTTGTTTCTGACTTCCAAATCAGAGCTTCTTGTGGATGTGTCTGATTGAAGGAACTCAGTTTGTTTTCTAGCTGCAAGAGGTGCTAGGAAGGTAAACCTCAGTGTGGGAAACCATGAAACTATAGAGCAGGGGTTTAACAGAATGTTGGGTATCTGCTAAAGAGGATATGGATTTTTTTTTAAATGAGAAAATTTCCCTTTAGGCCCCCCCAGGATACTGGAGTTTTTTAGAGGCACCAAAACCTGCAGGAAATAAGGATAAAACATGTAGTTAGAAACATGGTTTGATTGTCCGGTCTCAGCCTCGGTTTCAAAATAAAGAATAAAAAATAGGGCCGGGGGTATAGCTCAGAGGTAGAATGCCCCTGAGTTCAATCCCCAGTACCGCAAAAAAAAAAAAAAAAAAAAAAAAAAAAAAAGAAACATGGTTTGATTGGAGATCTGTAGATAGAGCAGCTGAATCTCTAGAGTCCCTCACTTGCCCCAGTACAGCCAGACAATAATCCTTCCACCTTTTCTTTCCCCTCTTGTCTCTCCTTAGAAGTCTAAAAGTTTCTTCTCTGGAGAAGTTCCAGGCTCAGGCCTAGGAGAAGACAGGGCCAGAGGTCAGACTGAATTCTGCTTGATACATGTAGCAATAATCTATTTTCGAAGCTCCAAGAGATGCCCTCAGCTACTTCTACTGTATTCCAGCAGCAGGCATCCTAGGGGACTCCACTCTGGTTCCAGATTACTAGGCAGTGGACAGGGGAAGGGGGAGGACGTGGTTCATGAAGATCACCTGCAGCATCCTCTGCACTCTCACACCTCTGGGAAAGGTGCTCTCCTTCTCTCTTCCCAGCATCCTCTGCTTGCCTGCTGTTTCGTTTCACAGCATCTTATGAATCTCTCAAGAGTGTTCTGCACCAGTGTGGGAGAATCGGCAGCTTAACTCATTTCCAGTCAAGAAAATGAATGAAATGGGGCAGGTGAGCTAGAGATCATAGAAACAAAGAGTCGTAGCCAGGTGTGGTGGCCCACGCTTGTAATGCCAGTACTTGGAAGGCTGAGACAGAAAGATCACAGATTCCACAGCCAGCCTCAGCAACTTAGCGAGACTTTGTTTCAAAATTAAACAAAAAGGGCAGAGGGTGTAGCTTGGAAGTAGAATGCCCCTCAGTTCAAGCCCGAGTGCAAGGAGAGAGGGAGGAAGGGAGGGAGGGAGAGAGGGAGGAAGGGAGGGAAGGAAGAAAGGGAGGAAGGAAGGAAGGAAGGAAGGAAGGAAGGAAGGAAGGAAGGAAGGAAGGAAGGGAGGGAGGGAGGGAGGGAGGGAGGGAGGGAGGGAGGGGAGAGAAACGAAGAGTCATATTGTCAAACACAATATCTCATAGTTAAAACAATCACACTTTTATTCCTAACCGAAGTTCAGAATTGTGCGGTAGAGAAAAGTTGGCTTTCCCAGGCTCCTAGAGTCCTGCGCGCTTGCGGTTCTACCAGCCTGACGCCACACGCCATCTGCTGGTCGTAAGCTGTATAGCTCCAGAGTAGCTCCAGAGTAGCTCCAGAGGCCATGGGGAAACACAGAACCTCCCCTGACCTAGGCGGGTAAAAACAACACTGTGGGAAATTGCAGAGTCGGGGTTTAACTGAGTGGAAGGTATCTGCTAAAGAGGATATGGATTTTTTAATAAGGAATTTTTCCTTTAGACTTTCAGAATATTGGAAGCCCTGAGAGGCACCAGAAACAAGAGAAAATAAGGATGAAGCATGAAACTGGAGACATGGTTTGGTTGGGGATCTGTAGAAGGTAGAACAGCTAATCTCTAGGTTCCCTCACCTGCCCCCATGCAGCCAGACAATTATCCTGCCTCCTCCCTCTCCTCCCTCTCCTCTTAGCAGTCTAGAAGTTTCTTCTTGGAGAAGTGCCAGGCTCAGGGACACCAGGCCTGCTGAGAAGGCTTCAATAGGCCCTCTGCTTCTGCTTATAGGTGTGAGCAAGCCCAGACCACTCCTTAGGAGAGGTGAGGCACACATCTCAGAACATCGTCATTCACTTAAAGTTCACAAAAACATTCCTACTTATATAGTCTCAAGTGCTTTAAAGTTTTGACATGGGAAGAAAATATCACTTCTAGAAACATAAAAATACAACTAATTCAAAGCGCCCTGATTGTTACCCCAACTGTCCTCTTAAAGAGCATGGCATCCAACCTCAGCTACCTAGTGAGGCACTCCGCAACTTAGTGAGACCCTGTTTCAAAATAAAGAATAAAAAATAGAGCTGGGGGTGTAGCTCGGAGGTAGACTGCCCCTGGGTTCAATCCCCAGTACCTCAAAAAAAAAAAAAAAAAGCATGGCATCTTCTTAAGGAATCATGTCTCAGAAGCTAGGTTAGCTTGTGCTGCAAGACAGTCTTCTCTGGCTTCCAACTGAACAACTTGATTTATTAATTAATTAATGGATGTCATTTCTGTTTTTTCCCTGTTCCAAGTCTTCTTTCACAGTTCCTTGAACAAAGCAGGCCTGACCCAGTCTCCATGGTGTCAGACCCCTAGAAAGACCCTACACATTGTCTGGAGACCTGGAAAATAGTTTTACTCTCAAGGTTTATTCCAAACCATTTGTAAACAACAAACAAGAGATTGTTTGATCACAGGGCACACTTCTGTATTTGATCCAATAGTCCAGTAAAATGAGTGGCAGAAAAATAATATTGAAATCATTACATATTTTAAAATGTATTCTAAGCCAGGCATGGTGGTGCATATCTGTAATCCCAGTACTTGGGTGGCTGAGATAGGAGGATTGCAGGTTTGGGGCCAGCTTGGCAATTTAGCAAGACCATCAACCACTTAGTGAGACCTTATTTCAAAATAAAAAAATTAAATAGGGCTGTGGGTGTGGCTCAGAGATAGAATGCCCATGGGTTCAATGCCCAGTACCACACACAAAAATATTTAAGTCTAGCCATTAGATGAAAATGTTAGCACCAAATGCATTATAAATACACCCCCAAAGACACTTTTCCTTAAATCATATACAAAGGAATACCACAAGATATTTACTTATTTACAATTGGCTTGAAATCTGCACTGACCATTCCTTGCAAGGACAGGTCAGAAAGGCTTTGAGGAGGAAGGGAAGCATGTGGTTATTTTTCTAATCTTTCAAGGCCATTGTTGTCTTTGTTTCAGCCTCAATATGTGACCACCCTAATTGCCAACATGCAGATTCCAAATTCTTGGGTCAGTTTTTGCATTTTGATTCCCATGTAAGGAAAGATTATCAGGTGAGATAGAGAAGTATTGAGGACAAGGCTGGATATCCTGAAAACTGAGTTCTAGACCAATATTGCCAGCACCTAGCTGACTTGTGGCTGATTTCTCTATCTCCAAGCTTGTGTTTCCTCATTTTTCAATTCCTACTTTTACCCCCTACTCATTCTCCCCAGTCCCCTGCCTTTCCCAGACTGAGTAAGGGGCTGGGAAGTAGCACGAGGCTCTGTGAGCTCCCTCCTCACAGTGACAGGGCAGAGGGTTGCAGTCCCCGCTGTGCATTCATTCCTACACAGTGTCTTCACATTCCCATGCCTGAATTCTGGTCTTTTCACACTTTGCTCCTTTTCTTCTCACTGTTTTCCCTTCTCCTTCCCTTGTTTCCTTTTATGTTCCTTTCTCTCTCCATTAGAACCTTTTCATATTTTTGGGGGTTTTTTTTTAGTATCTAACCCATATCCCAATCCTATTTGAATTTACTGTCCTAAGACGCTATGTTCTCATGGCTATATGTTGTTCTTTTTTTAAAAAAAAAGTGTTTAACAATATTGTTTGTATAGGTAACTGAACTCATTACAGAAATTTTGGAAGATATTATAAAACCCATGATGATGATCATGATCATGATGAGAAAGACAATGGTGATGATGATGGCGATGACGACGGTTAGACTTACTGAGTAATTCCTCTTTGCCAGGCTATGTTGAAAGCACTCCAAATGTATTCATTCACCTAACACCCAACAACACCATCAGGGAGATATTATTATTATCTGTATTTTGCTAGTAAGAAAACCGAGGCATGGAAATGCACCACCACACCCAGCTGGCCTCTTTCTTAATACATGCATTTGTTCATTCAAAAACCACTTATGAGCCAGGCATGGTGATGAAAGCTTATAATCCCAGTAATTGGGAGACTGAGACAGGAGGATCCATGGTTCAAGGACAGACTCACCAAGTAGTAAGACTCTCATCAACCTAGCAAGACCCTGTTTCAAAATAAAAATAAAATGGGGTTGAGGATGTAGCTCAGAGGTATAATGCTCCTGGCTCAATCCCCAGTCTCACACACACACACACACACACACACACACACACACAAAACTACTTATGCTACAGCTCCACACTGCCATGGGGATGGGGCCAGATGTGAAACTGGAAGAACCCTTTCCAATAACCATATTTGTCTCTGAATTCAGAGGAAATTTCTAACCAGTGAAAAGAGAAGTAGGGAAAAAAAATCCCTCACCATCTGATATCCCTCCTCCCATATCCTGCCATGTCACAAACAAAAATCCAAATAAGAAATCAAGGTCTTGCCAAGAACCAGCTTTGGAAGTGAGAGCATTAATAATAACAATTATGCCATGTGTGGTGGAGCATGCCTGTAATTCCAAGACTTGGGAGGCTGAGACAGGAGGATTGCAGGTTTCAGGACAGCCTCAGCAACATAGTGACACTCTTAGCAACCCGGAGAGATCCTGTTTCAAAGTAAAACATTAAATAGGGCTGGGGGTATAGCTCAGAGCTAGATTGTCTCTTGGTTCAATCCCCAGAACCAAAAGCAAGAAAACAAATAAACAACAACAACAAAAAAAACCCAAAACAATGAAAAGGTGGCCCCTAATCCTACCTTGGGAGCAGTAATTTCAATAATTGAGTATGTCCTAAAAACAACATGTTATCTCTCAGGTGTCATTTTCTAATGGGACCTCCCAGTGATGGCAACAACTATAACACACACACACACACACACACACACACACACACACACACACACAAACTACATGTGTCTATGATTTTGGGAAATGTTCATGATGCATTCAAGAAGAAAAGAAAATCACAAAACAGGATATGCTGTAGGATGGCAGACATTGTAAAAAAAAAAAAAAATTAGAGGGGTATATGTATTGAAAACAAAATGATGGAAAAATTAAAACTTTTTTAAAAAAATGAGTGATTCCACCTAAAGAGAGCTTATAGGAAATGTTTTTCTTTTTTCATTCCTACATATATATATATTCAGAAAAAAGTCAATATCATTACCTTTTTAAAAGTTCTACAAGTTGATTAGGAATTGGCTGTCACCAAATTATATTCAGATGAAATTCATACTTTCTGATTTTTCTTTTTTAAAGAAAGAAAACTGAAGCATTTACTCCTACATTGCTGTCTGCAAGTTTCGCAGCAATCTTGTTCAGTTGCTGCAGGGAACTTAAGTAATGCGCCCAAGGTCACTTGGCCGATAAGGGGTGGAATGACCAATTCTAAGACACTGACAAGGTCCATCACCCAGAAAATACCTCTCTTGAGACATCCCTTGGCTCAAGGTTCTTTGTGCCTTTGGCTAAAATACAAATGTTTCTGAGCATAAAATTACCTCGAACCACATCATTCCTGAATACAGAAATACTTTGTCAACTTCTCTCCCAAGTGGTTGAAGAGGATGACTGGTGGCCATCCCAAGAAAGATACTACGGGAAGAAGAAGGGAACAGAAAAGCCACTAGAATCTACATACCCTTCTTCAGAGTCCTGCCAATGGCTGGCCTTGATTATAATATTTAGGTTTCTGTTGTTTATATTCTGTCAAGGGAAAGCAGAATATCACATTCTATCAAGTCACTTGAAAAGAACCACTGATTTACAACTCTGAGGCACTAACAGAGTGTTTGATTTAGAGGAGTGTATCTATGTAACTGGAATAAACACACCACACTCCAGAGAGTCTGCAGATAGCTTCCCTCTGAGTAAATGGCAAAGAAGAACTAAGCCTTGTTTATATTCCTTCCCTTCCCCAAGGGTTATCGGGGCCCCTTTCATCACCTTAGAGGGAAAACAAATGATCAAAAGATGGATGACCCCTGTCCCTTCCATATCTCTTTCTTGGTATGTCAAAAGGCTTTCCAGCATGGCAGGGCAAGCTAATTATTTTCTTCTAATCAATCAGCTATTTTAATGATGTGTGGCATGCCTGATGTATCAGTGCTATTAAGATAGCATGCACTTTCTTGGGGGCATCAAGTTGATGGACGCTCTGCTAGCCACTTGAACAGACAACCCACACTCAGGTTCACCTGGGTATGTGCTTCTAGGCCTGAGGTGGGCCAGGAAGCATCGCACTGGCGCCTGGGTGGCTGTGGTTTAAGGAACTACTGAAAAGTACAGCCGCTTTTCAAGGCCTCTCACAGAATCTGAAATCCTACTTGTTCCTTTGAATTTTTTTTTCCTGGTCTTCAGGAGAAGTTGCAGTTAAAACAAGACAAACACTCATCCCTGAACATAACTAGGTGTTACCATCCATTTCCACAGTACCTCAGAAATCTTTGTCAGAAGGAAGAGACAGAAAGAAAGATGTAGAATACTGTCCAGGAGTCCCAGCCCTGTTTTGGGAGGGTTGAAGCTGATGGAAGAACATGAAGGTCCTTGAGAAGAGGGTCAAGAGTGACAATGTTAGCAGAAATTGGTGAATCTTGGCAGGAACATGGACCTAGGTTCATGAATATACGCTCAGTTTTGCTGCTCGTGCAGCCTAGAGCCTGCCCCGTAGACCCTGACTGAACTTAGCGGGGAATGGTACTTCATTTTCAAGGGCCCAGGTTCTCAACCATGGGCCAAGCTGAAGTCCAATGGTGGGCACCCAGGAAAGTAAGAATGGAAGGAATGTATCGGCAGGCTTGTGCATTGCTGCTCCTCCTCCTACTCACTTTCTCCAGCAGTCCCAATCAGATGGGAGAACTCACTGGTCTCCGTCTCACCAGCTGACAGTGTCCCTGACCAGATGTTTCACTGGAAGCCTTCACACCCCTCTCCCATTAGGCTGTAAAGGCATCAGGGCTGCGGGGGAAGGGCACAGGGCTGCTGGGCCACAGCTGGCAAGCAGCTTTTGTTCTGGATGACTTCAGCTTGCAAATCTGCCTGAAGAATGTTCTCCTCTCACAGGAAGGGAAAGCCCTCTCTAGGCATGGATGAAGGCTGTTTTCACCTCGAATGGGTGGGCGGAGGGGAGAAAGCATCCCTTCTCCCTGTTCATAGACAGCTCTTTGTTCATCAGGAGGAACCCAAGACAGACACCATCACCAACCCTGTCCCTTGGCAGAATCCTCCAAGAGTGGCCAGCTTTCCCCAGGGCCCTGTCTCTGTGTGTGACATGTATAGAAAATCTGTAGGCTGCCCTCAAATGCAATGTGATGTGAACATTGTGTTCCAGACACAACACTGGTGCTAAAGATGCAAAGAGGAGTAAAATGACAAGCGTCCTGTCCCTGGAGAGTTCACAGCAGAACGAGAGAGCATAGAAGAAATAGAAACATATAATTATAATGCTGATTGAGGTCTACGTGATAATGTGAAGACACAATAGAAAGAAGAATACAAGAGAAATCTTCACAAAAAGGGAAGGGCAGTGTTGGTTCTTGAAGCAACAAGAGTAGGAGTTTGGAGATTGGCCAAGGGAGAGAGCAGGACAGACAGAAGCACCTGCATGCGGAAAAGCGTGGAGGTATAGGAGAACTGCGGCCCATATGATCACCTCTGCTTTTCGAAAGAAGAATTAAGAAAAAAGAAATTCAGCTTGTATTTATTCCTTTGATACAAATTTATTGGACACCATCTTGAGTTCCAAGCACAAGGATATTGTGAGTAAGCAGAAATGGATTTTCCCTTCCTTGGACTTACAGTTTAGCCTTGAAACGGCCAATAAGCAAATAAGTAAATACATAAATTACAAACCAGAGTAGGTACTTTGAAAGAAGTAACCAGAATTCTGTAATAGAGGAATAGAGAGCAGGAAAGACTCTTGGGAGGGAGGGCTTTTGGTGCTGAGTAGGAGAATCTTCTAGGCTGAGGGGACAGTTTATGTGAAAGTCCGGAGGCAAAAAGAAGCTTGGAAAGTTTGAAGAAAAAAAAAAAAAAAAAAAGCCAGTATGGATGGAGTATAAGGAAGGGAAGAATGAGAGATATCTTTGATAAGGTCTTAGGGGTCAGATCATGTAGGGTCTCATAGGTCAAGGCAAAGGGCTCAGAGTTTCTTCTAAGTGTAAGATGAAGACAGAATAGTTTTGAAAAGAGGAGAAACACAATCTGAATTACCTGGGTAAAGCACTGACTTTTGTATGAATAATATCCTGAAGTTGACAATAAAAGTTGGGAGCTCAGGCAAGGTATGGTAGTGCACTCCTGTAATACCAGATATTCGGGAAGAAGAGGCAGGAGAATTGCAAGTCTGAGGCCACCCTGGGCAACTTAGTAAGACCCTGTCTCAAAATATAATAAAAAGGGCTGAGGATGTAGTGGTAGTATTTGCCTAGCATGTGTGAGCCCCTGGTTTCAATTTGTAGTACTGCAGAGAGAGAGAATCATAATTATTGTAATTTAATATTTATTATTCATAATAATAATTATTATTATTATTATTTTAAAAAGCAATCAGTAAAAAGATCTTTGCCCATAGCCCAGGTAAGAGAGATGGTGGCTCTGTCAATGGTGGTAGCAATGGATATAGCAGACATGGATGGATTTGTGATATTAACTTTCTCTCTGTCTCTCTCTCTCTCTCTCTCTCTCTCTCTCTCTCTCTCTCTCTCTCTCTTTCTCTCTCTCTCTCTCTTTCTCTCTTCCCTTTCTTCTTTCCTTCTTTCTTTCTCTCTCTTTTTTGGATATCAAAATTAAATATGGGTATGGTGGTACACACCTATAATCCTAGCACCTGGGAGGCTGAGACAGGAGGATCACAAGTTCCAGTCCAGCCTCAGCAACTTAGCAAGGTCCCTCAGAAACTTAGCGAGACCCTGTTTCAAAACAAAAAATAAAATAGGGCTGGAGTTATACCTTGGAGGTGGAATGCCTCTGAGCTCAACCTCCAGTACAAAAAAAAACCATTTTTTTTTAATACTTTGGAGGGTCATACACCATTTCACTTTATCCTTCCACCATAGTAAATACTCAATACATGTCCTTTGTCTAGAAAAGGAGCCACAGGCAGCTATGATGAGGCTTCAGTTCTATGGCCTCATCACAAGAGAACCTTGGAGCTTTTCTGACCTTTTTTTTCTATCTCTCTCTGTCCAGCCCTGTCTAGATTGTCCACCTCAAGAAGATGTTTAGACAACTTGGCATGGAAGAGTTGTGGCCAGTCTCCCTCCTTTAATCACAAAGTTTTTATTAAAAGACATTCCCCGCACAGAGCTTTTTCAGGCTGCCTGAGGACTGAATGGCGGATGCTCACAAGACCAGTCTGCTCCAGGAATTACTGCAATGGACACTCCTTGGGCATTTCTGAGCTGTTATATTGTCTCATCTCCATCCTTGACCTTGAAGTCTTCCAGACTGTCCTTGGAGTGCTGCCCCAGAAGCCAAAAGCATGCACACAGAAGAGGAGAAAAAAATGTTCAAGTTGGCTGATGATTTATAACCTGTCTTCCCCTGTAAATTATGAGGGAAGCCTCAGTCATTCTCAACATCCTAATTCACTCTCAGAAAGTCTCCACACAACCTCAGTTTTTGAGAGATATTCAGCTTTATGCCATATTCTCTTTTATCCGGCTTCATAAATCCTTCAATGACTAGAACATAATTGTGACTCTGTGTGTGTGTGTGTGTGTGTGTGTGTGTGTGTGTGTGTGTGTGTGTGTGTGGTCTCAAATATATACCAGACCTTAGAGTTTGCCCATAATTTTTTTTTTTTACTTTGTCCTTACTACAATTCCACTTTACAGGTGGAAAAATGAATCTCAGAGAGGAAAAGTTATTTGGTTATGGGCATATAACTTAAAAGTTCCAAGAATGAACAGACTGTGTTCACATTGTTCATTATATCTCCAGAGCCAACCCTGGTACGTGACAGACATATAGTGGATATTTGATAAGTATTTGCTGAATTAATTGATAAGTGAATTAATGGTATCTTGACCCAGCTGAGATTACAACCCCAACCTCTATCTACCATAAATTGATTCCTTTTGATAAAACTGTGGGATTAGCTACAGAAATCAGAAAAAATGAAAGTACCAACTCAACTCCTCGGTTGGGTAGGTTAGAAACAAGCACACACAACCCACTTAGCATTTTGTAGACTGAATGAGGCCACACAGAGAGAATTTCTCAGAGTAGGGATTTTTCACTGCTTCAACTCCATGGCCCTTTGTGTTGCTATACCCTCCTTCCCTCAACCCCAACTCCAAAATGCACTCGTCTTACACACAGTTTTGTACACCGTTTTATGGAGTACATAGCCAAATTCCCTACCCTGCTTCAACACTGTATTTGGGAGCTTTTCTGCTCAATTTCGCAATGAATGCTTCGTAAGGGCCTCTGATAAACTATACGTCCTGCAATGTACTCAGCTACTGCTCAGCTTCAGAGGAAGAAAGAAAGGAAGAAGAGGCAGCAACTCACAAAAGGTGGTACCCTTTTTGCATCTTTAGGGAAACAGGCAAGTCAGCTCACTAGGAATTCTAATTGGCTTGGAAAGCTAGAGGATAGCACAAGGTTGGTGAAATAATTCTTTCAGACCTTCCTACTTGAGAAACCTCAGAGCAGCCTCCTGGTTAGTCGACTGGTTCTCCATTTATTTCTGAGGAATGAGAGAAGGTTGATTGTGCATTTAAATCCTTGCTAACCTGTGGCTAGGAGCTGAGCAGGCTGACACATTGCATCAAGTCTCGGTTATTCATGTAAATACGATCTACCTAATGATTGATTTATCCTCAGAGAATTTTGAGACCCAGACCATTTTTTTACCCCTTTCTCCCACTAATATTCTTGGTAAATACAAATAGAGTGGTTTTATAAACACTCTTTTAATAAACCCCAGAAATGGAGCCAAGACTAGCATCTACAATCCCGCTTTCGGGAACAGGCCCCCTTCCCTCAGATCATTATTCCTTGTGAAAATACCACATTCAGTTAAACAGACTTGCTGGTGTGGTCAAATAAAATGGTAAAACTCAAAATAAAAAACCTTTTGTATGTAGGAATGAATGAAGTAAAATAATTCTCCTGCCAGCTCAAATACATCTAAACATCTCGGGAGTTCCATGACCTTCAAAATAAAGATGAATTTGTGAAGATTAGCAGTGACAGCCATGGGAAGCAGAGGATAGCAGAGCCCAGCCGAGCTTTTAATGAGGAAAAAAGAATTCAACCATTGAGAAGTCAGGGGCCCCAAACACTGTATATAGCAACTGAAAATAATGTAAGCTTCCCATATCCTGCTCGCTACCACGTGTCTCCACTTTAGAAAGGCCACGTTTTTCCAACAGAATGAAAATCTCATGAAATCCATATATGATATATATTTTAATTATGAAAGAAAATAGAGAAAACAAACATAACAGTAAAGTCTACTTAACAGAATACTATATTAAATATGTGTATATATACAAACTATTAGCAAAAAGTTCAATACTTAGACAAGCTCAAAAGGAAGAAATAATGATAGCAAACACATACTTAATGCTTGTCGTATGCCAGGTACCTTTCTCAAGATTTTGCATATATTAACTTATTTGATCCGCATAACTCCATGACAATACAATTATTATCCTCATATTATGATTGAGGAAACTGAGGCACAGAGAAGTTAAGTAACTTCCTCAGAGTTAGAGAGCTAGTTAATACCAGAGCTAGTATTTTAATTTCAAGTGATCAAATCTTAGACTTTGGGCTTTTACTTACTACTCTTAGAGATAACTCCAAGTAGTAGAAGCTGAAAACAAAATTCCTTCTGGACAAGTTGGAACTGGAACACACTTAGGGGTTAGGGCAGCATTAGCTGTGCAGAGTAAGTGTTGAAATCACATTTCCTATGTTTGTTGCAAAGCTGGACCTGAGATCCTGCCTAAAGCTCAGTGCTGGGAAGTTTGTCTTGATGGAGCACTGGGAAAACCGTCTACTGGGTTAGGATGTGGCACTGGAGAGGAGGACAGAAGTCACTTGCAAGAAATAGAGACCCCAAGACCACTCTTCTCAAGCATGGGTTCCAAATTCACACTCCTTTTATGACATGGGAATGAGACGTTAGCATAACAACTGGTCCACAAGCAAACTCTGGAGCTCTCCAGAGATGCCTCCCTAGGATGAGCTCAGAAGCACATTAAGGAAACAAACTCCCATGAAGGGCAACAAGCAAATGAATAACAGAAGCAACTGAGCAATCTGAAAGAGGTTCTTTATAAGCATTTTTTAAGCATTCAAGAGAAAAAGAAAGAAATGAGAAAAAAGCAATATTTGGGGGGAAAGGAGAATTTTTTTTAAAGGGGGGCAAATATAGATTTAGTTATTAGAAATAGTCATTAAAGTTTTAAGCTTTAATATATAAATAAAACTGCAAAGTAGGGCTGAGGAGGAAATTAATAAGCTAGAGGTAGATATGAGGAAATCACTCAGAACACAGTTCAAAGGGATAAAGAGATGGGACATATAAAACAGAAAATAAAATAAAAAGGCATGGAGCTAGAATAAGAAGTTCAACATATGAGGGAAGGATATTATTTGGTAATAATACCTTTAAAATGGTATAAATGTTGTCAAATTTAAAGAAAATGGAATTAAGGAGTTCACAGATACTTGCCTAATTCAGAGCAAGAGACACTGATAAACTTCAGAAATAAAAAATCATGTTTAAAATGTAATAGTACAAGTATACTATTTGAGGTAGTATTTCTAGTCCATTCCAGTCATTCCTGAATCATTTGAGATAGTTTTTTTTTTAATATAAATTTCCAGACTTCCTTGATTTGATGGGGTTTTTTTGTTGTTGTTGTTTTTTGTTTTTTGTTTTGGTACTGGGGATCAAGCCCAAGGGCATTCTACCTCTGAGCTTCGCCCCTATCCTTTTTTTTTTAAACAGGGGGTTGCCGAGAGTCTCACTAAGTGGCTGAAACTGGCTTTGAACCCACAATCCTCCTGTCTCAACCTCCCAAACACTGGTTTTACAGGCATGCACCACCATGTCTGGTTTAATGTTTCTTATTCAGTACTGAAGGGGACCTCTGTTTCTGTACATTTTCATGAAATTATGCCCCACCACCAGCTCATTTTGCAAAGCAGTCATGATCATCACTGTGCTCAGTGGGGTATATCCTCTAGATTCTTGCTTTTTGGGTCTCCACAATGGAGAGACAAGCTGTGAGCCAGAACCACTAGAAAACCAATGTGTCATAAGAAGAAGCTCCCTGGCAAGTGTCCTAGGATTATAATGAGAAAAGTCTCTTTATTCTCCCTGGCATGTAATGTTTTTCCAGGTGATTGGTTTGAGGAGGTAATTTAGAAGATCCTGATAATCGGAAACAAATTATTTTGAAGTGATGATTTAAATCGAGTACTGGCAGGAATTGAATATTTAGGCATAATGAGTTTAATTGAGTATCAGGAAGGTTTTTTTTTTTTTTTAACAATGACGTAATAACTGTTGGCATTCTGCATGTTAATAGCAGGGAGGTTTAAATGCTTAAGTGTTTGAGCAGTACTGCTTGTAATAAAGTGCTTTTAAAAAATATGTAAAAGTTATTAGTCCCATTTTAGCCTGGGTGAGAAGCAAAAGTCAATGCCTGAAAGCCCCATAAAAACACAGTGTGGCTCTAACTAGAATTTGATGCTGCTTACCAGATCCTTAAGTAGAAGTCTCATGATCTATTTGTGAAAAATATTAATCAGTGGGGCCCAACTTCTGCAAATTCAACATAGATGCCTACATATGAAGAGTCAGTGGAAATGCAAATCCACCTCTTTTTCTAATACCAATCTACTGAATTTGGGGGATTTTTTTGTTTTTAGGGTTTTTTTGTTTTGGTTTTTTTGGTTTTTTCGGTGGCACTGGGGATTGAACCCAGAGGTATTCTACCTTTGAGATACACCCCCAGCCCAATTTTATTTCTTATGTGGAAACAGGGTCTCTCTAGGTTGAAGAGAGTCTCACTGCTTGCTGAAACTGTCCTCGAACCTGAGATCCTCCTGTCTCAGCCTCTCATGTTTTGAGATTACACCACTCCCAGCAGGGGATTTTTTTTTAAAGTGTATATAGCATGTTATGTTAGTGCCTTCTCTGTTTTGAAGGCCCTGGGATATGGAGCAGTTGGAATTTAGAAATCATGACCTTCATCTGTATGGCTGGGCATACCCAGGGTTCAGTTTAAGAAGGATCACTCAAGTTCTTCCCACGGGAAGCAACCCTAAAAGGGCAAAATTCTGTCCACTCAGTCACACTGTGAAGCTATCATGACTATGAGCTGGTTCACTCTGTTAGACCATGACTACCTTGAGAGTGGGAGCTTGGTCATGTGAAGCAGAGTCTCCAGGTCTAGCCTAGTGCCTGGCACATAGTGGGCACCCAGTGGATTTTTGTTTTTAAGTGAGTGAGAGAATGAATGCATGGAGTTCCTCGGTTAGTGTGCTTATCATCATCTCTGAAAAACATCATTTCCTTCCTTCTTTAATATCTCTTTGCTCCATGTAACCCGGGCTAGTTTAAGATTTAGTTCATAGAAATCTATACTTCCTAATACAAAGCAACATTTGGCTTTTTACATTTAAATTCACTAAGATTAAACAAAAATTGTGATTCTTCTGTCACACTAGCCACTGTGTAAGATCTCAGTAGCCATGTACAACTGCTACTATATTCCATAGCACAGCCACAGAACATTTCCATCACAGCTGAAAGTTCTACTGGATGGGGTTTGCACAGAACCTCAGCTGAGACCCCAAGGGCTCTACCCCCATCTCTGACTCTACTACTTATTAACTGTGTGGCCAGGAAAATTACCCAACTTCATGTGCACCTGCTATTTCCATTTCCTGAAGCACTCGTCCCTTCTGTAGTATACTTCAAGCCAGACATGGTGGTGCATGCCTGTAATACCAGTACTTGGGAGGCTGACACAGGAAGATCGCAGGTTCCAGGCCAGCCTCACCAACTTAGTGAGGCTCTCAGCAATTTAGCAAGACCCTGTTTCAAAATAACAAATAAAATAGGGCTGGGGGTATAGCTCAGAGGTAGGAAGCCCCTGGGTCCAACCCCCCAGTACCAAAACAAAAACAAAACAAAGCCCATATACTTCCATGTTCTAATACTCAAGCCACATTTCTCCAAGGTACGGCAGAGGTTTGCAACTGTCCAGGCAATTCTGAACATCATCCCCGGCCTCTCTGTGCAATGGAACCTGCAGGAAATGGGGGGTAGTTTTGGGTAAGTGTCTCCTGAAGTGTCCAGCTCTGTGCAAACCATAGCTGTCAAGCACAGGCAGACCAAAACAGCAAGAGAAAGGGCCGCCCACTAGGGCTTCTGTGAGCCTTCACGTCTGAGTTCATGTGGCTCTCACTCTGAAACGGAAGTGGAAAACCAAATAAAGTCAACTCCACGGAGGTCCTGGGGTCTTAACACTGAGCAGCCACACGAATACCAGAGTGATGCATCATGATTCATGTTATTACAATAAATGCCTAAGAAAGTAATAAGGATTTGGCACTTAGTATAAAGAATTGGCAAGACAGTTCAAAGTTTTCTGTCTGTTGTAAAGCGTAGCCTGGGACATTTTCTTTCATTGAGCAACATGTATTAGCAGCGTTATCTATGGTAGTAAAGGAGGTACTCATAAAGCTTTATTAAGTGGTGTCAAAGCTTTTTTTTTTTTTTTTTCCTATGTTTTTTTTTTTTTTTTTATTCTGGGAGAAGCTTTAGAAAAGACGCTAAGTTGTTCTTCCAAATGTGTGTATACCAGCTCAATATCAGAAGATGAAACACATACCTAGAGGATTAGCAATCCAGAAATCACCTTTCTCAAAGTGATTCGCTTTGGGAAAGAAGTGCTGAAAAGCCGAACAAGTACCCTCTTGATTTAATGGTGTTCATATTTACAGAATAGATTCTGCAAAGGATAGAAACAAGTTAAAACAAAGAGCATTCCTATAAAGCTAGCATTTAGGAAGTAAAGGAAAAAAATTCCATTCGATTCTCTAAGCCCTCACAAGTATGAGAAAAGTTTTCTTACTTAGAAAAATGAAATAAGCTTGCATCTCCACAGTGACTCAGCCAGGTGCCGGTGCACGTCCCCCCCCCCCCCGCCCCCCTCCACACACACATGCGTCCTGGCCAACTTTGAGATGGATGTATCTTGGCTGGCTACCCCAGCAGTGATGATCTGTGCTACTCACTAAGGGAACTGAAATAGATAGGAAAGGTGAGGTTATTTATTCTGAACATGGAGTGAGCACCTCCCTGGTGGATGGCCCAATGGTATGGATTCTTGGTTTAGGATGGAGAAGTTGGAATGGACCTTAGGAAGAAGGAGTCCCCTCCACTCCCCTGCTCAATGTGAGAGCTGCCTTGACAGCATCCCCAATGGTTTTCTGGATCTACACTCTCAAACAGTATGAGTCAGAGGAGAGAACGAGGGAAAGAGGGACACATATGCAGGGCAACAGCTCTGCCCACTGCAGTGGAAAGCTGCCCACCATCTCTCCCCACTTCCTATGGTCTCACCTGCCTCTAGGTCTTTACACACATGCTTCCTTCTGCTTGGGACCCTCTCCACCCCCTACTCCTCATCACCTTGCCTGGCTAACTCCTACTTGTCCTGGTGTGCCATCCCTGCTGTCAAGGAGCCCTCCCTGACTTGGCAAAACTAGGTTAGGTGTTCCTCTGGCTTCTCCCACCAGGATGATTAGTCATCCTGATTTGCCTGGGAAGGAGTGGCTTCCTGGGATGTGGGACTTTGAGTGCTAAAGTCAGGGCATTCTAGGGCAAATCACAACAGTCACCCTATGTCACATACTCCCTGTGCTTCCCGTTTGTTGACCTGTGCCTTCTGCAGTCACTGCCAGCTTCCTTGAAGCCTGTAGACTATCAGTCCCTAGAGGGCAGGGATAGGGGTGCTCATCTCTGTAATCTTGCTGTGTACCTAGCACAGACCTGGCACATAGCGAATAACCAAAAACCCTAATTGCAATACGTCCTCAGTGAATGAATGAATGAATGAAAAGTCAACATCTGTTTCTGAAGGGGTCTCTCATTCCTGTTTTTTCCAGCCTTCTGATCCTTTGTGAATCCAGGTGTGGATCCTGAGACTTGCTATCACACCTCCCCAACCAGCACCCAGAGCAGCCAATGCAGGCCTGACAGATGTTCCCACATCTAGAGTATGCACTTTTCTTTCCTGCTGCCAGCCACCCTTTACCCCTAGTTACTAGTATAAAAAGACCAAGGCCTAGGAAACATGTTTGTTACTATCATTGACTTCTTTGGCCACCAATAACAGAGCTGATACATCAAGTGCTATGTGAGCCCCAATCCTTAACTTTCAGCTTCAATACCCAAAATATCCCAACTGCTCCCATTTTCCAGATGAGAACCTGGTTGCTCAGAGACATCCAATAACTTGCCCAAATTCCCACAGTTGGTACCAGGTGATCCAGGGCTAGAACTCTAGTGGAAAGCTCCTCTCCAGAGCCTGTGCTTTTAACCCCTTTCCTCTCTAGCCAGACACTTATTGCAGTATTATGGAGACTCAGTGTAGGGAGGATGTTGCTGTCAAGTCTATGGTGCTGAGGCAAGGGATACACACGCCTGTTTCTCCATCTCTCCATTGCTCATACTGAGCCTGGCTCCTGGGGTGTGAAAGGAAGCATGAGGCAGAACATGTCTCTGAATTTCAGGGAAGCCTGGCTCAGGGGACTGAATGAGTATCTGATAAAACAGGAAGGCTCTCCACCCCTTTATGAGATAAATGAGAAGCCAGGATCAAGTCAGGGCAGTACTACTGTCCAAATGCAACACAGCTAGACAGCGCAACGCCAGGCCCCCAGCCCTAATCTCCTGACTTCCTGCCCAGGTTTTCTCCCGGCTTCCCCCTCCCTGTTCTATGATTATAAAAAACACACAAGGCTCTCTTTACCACATTCCTCAGGTTTTAAAGCCACTGCTCCTGCTGTCCTCCCTCCCCAATCCCAATACTTCTTTCTTTTTAACATTTGAGGAAGAAAGTGTTATGGTTAACAGCATTTGAATTCCACAATGTCACTGTAACATGTAATAAATACCTTTTATTATTTATTACCAAAATGCTTGGGGGCCATGGAAGACTAAAGGCTATTCTGTTCTTTCGGATGCAGCTCTAACAAGTTCACTCCAGCCCCTGGGTTGAGAGTGTGTGTGTGTGGGGGGGGGGGGCCCAGATGGGCTTGGTGATTTAATCTTCTCAATGCCACAGGCTGCATCTCCATGATTATGCTAGAATTGTGTGTGACTGGAAGATTTGTTTTAGCTCAGTCTTTGCAGCCTTGAGAATGGCAGGTTCTCAGAAACACCTATCTGGCCCCTCAGTATAAGCTGATTAAGCTGAGGGGGAAACCAGGCCAAGGGTCTGGGTCACTCCAGAGTCCACAGTAATCAGAAAGTTCTGTCCCAGGGTAAGGGCTGCAGAGAGAACTGCACCTTCCAAGTTAGTTGGGCAAAGTAACTTTGGGGGATATTTTTGGCATTTTTTTTTCAACTGTGACTTAAAAGACCCAGAGATTGCAAACCCTCTAGACCCCACCCCCATAGCCATCCATACCTGCAACCCAGGAATTTTGCTTGCACTAAAAAGACATCTTCCAAGAGGACCTATGAACTTAAAACAAATGCTGTTTAATTTGCCATTCATTAAGGGTGTATCTGGATTGATTTATTGTGCCCTTCTGACCCCAAGTCTTTGGAACAGCATTCCTTCACGATTAAACAGGGAAAGGATTGAGGCAGGACTTTCAGGGATAAGCACAGAAGGCCACAATGATACTTGAAATTGCTACATATCAGGTAACCCAAAGGAAACACCCGACCCAATTCAGCATTGAATGCACGTGAGCCAGACAACCCGTTTATATGTTTTTTGACCTAGGTTTCCAGAGCCTTTCCTAAAGGATGTGGCCAGCACAGACCACTATTATCCAGATTATGGGCTTTTGAGTACTCCCACATTCAGGATATTCTGAGAATGTCTAACCACATACAATTGATCACAGAAATTGCAATCCCTTTTGATCCTGAGGAAGTCAGCTCTTCCTGGTAACTACCCGGGGGAAGAAAAAGAGAGAGAAAGAGGGAGAGAGAGAGAGAAAGAAGAGGGAGAAAACGCTAGAGAGAGAGAAGCACCAAGGGAGAAAATAAATTCTACTGGCAGCTCAATAGGTCACTGGTAATCAGAAAATGACAAAAACCTTGTAAAGCGCTAAGAAGAGTGAGCCTGCAGCAATTACCCTTTAGAAACGAGATCAACCTCCTCTCTTGTGGGTGGCACAAGTGTAATTATGGCAATTAAGAAGAAAGACTACAGCTTTTCTCTCTCTTTCTCTGTGTGTGTGTGTGTGTGTGTGTGTGTTTGTGTGTGTGTGTGTGTGTGTGTGTGTGTGTGTGTGTGTGTAAAGAAACAATTCAGGGACTTGTAAGCCTACGAGAATTGGTACATAGTTTAATTTTAATTTTATCTACTACTGTGACTCTCCTTGTTTTAATTGGCTTCCAGGAAATTTTCAAGGGCCTTTGTGGTTGTGGTTTTTGTTAAATACACACATTTACCTGGAGCAGGGAGCAGGGAGCAGGGAGGGAAAGCACAGTGCTCTCACTGCCTGCCCAATTCCCAGCCAGCCAGTTAGCCCCCAGCCAGCCTACCAGAGCTGGTGGGGCCAGGAGGGAAAGGGGTTTGGTGGAGGGCTCCCTGTGCCCTAGGTTTCCTGTGAGGCCTTGAATACTGAGTCCCCCTTAAAGCAGCCATAATTGAGTCTGACCTCTCCTTCCTGTGTTCCTCTTCTAGACTCCCCCCACCCCCATAGTGGCATGTGTTAGGATGTCTAGCAAGCATCCTAATTCTGTTTGGTTTTCCCATTGAAGCTCAAAGGCTGTAGAGGAAATAATGAGGAATCTGGGGTACCAGGTGAGGCCAGGAAGTTGCTCATTCTCTGTGGTTTGGGGGCCACTAGGAACCCTTTCTCAGAAGAAGCCTCCCCACCCAGCGGCTGACATTCTACCATCTGCGAGTGGCTGGCTTCCCTAAGGATTGCTTAGGATTTATTAATGCAGTTAAATAAATAAATCTCTGGCTCTTCACCAGGGAATTTAGCTACATGCAATTGCTGCTAGCAGAGGCAGGCTAACTGCATATCAAGGGATGCTAATTCTCTAGAGAATGAGTTCCTACCTCTCCCCGAAGAATGTGGTGCATGCTTCCTCATCTAGCTGTCTTCAGACCACCTACATGTGGCCTCCAAACACGTGATGATGCTCCAGCTATTTTGTCATGATGCGCTCATTAACAGGCAGGCCAATGGAAATGGACTTTTCTGGAGAGAAATTCATTTCTTCAGTTTAAGAATTACCTTGCATTGCTCCTTCGAATGCAAATGCTTTGCTTCCCTGTTTTGTGTGCATGCAAAAGAACAGGACCTTTTCACAAGAGGAGGCTGATGGGGAAATGTCCCTGGCCAGGTAGGGAGATCTGAGCTTTCCCACCAGCTCTGTGACTATTTTTCTGGGGGAACCAAGATGCAGCTGGTGTAAGCTTTTTTACTATCTCGTGCTCCTAGGCCAGAGTCCCCTTGTTGTTCTAGGCTTCCTTCCATTCTAAATCTCTGCAGGAAGTTCTCCCCATCCCCACTGACTCTGGCAGAGCCCACCTGAGTGTTTTCTTGATGATTAGGAAGGGACTAGAGCTGGTCAGAGAGCTGGGGTGGACTGGCAGAGCTTTTGTGATCAGCTTTCAGGCTTGAGTTGAGGGCCAAGTCAGCATGGCCCACTAGAAGCTTCAGCAGGGAGGCAGTTTGTGGAATCCTTGGTCACTACATAGGGACCATTTATTATTGCTCCTGAAAGCTTGGACTGGCCCAGGATCTCAGAAGAGAGTGAAACCAAAGGCCCAGTGGAACTAGGAGTTACTCTCTTCAACAAAATTGTTTATTTGGTGGTTTTCCTCCTCCATCTCAGTCCTGAATGTTTAAGTGGCACTGGACCAAGCAGCTCACTCTGGTCTCTTCACAGTTGTATCAGTCTCCAGAGATGACTCAATATGGTGGGGATGGGGTAGTGGGAAGTCAGAGGGTCAAGACCCCACCTGCTCCCATCTCCCCCATCTTAGGTCCCCGCCCTATTCCTTCTATGTTTCCTTGTTGGCATGACCCCCCAACTCTTCCACCAGTCAAGCCTTCTTGGCTTCATACTCTTTGTCTCATTTGCTCTGTATCATTCAATTGAGCAGTTTTAACATCTTTGCCTACTCAGTGTTCTTTCTCCATCTAAGCTCCCAGCTCTGTGACCTCTCTCCTCTTTTGTAAATGGTGCTAAATATACAAGCTCCCTTGTTGAGCTGTTGTGGAATTGAACTACAAGATTAAAATGGAGTGGTACATAAAAATTATTAAACAAGTAAGCCCTCAATGCATGGGAGCAATTAGCATTCATACCAATACATATCCCACTATGTCTTTTTGTGGTTTGTTTCCTCTGAAAAGGACATCATTGTGTGAACATGCCAAACTTATGCTTATGCCAGAAGGGCATTCTTTTTCTTAAAAGGTATTTAGCAGGTCTGCCTTGATTTATGTCAGGCACCATCTCCAGGAATTATAGTCTGAGTCATTCATTTAAGTTTCTGGGTGACTGATGTCATTTGCTTTACACTGAGAATGCATCACAAAAGACTGATCCTTTAAACAGGGGACAGAACTGACAGAAAGGAGCACCCTACCAAGTGTTAGGAAGAAAAAGAGATGGAAATAATAGAAGAAAAGCAGCATAAAATTGCAGAAGAGGCTTAGGAACATATGTGGAACGAGAGGGACCTTGAATGGAGATGTTCCAGAGGAGCTTGGATGTGAGAAAGTGCATATGGGTCCTGAGAGCTACAGGCAAATGCTCCTTGCTCAGGAGTGAGGAGCCTGGACGGAAGGCCTTTGCCTTCTGAATTTTCTTTGAGATCTGATGCAGAGTTAAGGTCAATGACCTCTGGAGTACATGATAAGCCTTTGGCGTTAAGACAACCTGCACTTCATCAGGCAGAGGAATACTTAATGCAAAGTGATGGAACAAAGCTATTTAGTGTCAGGCTTTTGCCAGATCTTTCCATTATGAAGTTCAGATCCGAACCAGAGCCAGGAAGAAAGAGTAGCTATTGCATGGGGGATAAAGCAATGTGGAGTTGGAGCTTGGGGTACTATTCTAATTCTACCACTGAGTCATTGTGAGATGGCAAACCTCTTAAAGCCCCTATTTCTGAAGACAAAGCTAGAGAGAAAAATCTTTAGTGCCCAGTAAAACATGATCATTCCAAATGGCTTATGATTTTTCTGGGAAAATAATGTATAATTGAACTAACATGAAAGAATCAATGGGAAAGTGCATGAGTACACAAGAAGCCCCCCACCCCCACCGACCACCATCTCTGACACTCTATAATGTCAAATCACATCATGGAGAAGAAAATAGAATAATGTGTCTCCAGAGAGTTTAACAACATCTCAAGCCTATCTATCCCATGAATGGAAATGTTTACATTCTATATCCAAAGTGCCATATTAGGAAATTGCTTTTCTGCAAGGCTTTATTCAACTGGGTAGCAAGCCAATGGATCAAGAACGATTAGAAAAAAATTATTTCTGCAGGTCTTCAAAGTTTCCGCATGACTCTCACTCCCATCTCCCAATGTGCAGGCAGGGTGGAGTGTCTGAATAATGCTAACCTTTTATGGAAAAAGAGGCAGGGATGTTCCTGGGACTCTGGTGACATCTGTGGCAAGTCTGAGCACCATAAGTTCCAATCCCTCTGTGGGAAAGATAAGCCAACCAGCTGTGGGACCTTGTGGGGTCTGAACAAGTTACCTAACAGAGAATTGGCTGAGGTCCAGGCTCCCTGCTCAGTGAAAAGCTCCACTTAGCACCTGAACCGTTCCAATGAGCATCTCAACAGTCAGCGGTGTACTTTAAGGGAACGGGCTTTGGGCCCTTTTCTGGCTTTGAATCTACTCCCTGTTCATATTTGCTGCTTTACCTTGGGCAAGTTACTGGGTCTTGGTTTCCTCATATGTAAAATGGAAATAATGGTGCTTGCCATTACAAATAGTTGATAATGTAAAGCACTTATCATAGTGACTCATTGAAAATAATAAGTGCTCCGTAAATGTTAGCGATCCGTACTCTTGGGCTGAATATGATAGAATTCACAAAATATTGTAGAATGTATGTCTTAAGTGACAGACATTTATTTTCTTTCTGTTCTGGGGACCAGAAGTCTCAGATCAAGGTGCTGGTCAATTCAATTCTTGGTGAAGTCTCTCTGTCTGGCTATCAGACAGGCCCACCTTCTCAGCTGTACTCTCCTATGATCATTCCTTTGTGTATATGTGTTAGGGAGGGGACAACACTCTTTGGTGTCTCTTCTTATAAGGACACTAATCAAATCAGGTCAGGACCTCACCCTTATTACATGCTTAATCTTAATTACTTCCTTAACTTCTTTAGATATAGTCATCCTGGAGATTAGGACTTCCACAAATGACATTTAGCTCATAACACTATTACTATTTTTACTATTAAGATTAGTGTTATTCTTAAAAGAGTATAGTTCACTTGTCTTCAAAGATGTCCCAAAGTATATGTTTAAAACCCAAAGTATATGGCTAAAAAAGGTTCTCTTTTTGGCTTACAATTCAATGGCTGCTAGGGCTATAGTCATGGCAAAAGCTTTCTCACCCATAGATCTAGAATTGGTGCTGGCTGTTGGCTGGGATTTCAGCTGTGGGTTTCAGCTGAGTAAGTACCTACACATGGCCTCTCCATGCAGCCAAAGCTTCCTCACAGTATGGTGGCTGGATTCCAAGAAAGAGCATCCTATAAGGACCAGGTAGAAGCTGTATCATCTTTTATTACCTAGCTTCAGAATCCACATTAAGTCACTTCCACCACATGCTACTGGCCAGCCAGACTCATGAGGAGGATGCATAAACTTCCTTGATGGGAGCAATCAAAGCAATTGTAGACATTTTTAAATGATCACAGTTAAGCAGAGAAAATCATCAAGATTTCATTTGATGATTATGATCAAATAAGTAAATTTTGTGTACTGCAATTGGTTAAAAAAAACCCTCAAAACATACCTTTTGGGTTGTGTATTTCAATAGGCTACATCTGCTGCCGAAATTTTTAGCAGGTTGGACTAGTGGGATGGGCCCTAGGATGGAAATCAGAATATTTTGTGGCCGGGCGCGGTGGCACACGCTTGTAATCCCAGCATTCGGGAGGCTGAGACCGGAGGATCCGGGTTCGCCGCCAGCCTCAGCTACCTAGCGAGGCACTCCGCAATTTAGTGAGACCCGGTTTCAAAGTAAATAATAAAAAATAGGGCTGGGGGTATAGCTCGGAGGGTAGAATGCCCCTGAGTTCAATCCCCAGTACCACAAAAAAAAAAAAAAAAAGAATATTTTGTGTGTGTGTGTGTATGTGTGTGTGTGTGGTACTGGGTATTGAACCCAGGGCTCTTCTACCATCAAGCTACACCTTGGAACAGGATCTCACTAACTTGCAGAGGGTCTAAGTTGCTGAGGCTGGCCACAAACCAGTGATCCTCCTGTCAGCCTCTCAAGTACTGAGATTATAAGTGTGTACCACCATGCCCCACTCAAAATACTTTTGTTCCAGCTCCACTATTTACATTTGAACATGAGCAAGTAACTTAACAGCTACAAACCTCAATTTCATCTCTATGACAAAGACAATAATATTGTCTACCCTGTGTGCTTGATGGATATTTACAGGAAAGGAACGACATAAAGAATGCAAAAGAACTTTGGAAACTATAATCTCTAATTAATATAAGGCATCCTAAATATTGCAGAAATTTTATTCCTCCTCTTACTAGGCCTTGGTTTTCTGATCTGTGATAGTGATACATTGGAATGGATTAGTTTCTCAAACTGGACCAAATTTAAAGGGAAGAAAATTCTTAAAAATACCTGAAAATATATCTGTGGCTTTAAGGGTTTTATGCAGTCCAGTTTGACAAACATTGATTCCAGGTATTCAAGCTTCATTCCATGTAATGTCCTTCAATTATAAGTAACTAATTGCAAACAAAGGAGTCCTCTTCTTTCCCCCTCCTCCTCCTCCTCCTCCTCTTCCTCCTTCTTCTTCTTCTTCTTCTTCTTCTTCTTCTTCTTCTTCTTCTTCTTCTTCTTTTAGCTAGTAAAATATGTTTTATTTATAATCTGTATGAAAATCACAAAATTAAAGAAAGAATGACTGTAGAGCTCTGTGATTCTGGAAGGTACGTCTGTGAACCTGACCAGATGGTATTTAAGATGCTGTCCATTTCACTGCATGAGTCTGTGTTGTGTAGGGTGACTCACAGAGCTAGCTCTTTCACTGAGCCATAAGCTCCAGGAGAGAAAGAATGTGTCTAGACCTCTTTGAACCTTTTAAGATTTTTGTATATATTTTTTGCATATTTTACTTGGTGATTTTTTATTGAAAGTAAGTATAAATGGATAACAGCCTTGACAACAATAAGTATGACCATGAATGCACATTTGAATCCTATCTTTTTTTCAAAATTAGTGCCTTAACATTGACCAGGACTCCCACCTCCAAACCCCAGTGGAGACTGCAGCAGCCTTGACAGCAAAGGAACTGACTTTGAACTGGCTGCTTCAGGATGGAATTAGCTCAGTGACAGACAGGTCTTTGCTTTTACTCAAGTCTGCAGTGGTGGTTTAAACCAAGAGAATCAGAGGGAGAATTCAAAACACAAAATCTCACTGTTGTCCGTCAGATCTGGCATGATCTGGGCTCTGCTGTCTGGAGCCCTTGCTAGTCCCTCTGGAACACACCTTGCCCAGCTCCTCTTTTGTTTTTTTGTTTTGTTTTGTTTTGTTTTGTTTTGTTTTGTGGTACTGGGGATGGAACCCAGGGGCATTCTACCTCCGAGCTACACCCCCAGCCCTATTTTTTTATTCTTTATTTTGAAATAGGGTCTCACTAAGTTGCGGAGGGCCTCACTAGGTAGCTGAGGCTGGCCGCGAACCCAGATCCTCCCATCTCAGCCTCCCAAATGCTGGGATTACAAGCGTGCGCCACCACGCCCGGCTCCTAGCTCCTCTTTTGGATATCTCTTCTCTCGGCCCACCAGGCCGCTCTTTATATATATACACATATAATATATATATAACATGTTATATTATATGTTATATATATATATTATGTGTATATATACACATGTTATATATATATTATATATATATATATTTTTTTTTTTTTTTTTTCCCCAGTACTGAAGATTGAACCCAGGGGCATTCTACCTCCAAGTTACACCCCCAGCCCTATTTTTTATTCTTTATTTTTGAAACAGAGTCTCACTAAGTTGCGGAGCGCCTCACTAAGTAGCTGAGGCTGGCTGTGAATCTGTGATCCTCCTGTCTCAGCCTCCCAAGTACTGGGATTACAAGCATGCACCACCACGCCCAGCTTCAGGCTTCTGTTTCAATGTTGCTTTCTTGACACTTGAGTCCCTCATTCCCCCTCAACCCTTCTTCTGCTCTCCCTAGGCACCTGGTATTTTTTATTATAAAGCACTTATTTTATATTAGTTTTGGGGATTTGTTCATTTCCTATTTTCCTTTTAGACTGTAATCTTCATGGAGGCAGCAACTATGTCTATTTTGGGCATGATGGTCTTCCTAAGGCCTAGAATAGTACCTGGCTTAAAGCAGGCACCCAAGTGAAAGCATACAGAATATGACAGAGGGTTTTTTGTTGTTGTTGCTTTTGTTTTGTTTTGTTTTTGTTTTTAAAGCATTCCATGCATGCACAGCACTAGGTTAGCCAGGGCAACTGGTAAATTTCTCAGTCTTTTGAAGGAAAAAGTCTTCCCTATAACTAGGCTTTCTCTTTTGAAACCAAGAGCCAGGCCCCTGTTGCCTGTCAAACATGGCTGCATAAGCCAGATTGACTAAAACCAGATCT
The DNA here is from genome assembly GCA_004027655.1 of Graphiurus murinus. Taxonomy (NCBI): domain Eukaryota; kingdom Metazoa; phylum Chordata; class Mammalia; order Rodentia; family Gliridae; genus Graphiurus; species Graphiurus murinus. The sequence continues at coordinate 12,327 of PVLC010000621.1, read as the reverse complement.
ATTCCAAGGCCCTGTTTCACACCATTTCCAATAGGATATGAATCAGACAAGATACTATCAACCAAGCACTCAGTCAGGAAACAAGACCCTGGTAAACCTTTCCAGGTGAGCGGCCTTACATGGCCAGAATCCAGATCCACTGACAGCATCTATTATAACACCGAGGAAAGGGAACACACTTAAACCCCACAAAATATGCTTTGGATCCAGGCAGCAGGCAGCCACGGGAAATGTGCTAAGTGTGGAAATTCCCTTCAAGCTTCTCAAGCATAAGCTAAGGAGGGACTTAAAAACTCCAAAGAGAAATTCCACTCTCTTTTCCCTCTGTCCCATCCAGGTCTTTCCATTCCAAACAAGAGTCCTGCTGGTTTGAGCCACTTCATGAATGTGGGATTGTTAGGGTCGTTCCAGAGACTCGCCACTATTTTTCTTAGGTTAAAGAAAGAAAAGAAAAAAAAATAATTTGGCATACATGTTCTCTTTCATTTGACCTGAAGAAATCAATATCCCAGTCTGGGGTTACCAGTTGTGGTTAACATACACCCTGAGGCATAGCTACTTTATTTTATAGCTGCCGACAGACATTCTTCCCCGGAGCCCCAAACCCTCTCTCTGGCCCAAACTCAAAGATGGGCTTAGTGTGTAGCCAATGCTTTGACGAGGACACTCCTCATGAGCAGTTACAAGGACTAATCATAGGAACCAACCCCCTACCTCCACTCACTTTTCTCTCTTTGCCCTGAAGCCACTTCTAAGTAGGTTATCTGTTTGCTTTACAAATTCAAGGAGACTGAATTTTAATTCATTACTGACTCCACCAATTACTAGCTATGGGCTCAAGGAGACACCACTTTCTCTCAAAGCCCTACTTTCTTTGTCTGTTAAATGGAAAAAAACTGTCACATCAACTGTCATATCAACTGTCATAGAATTGAAAAAGATACTGTAGGTAACACACTTAGCGCATGCACTGCCAACCTATAGTGTGGCAGATTAAAGATGGCTGCAAATTCCTTGCTCTTTCATTGAGAGATTGGAAAGTAGAATCTGATTCCTCTCCCTTTGAATATAGACTGGTCTTAATGATTTGCCTGCTATACAGAAGTAGTGGAACCGATATTCTGAGGTTTCCAAGATTAGGTCACAAGAAACCTTCCACCTTTTGTCCAATCAGTCAGAGCACTCATTCTGTGGGAAGCCAGCTGCTGTGTGAGAAGTCCCAGTCCTTGAGTCTGCCATGTTAGAAGAAGCCCAAAGGAGCCACAAGAGGCATCAATGTGGATAAAGAAAGGCTTTTCCAGCTATTCCAGCCCAGTTACCGGGCATGTGATGCCATGAATTGAATAATTTTCCTTGATGTTTCTGCCTTGAAGACAGCCAACCATGGACTGAACATCTGAAACCACAAGCCAAATAAACCTTTTCTCCTTATTGTCGGGTATTTTGGTCACAGTAACACAAAGCTCACTAATACTACATTAACTAGAGTCTTTTTGGCTTTTTAATGTTTCTGTCTCTTGAAAGAGCATTCTCCATTGCATCTTTTCCCTGTTTCAACACACTCTTACCTTTTGTGTGTGTGTGTGTGTGTGTGTGTGTGTGTGTGTGTGTGTGTGTGATACTGGGAATTGAACCCAGAGGCATTCTACCTCCAATCTACGCCCCCAGTCCTATTTTTTTATTTTTTATTTTGAAACAGGGTCTCACTAAGTTGTGGAGGGCCTCACTAAGCAGCTGAGGCTGGCTGCGAACCCAGATCCTCCGGTCTCAGCCTCCCAAGTACTGGGATTACAAGCATGCATTACCATGCCTGGCTCATGCTTACTTTTTTTAACTTAAAAATTTTTTTTTAAATTGTGCTAATCACCTCCTTAATATATAGTATAGTACCTGGGATAAAACTGACATCTAAATAAATGTTAGATGAGTCAAAAAAAAAAAAAAAAAACAGGGAGTTTTATAAAGCGTTTTATACATGGGCAGCACTGTGATAGTTTTTAAAAATTAAGATGAATCAGCTGAACAAATTCTTGTGTCTGTAGGTGGCTAGAAGTAGATTCTGCCAGTCCTTTTAGAGACCAGGTACAGTCCTTTAGAGGCAAGGTTTAATGACAGTGTTGCTATATTCTATTGGTCAAAGCAAACATGGATTGACCCAGATTTTAGCAGATGGAAGATATCACTTCACTTCTCTTTTATTCCTGATATAATAATTTTACATATTTATGAGGCACAGTGTATAGAATGTGTAGTGATCAAATCAGGGCAATTAGCATTTCCATTTCCATAAACTTTTATCACATCTTTATGTTCTTTGCACTCCTCTCTTCTAGTTCTTTATGAGATATACAATAAATGGCTGTGAATGATATAGACTTCGCTTTTTAATGGAGGAGTAGGAAGCACAAAGCGGGAGGGAAGAAACTGATGGCAGCCATCTTTGAAGACAAGCTACCATGTGATATGGTGTTAGCATCTAGAAGACAGTACCTTCTAGATTCAGTAGAGCTCCTTCTACATGGACTGGAATTGACTACCAGACTAAGAAATATGGAGAAAAATAGACAACTAATAAGAAACCCACTTGTAACAACAGAAAGAAGACAAAACCCCGAATCTTTACTCTCCCTTCTCTCCAACCCAGTATTGCTCCCCACTCCCAAAACCTCCACCTGGAGGCAGAACTAAGCAGGTTGGAATTCTAGCAAACCAGCTGGTGGGACTGAGCTATGGAGTAATGGGCTTATGTCATTGTTTTATCCTCTGACTCTTCCCTCAGGCTGGTATGACCTGGAAAATTACCTGCTGCATATAAGTAGAAATTCATATTCAAAGGACTAAGATTTACCATCATCAAGGCAATTCAAAAGAATGTGCTGTAGTTTTGAAAACAATTTCCAGAGAGACATGCTTTCTCAGAATGTTTCCAGCAATGGCAAAATCATTGGAATAAGTGGCTGACCTCCTCCCTGGGGGACCATGCTCATTAAGATGTATGCGTTCAGGACTGTTAAAATTCCAACTCATTACCTAATGGCTGCACCCCATGCACTTGGATACCTCTGAAAATGCTTCCAGCCCTTCCATTTCAGTCATAACAACCAACTGACAGTCTCCCGTGCCTTTGAGAGGCTTTCAGAGAAAGCTGCCACAGCAAAGTTAAAAATGAAAAGGAAAAATTGGAGAAAGTACCACTGTTGATAATCCTCTGTTCATTTCCTCTGAAGTAATCTAAGACCATGAGCAATGAATTCTTCCTAGATTTAGGGTTAGTGCTCAAGTTTCCTGAAAATCCTGCCACAAAATTTTAAAAACTATTGAATTTAAAAACATTATCATTAATATTAGAGGAAAAAATAATGATGCGTTCCACTTCTATGGTACTAAACACTAAGATATCAAGTTTCACAGAGATAAAAATATACCAATTGAACAGTGAAAAAAAGTATGTATAAATATGCACTCCCATGTTCATTGTGGCACTATTCAAAACACCCAAGAAAGAAAAAAACCCTGTCATTCGCACCACATGAATGAACCTGGTGAACATTATGTCAAGTGAAATAAGCCAGGCAAAGAAAGACATACTTTATGATCTCACTTATATGTGGAATCTAAAGTTGAAGTCATGAAAGTAGAGAGTAGATTGCTGGGTACCTGGAGCTGGAGGAAGTAATTGGGGGAGATGCTGGTTAAAAGGATACAGAATTTCAGTTTTAAATAGAAGGCATAAGATACCTATTGTACAAGAGGTACCTATTTTAGTTTTAAATAGAAGGCATAAGATACCTATAGTACAATATGGAAACTATAGTTAATAAAGATGCAGTATATTCTTGAAAATAGGTTGTGTTTTCACTATATATATTTCTCTGTGTTAAAATTTCATTTGTAGCCGGGCGTGGTGGCGCACGCTTGTAATCCCAGCATTCGGGAGGCTGAGACCGGAGGATCCGGGTTCGCGGCCAGCCTCAGTTACTTAGTGAGGCACTCCGCAACTTAGTGAGACTCGGTTTCAAAATAAAGAATAAAAAATAGGGCTGGGGGTGTAGCTCAGAGGTAGAATGCCCCTGAGTTCAATCCCCGGTACC